>CAJQUW010014466.1:600000-1017019 GCA_907163375.1 Prostheceraeus crozeri
CGGTTGGCGAAAAATCAGCTCGCATTAGTAACCAAATATCTACCAACTAATTATAGCAAATTTTTCGCCAACTGTCGTTTTTTAATTTTACACATGTTTTTGGATAAATGATGACCATTTTCACATGCGGAGATAGTTTTTACACGAAAATGAACCTTTAAAAAATTATCCACAAAATCGCTACCTCGCCAGATAATCTGTTGATATTAGCAAGATGCGTTCCCACAGGGCGTGAGCCAATGCACACTAAAAATTTGAACCCATCCATAGGAACGAATATGAACGAACTGTCGGACTTCCATTTTTTACTTTCAGATTTCTTTCAATTTTAAATCATATCTTTATTGGCTTTCTTATTAACGTTTTATACAACCCTTCCACTTACTGTATGACTTGAGAATGGAGTCTTATCTCCGAATAATGTTGAAAAAATAAATAATAGAATCTTACGAAAAATAGTGTAATGATAATAATGTAAAAAATCATTAATTATGATAAAACTTTGTTGACTTTTTCAACATCAGGTTCTCTCCCACTCCACTCCGCTCCAGTCAAAATTTTCTTTACCGCTCCGCTCCAGTCAAAATTTTCTTTACTACCCGCTCCAAATTTACTCCCACTCCGCTCCACATTACTGCCCTAGAACAATATGTTTATTTGCCGTCAAACTTTTGATTATTATGGTCTACTTAGGTGAAATACCATGACAAAGAATCAGACGTTGAGCAAACTTCAAGCCGTCATCAGAATAAGCCAACCAAGTATTTGATTGAAATCAAAGCATGGTGCGCTCGATTTGAAGCTATACGGACTTGAATATAAATTACCGGTAATTTTTAAACACTAATATTAGGTCATCGAGTTACTAATTTCACAAACATTGCCTCCCTAAGGTTCATGACATGGAGGATCTGCAAAATAATATCATTTCCTTCTGCATTGCTGTCATGATCAGTCAATTCCGTTGCAATTTCAGAAAAACTGCAAAATTTGCATATCTAACATTTGGTGACAATAGCCTACAGTTCAAGTGGACAATCGGATTTACGTGTACTGATCAAGTGATGATAAAGTTACAAAGCGAGACTTTCATGACTACTTGTCGCATAATCAAGATAAAATTAAGGCAAATAACCCATTGTGTTTCAGAGGCGACAAAGGTGTCCTGCAACGCTCATTGAATTACTACGCATGAACTTGAAGAAACCAGTTGTCATTAGCTGTGCTGCAACCCTGTGGGAACGAATCTTGCGAAAAACTGGCGAATGTCAGCTACAGAATATCATGCTAAAGTTCAGTCATATTTGCGGGATATTCGCTGGCGAAGTTCGCCGGCGACAATTCGCGCTCTATATGTCACCTTTTACTTTTGACTTTCTCTCTTAGTTTCTTTAGTTATCCGCCTCTACAGCCGAGGCTCTATTCTCTCCCTCACCTCACTATCCCCCACATATGGCTAATCTATTTAAGAAATAAGTGCAGACTATCATTCTTTGATAATGATAAGAATATATAGAATCCGCATATATCAATTTTCATAACATCTCTTGACATTCAATAATTTACAACAATGACAAATATTTGAATAATATCATACTGCGACATTTATGGAAGATAAATACTTTTTTTAGTTTAAGCCTTCGTGAATTAAAAAAAGATCCCTTTTTATCAGATCAGACTGAGTATACAATATATTTTCATGTGAAGGTAATATACGAACATTACTACTTACCACTAATTAGTTGCTACAATATCCACGATTTCGCCGGTTGGCGAAAAATCAGCTCGCATTAGTAACCAAATATCTACCAACTAATTATAGCAAATTTTTCGCCAACTGTCGTTTTTTAATTTTACACATGTTTTTGGATAAATGATGACCATTTTCACATGCGGAGATAGTTTTTACACGAAAATGAACCTTTAAAAAATTATCCACAAAATCGCTACCTCGCCAGATAATCTGTTGATATTAGCAAGATGCGTTCCCACAGGGCGTGAGCCAATGCACACTAAAAATTTGAACCCATCCATAGGAACGAATATGAACGAACTGTCGGACTTCCATTTTTTACTTTCAGATTTCTTTCAATTTTAAATCATATCTTTATTGGCTTTCTTATTAACGTTTTATACAACCCTTCCACTTACTGTATGACTTGAGAATGGAGTCTTATCTCCGAATAATGTTGAAAAAATAAATAATAGAATCTTACGAAAAATAGTGTAATGATAATAATGTAAAAAATCATTAATTATGATAAAACTTTGTTGACTTTGTCAACATCAGGTTCTCTCCCACTCCACTCCGCTCCAGTCAAAATTTTCTTTACCGCTCCGCTCCAGTCAAAATTTTCTTTACTACCCGCTCCAAATTTACTCCCACTCCGCTCCACATCACTGCCCTAGAACAATATGTTTATTTGCCGTCAAACTTTTGATTATTATGGTCTACTTAGGTGAAATACCATGACAAAGAATCAGACGTTGAGCAAACTTCAAGCCGTCATCAGAATAAGCCAACCAAGTATTTGATTGAAATCAAAGCATGGTGCGCTCGATTTGAAGCTATACGGACTTGAATATAAATTACCGGTAATTTTTAAACACTAATATTAGGTCATCGAGTTACTAATTTCACAAACATTGCCTCCCTAAGGTTCATGACATGGAGGATCTGCAAAATAATATCATTTCCTTCTGCATTGCTGTCATGATCAGTCAATTCCGTTGCAATTTCAGAAAAACTGCAAAATTTGCATATCTAACATTTGGTGACAATAGCCTACAGTTCAAGTGGACAATCGGATTTACGTGTACTGATCAAGTGATGATAAAGTTACAAAGCGAGACTTTCATGACTACTTGTCGCATAATCAAGATAAAATTAAGGCAAATAACCCATTGTGTTTCAGAGGCGACAAAGGTGTCCTGCAACGCTCATTGAATTACTACGCATGAACTTGAAGAAACCAGTTGTCATTAGCTGTGCTGCAATACTGAGAAGGTGAACTTAGGTTGACTTTTTCATTTACGATGTCTCGCTTAGCAAAACAAGTTGCACTGCTGAAGCAGTTTGTGTTACTTAAATGCAATTATAATTAATTGATATTTGGTAAGTATTGTCAACATACAATCTCACCCAATGGGTGGGGGAGGGACATAACCCGGTCGAGACTAGTCAGAAAATGTCAGACCTAAAATTCAATAGTTTCAAACGACTCGATCGCCTGCATGCGGGGCATCTGAGTGCTCCAGCACCATGTTTAAGGTGTTGGTGCTTCAAGCAAATCCAATGACTTCACAAGCTCAACTCAATTCCTATGTTGAGGAGAGAAAGTTTCAGACATTAAATCCAATACAGCTTTAGCACATTAACAAAATTCTGTCATATTACCTCAATTCCGACTAAAGGAAAAATAACAAAACCATCAATTGCTCCACAGTACAAGTTCATTGAAATAACACTTTCATGATACAAACTTGCGTACAAACAAAGAAATCACAGAGGAATGCAAGAGGGCAAGTAGAAAAAGTCGGACTGTAACCACAGCCGTCACCAAACAACGGTTTGAATATGATTCAGTATAAATACCGTACAGAAAGGTTTACCATTACCAACACGGTCAGGAGTCACTTAGGTTGTCGATCATTTTTCTCAATCGACTCAAGAGATAAAATGTAACATAACATTCACAATGGACTTGATAAAATCAATTTCAGTGATAAAATATTCGTTATAAATATGCATAGCAGCAGGTATACAACTCTCAAAATCAAGTCATGGAGTCGACCTATCTGCAAAATCTTAAGTGCAAGGATACAAAGGTTTAACAGCATCGACGTTGATGCATGCTCGCGTTTATAACGCAGTGAAATACAGTCATCTAAAAAGTGCCATATCAAAATGGTTTGCCTTGAGTTAGCAAATAATGGAAGGTGAAATGGTCATGATTAGGGCCTGGAAACAGTGAAGGGAAAGTAACATGGACAGAGGCTACAACGCATGTTATCATACGTATCAACTAAAATGTTTTACAATATTGCTGTCATGATGAGTAAAGACTATTTCACCGAAGCAGGGCTGCACAACAGCTAAGGTGAATTGCCAATGATTGACAGTGCTGCTGCATTTGATTGATAAGCCATTCTCACTCAATCATAACCTAAAAATGATTCAAAATCTATGATGTCATTAAAAAGGTAGAAATTGAGGATTAAGAGTTTTAGAAATAAATTCAGTCTAAACTTTTCGTGTCCTATGATAGACAGTGCATGTCAACGCGTTTATATTAGATATTTATGAAAAGTCGCGGTTGAAGTTCTAAAATCGCATTCTACGTGCAATTAATTAACAAGTTAATCTTATGAACCATGACATGTTGTCTCAAAGTGGCCACGATTATTAATCTAGTCGTTACAGAAGGGAGAAATGCGGAAATTACACATTTGTTCTTTGGATCCATAAAACCTAAGCGACTCCGTAATCACGTCACTGATGATTTTCCAAGGAACCATAGGGCCAAAAGGACATTTACAACAAGGAGTATCGTTCCGAAAAGAAGAATAGCAAAGTATAACATCTGTCTCATATCTCTGGACATAATTCTATTCGGGAACATTAATTCCATCAAACCAAAAAGGATAAATTGTCCGTCCAGTGCGAAGCATGGAACCACATTGATGATAGCCAAGGCCCCTGATAGCGAAATGAGATACTTACATAATGTCTCTACAAAATAGGGCCAAGAAAGAGGCACAATGCGCCATTTGGGGACAAAATCAGACACTCCAACGGTGTATGCAAGATCAAGGGGGTCACCGAAGAAGAGGATTGCTGGTCTTCGTGAGTGTACAACTCTGATGAGGCGAGTGGAAGCGTTTGGGGAGATGCGAGGAGCGAGACAATGAGCTTGGGGACAATCAGATGGAAGAAGGCAGACGGGACGCTCTGATACCGTACGCGCGGGAAGACATGCAGTGAGTGACTGAAAAATAAAGAAAGCAATGTTAGAAAATTTCTTAATGCATTTGCTGTGTGGCTATGGAAAACAAGGAATATCTGCAATTATTTCATATATGAAAGACTTAGTAGAATGAGATAAGTCATCATTTTAATGTAGCCCTTAATAGTGATCTTAATAGGACGAGAATTTTCTGATGTCGAGGTTTGAAATAAGCAAGTTAGTGAAATTTCGACGGGTATTTATCAAATATCACTTTATACACCACTGGCAAATCGCAGAAGTTAGTGCGTCTGAAATGATTAATAAATGCTGCTTTTTGGAAACTGTGTAAATAGAATAGCTAAATATTGAGTTGCATCCTCAGTTGAAAAATGGAAGCAGACCTGAATAGTTGCTATTTCATCCAATATCAGGAATCATCAGCATGCCTAGTTTACATCTCTCAACATCGACACAACTCCCTATTTAAAGTTGCAGGCATGCCTGGGTAAATTTGAGATCTGCAATTCTAAAGTTAGTGAAATTTCGACGGGCATTCCGTGGATGTCGAGGAACCAAGGGGATGTGAATTGCCACACTGATTTTTATGCTTCCGTAACACAATCTTCCTAAAGTTTACGGTGCGATGTATTTGGGTATGCTCTTCTCAGATGTCGCATCGTTTTGGACCAACTTGTTTTTTACTCATACGGAAGACATGCGAAAGACATGCAGTCGAAGCTCATTAATTCGGAGACGGATGGCAATTTTTGTGTCATTGGCACATTGAAAACCTAGCATTTATGTTCTCAATTAACTAAAACAAGCAGCTGCATATCATGTGCAGTTTAGTGGTTGCTGTCGAGGAAAGCTGCGAGGACAATGAAGGCGGCCTGAAAACAGCCTCCGGACAGAATCCCATCTCTGCCTGCGACCTAAGTCATGCAATAAAACCACCAAAAACTATATGAATTCAATGAGTCTTTTGCGTACTTTTCCTCGAAAATTCATCAGAAACATGGGAAAAGGCGACTAGACCTCAGCTTCATAGGCTGAAATGCATGTATTCTTCTTGCCAAGCAATACGTAGTCGGCCAAGTCCTACTCCTAAAACGTGATCAGATCCTGAACGTGTCTTAAGGCCTGCAGGTGGTGTGGTGTGGTAGGGTGCTGCGGTCAGCTTCATCAGTGATTCTGGAGCGCTGTCCATTAATGCGGACTACAACTGCAAATTCCATTTCATGACTTTCCTTCTTATCGAGAAAAATCATTAATTTTACAAAAGGAGTTACTGATGGGATATCTAAAAAGAGATATTACCACACATTAGTAACAAAGTCTACGTGTGAATAAAACAAAACACGAGTATTTTTCAAAAAAGATTCTTATACTCAAGATCAATTCACACGAAAATTCATGGTGTGCGGGGATAAGTGTTTGAGGCCACTAAACAGTCTCTCGAGTATCTACTGCTTTTCCGTTATGTGAAAAATCGGTCGGAAGGACTGTCCACACTGTCTGGGCATTCTGCCTTGCTTGTGTCAAGGAAGTTGAAAAGGCTTCATGGTGCATAAGTATTTGTTAATCATCAAAGTAAATGAAGGAATCAATCGATTGAATGCATGAAATGAATACCAATCGGTCAAAAAGCTGCCTCCTCTTCCCAGCCCTCGGCGCTAATAATAGCAAGGGCAATAACGTCACCATTCAGCGGAATTGCAAATTACCTGTATTTTGATGCTTATTGAATTGACACTGGTCTGGCTCATAAAATTACCCCTTTCTGCTTTCTCTACGATAATAATAATGAAGCGCTTATTTCAAAACATGATTGAAAATCGCACAGACATGAGATATTGATGTACAAGTTATCACCATAGAAGTGAAGTTGCAAGTAAAGAATGATGAGTATTGAGAGAAAAGGCTACCTTTAATAGTTTCCGCCATACCATCGGTATGCATAATTACCGTTTGTGTAGCCTTAGGTCGTGCTGTTCTGCAAATACTATGCAGCATTTTGAAGTAATTTCAATAATCATGCACAATGCAATGCGCCTGAGTAAGAAACCATCAGTCAATCGCTACATTTCTTGGAAGCAGAAACAGGGCTGCCACTTAAAGGGGCCTCTCTACATCCTTGAAGGGCCCCTTAGCAGCCTCAAAGACGGCCCCTCACGATCTTGAAGTACCACTGCACAATCTCAAAAGGGCCCTTCTATATTCTTGAAGGGTCCTCAAGACCTCAAAGGGTCCCTTCAAAATCTAAAATGGTTCAAAATCAAAATTATTTGTTCGCTGGCAAAATATTTTCTCACTACTTAGTTTCTCTACAGTGGTCTCCGTGGCACAGTGGTTTAGTGCTTGGCCTAGCGCTCTTTTGGTCCAGAGGTCGAGCCCCGAAGGTGTCCTTGGAAGTCGGCATGAAGGGCATCCGGACTAAAAGTACTACAGCGCTCCATAAGTCTGACTGTGTCAGCACCGTCCAAGCCCCAAGTATGGGGAGTAACGACGTGAAAGCTTCATTTTTCATTCATTTAGTTTATTCTGAAAAAACGGAAATCCGGTTAAAACCGGAAGCAGAGTTGAAAAAGTCGGAATTGGAATTGAAGATATTTAAATCTACTGGAATTGGAATTGACCTTGATAAACCTCAATTCCACTTTTTCGATAGACTTGTGATAAATCTATTTGTACAAAAATTGAAATCACAGTATTCGGCCGTTGTGTTAACTGCACGCAGAGATAAGAGAGAGAGAGATAGATCGACAGAGCTAGTTTTATTCTATTGTTGAATAAAGGGTGCTAATTGTGACTTTGATGGGCCTACAGCCCCGCACAATGTTAATTCAGCAATTAAGCAAACAATGAAAAGACAATCATCTTTGTTCAATCTGTTATTTAGTTATTTATCAAGCAAGATAATTAATCAAAATAAAGCGATTGTTGAATTTAGTTATTGATTGGATAAGCACAAAAATTGGAGATTAACTTAATTGTTGTACACACGAAAAACAATCGGTTTGGAAAGAGGAAAATTAACCCTTCATTAAAGGGCAGCCTGTCAGTCCAAATCACAATATAGACAGTGTCAACAAATTATTCTAATAATTAATGATTCAATTAAAATGGCAATGACATGAAATATTATTCAACCTCCAATCACAACAATTGACAATATTAATTTTCAAGACTATAGTTATACAAATACGATACTCAACGATAAAAGAAAAACTTTAAACTTGCAGTTCACTTCTTAATGTTGAACTCACTTCAATTCGATCGGACTCACTTATACCAAAATAATATCATAAATATCATGAATATCAGTGTCACTTACACCGTCAATCTTCAATCGCGCTAGCTGATGTTTTGCCGCATGTGTTGTTGTTCGCTGGTAGGCAGTTGTAGTTGTTACTTCTGTAGTCAAGTTACACCTCGAGAGCCCGGAGTTCTTCGAACAGCTACTGAAGATGTCGTATGTGTTGTTGTTGTTTCAATTTCTCATCGTTTCTTATTTATGCAAATTTTTGACACTTTACGATAAATCCACTTTCTTTTGAAAATCGAAAGAGTTTCCTTTAATCTCTGCTCGTTAGCTTTCGATTCACTATTGCTTTTGTGTACATGATCTTTGGACAAGGGGCAGCAATCCAGATCACAATTTGGCTTGATAAAGATAAACACAAATAAGAAAACATGGAAACCAGCTCGCACAATTTTCGTTTTGCCCCAACTTAGTTCCCCCGGCGTGTGCCATAATTTTCATGCAATTTCCATTCTAGGACTTTCTATGGTACTGTTAATTTCTATGTTCTCTCTCTCTCTCTCTCTCAGCGTTTGATTCTTTGCTGACCGTTAATTTTCTTTTCTCTTTTTCACAAGATGTTGAATATCTCGTTTACGAAACGAAAATGGCTTAGGCTGACCGGCTACATATATACATGTACATGTAAACAAGAAATATGAACTATGAACATGAGAATGCACATAGGAACGACGCAGTGAACGGCACACAGGAATAACGAGGATAGGATACGGGCACATGGATTAGATTGAAGCGAGGAAACTTTAGATACATTAACATATATGCGTCATGCAACTATCGGAATTGAATCTCATTATGGAATTGGAATTGAACTGTTTCGACTGGAATTGGAATTGAAATTTCTGCTCTGGAATTGGAATTAAAAAATTTCAGTGGAATTTTTCCAGCTCTGACCGGAAGAGTGGTAGCCCTGTAGAAAGCAGAAGCTAGTAATTATGAACTTGTTTTGCAATATTCTTCAAGCTCTCACCTCAAATATATCCATAGCTACTCTTTAAGCTTCTTGAATGAAATTTGACAGGTTGAAAGTGTTTCTCCTGACCTAACATACCTGACGAAGCTAGATTACTGTGAATCAGCTGTTGAGTTGACATTTTCAATTACATGTTTGTCTATTTAAAGTGCAACTGTTTTTCAAAATGCATGTTTAAATATGCTCATTTTATCCACCTTCATTTCAAAAAATTAGTTTTCATGCTTTACTCAACAAGGAGAAAACAAGCCTATTATATTTGCGACACATACATTGTGCAATATTGATTGTTCACATTAATGTTTTCGCTTTGCGTCCAGTCTTAGTAGGGGAAGGGTTCTCATAATACTAATTGAACTGTACTTAATCGCTTTGTCACACACCCATGCTATTGGTCTCCACAATTAGTACATAGATGATAGTCACTAGAGGTGTGAATCGGATCGGACTTGGGAGTAGAATCCGATCCAACGGCTCGAAAACAAAATACGAATCGGATCCGAACGAAAACGATCCGACAGTTGGATTTGCACATCGCTATTAAATTGTCATCAGCATATCACACAGTTCTTTATCTAGTAGTATTTGCATGGTACTGGGAGCAAACTT
The DNA here is from genome assembly GCA_907163375.1 of Prostheceraeus crozeri. NCBI lineage: Eukaryota > Metazoa > Platyhelminthes > Polycladida > Euryleptidae > Prostheceraeus > Prostheceraeus crozeri. The sequence continues at coordinate 609,854 of CAJQUW010014466.1, forward strand.
GAGCAACTTCATTTACCTGTTTGCGACCTATGACCGGCTTCACGAGCGATTCGAAGCAGAGATGAGAGGCAGATAGATTTTGTCGACAACAATCATTGGAGGCGGCGGAGTTCGATGAGCTGCTTTTGGTGGAAGTGCTGCCGAAACGTGTGAGAGAGACATCGAGTTGTCTTATGTTTTGCAATGAGAGACAATGTCCAGAGCGTTGCAGGCGGTTCAAATCTATACACTTGAACCAATCCTGAGTGTTTCGAACTGGGCAATTGTTGAGGTGAGTGACTGTGTCCCCAACATACAAACCACGACGACCGGTGATGACTGACCGTTCCTGAAAAGAAGATTGAAAGAATTAATCATTTAGGCATGGACGGAGTGACTGCTTTAAATCATCATTAATCGTCTCCTGGGTAGCAGAGAAAGGAATAGATACTATTGCAAATAATATTTGAAATGTGATTATGCCATCTAAAAGCGAACCTTTTTTGTATTTTCGTCAACTAGCGCATCTTCGACATGCTCTATCGGGCATTTTTCGGAAATGCTGAAGCCTTCCTTTTTCACGAATATTTTACCGAATGCGCACATGTGATTGTCGACTGGCATTGTACATGACATGATTACGAGGGGACTTCATTCGCTTGAAACATTTGTACCTGATGTCTGATAGCCCAGAACTAAGGATTCTGATGGTCCAGATTATAAAGAGTCCTCTTATTATTCGCAGAGCGTTTCATAAATAATTGTACAAAAAAGCTAACCCATTTTCAAATGTAACTTTCGTGAAGTTGTGACTCAATTTTAACTTACTTCATGGAGCTCAAACCATGTGAATCCTGATGTACAGTGGATTTGTTTGACACATTTTAATTTCATTAAGTAGTTAGTTGTTGTCAGTAGGTTCCACTGATGAAAATTGACTAACAGATCAGGCAAAGTGCAAAATCGGACTAATGCTCTTCTAAGTAAAAAGTGAAATTGCTATGATTTAAAATATATGATTCATGCCATCTCAGATGAAGAGTTGACTGACCTGAAGGTATGTGACGGCAACCCCTGAGTTAACACGATAGGTCGGCATCATCAATGACGGCATCGACTGGAGAATCGCCAGAGCAACCAGCACGATCACACCATTGTGCCAAACACCAGCGCAGTAGATCCGTAGTTGACGCAAAGGAGACAGACACTGGAGATCAACCGATGGCAAATCAACGTAGGCGCCGGGATAGATGCCGAGAATGAAGAGACCGAAGCCGGACACTCGAACACGCTCCCTCACCGCCGCTACAGCATGCCCAACTTCGTGCAGCACACCGCATAGCAGCAGAGTAAAAAGATAATATCCGAGTTGAGACAGTGGGAGATTGACTCCTGGCATTACCGGAGTGAGAACCTACGGATAAGAAATGAAATATTCGATCAGTTAAAGCAATCAAATCATTTAAGTTAGGTACATGAAGTGTGGCCACAGTAACGGATGCTCTTGGACAAAGTTTACTCAACGAATAATTAGACAAATGTAGTCAGGGTGGCATATAGTTCATATACCATGCTGAAACCCCGTTTCAACAGGCGTGGAACCGTTGGAAAAACCTAACATGTTTACGCAGGTCACATATTTCAATCTCCTCGAATTTTGCATCGAATGCGTTAAAGAGGAGCACTTCATGATTCAAAGAAATAATGGCTATGTATAGGGTGGGCCAGAAGTGACTACGTTTCAAATATATGATATCTTCTGATGCTCCTCCTCACTTCAAATGTAATTGAAATTGATGGAAATCGAATCAGTAAAATTCTGCTATCGCCTAAAACGTGACTCTCCACTTAAATGTAGTCATATATATCTATGTTTTCGATTTATGAAATTCACTTTTAAGTGTGCACAGTAGCAGCTCGCTTCATTATTCGATATTCCTGCGTGAAGCTATGGCTGAAAGTTGTGACACAAGTGAATGCACAAGCGAACATCGTGTGCTAGCGGCAGCTTGGTGGCATGATACGGACAATACAGGGCATTCCATAATGAAGCTACGAGATAAACTTCGAGATCGGTTTTATCTTGAACCACCTGAAGGTCGTGTAATCAAGAATTGATTACAGAAATCATTCGAAACAGGAATGATCATGGATAGACTAAGAAGCGGTCGCCCAAATGAAAGAGGAGATAGCATCGACAACGTTCAAGCTACGATAGAAGCCAAGCCAATAACATCAACAAGAAGACTTAGTGATGAACTCTGTATACCGAGAACAACAATCCGTCGAATTTTAAAGACAGACCTTCTTCTGAAAGCTTGGAAACCCACATTTGCTCAATATCTAGCTGAAGAAGATCATCAGAATCGTGTTGAATGCTGTACGGCTATTCTTGAGAAATATCAATCTCTACAGATGAGAAAGAAATTGTTTTTCTCGGATGAATGTGCGGTTTATGCTGCATCAAAGACAAGACTGTCGTCATGTGGTCTAATGAAAATCCTCACTTTTGGGAACATGTGCATCAACATCCCTCCAACGTTATGGTATGGGCAGCGATGTCTCAGGGGTATTTAATTGGTTCATATTTTATTAAAGGTAGTATGAACTCTAATCAATATCTCCAAATGCTGAAGGGTGAGTTCATGCCAGATCTTGCGAGACGAGGCTTTCGTGAAATTGCCCACTTCCAGCAAGATTGCGCCCCTTCTCACATTTCCCGAACTGTTTTTTTTGAACGAATTTTTGAATACGCACTTCGATGAGAGATAGGTGGGTTAAATTCGGTCCAGTCCCATGGTCAGCAAGAAGCCCTGACCTGATTCAAAAAAGTGGTGAATTTCTTACGGTGACAGTGCAAGAAAAGAAAAGTTCACCATGAGAGGCCGCAAACAAGAAATGACATCAAAGTGAGTCAGACAAGCTTTCGAAGAAATTGATGCTGATAAAGAACTTCTCCGAAGAATCCACAATCAAACATCCCGAAGACTCTCTTTGTGCATTGACATTAACGGCCAACAGGTAGATCCATATGATACTTGAGCATTTGAATGATATTTGAGTGATTTTGATGTTATACGTAAAGTAATATTTGAAACGTAGTCACTTCTGGCTCACCCTGTACAAGTAAAAGATGTTCTCCCTTTAGTTTTTGCAAAAGTTAAAAGCACTATTTACAGGCGTTTTTGTCTCGGACGCTTCGGGTCCCGACCCTTTATCAACGAGAAAAGTTGATAATAAAAGTTTCGATTTCTCGTTGATAAAGGGTCGGGACCCGAAGCGTCCGAGACAAAAACGCCTGCAAATATTGCTTTTAACTTTTGCAAAAACTAAAGGGAGAGCATCTTTTACTTGTACATAGCTATGAAAAATCCCTCGTTTGAAGCAATTAACTAAGAAATAATGACCTGAGCTCCTCGAAAAGTTCGAGGAATAAGGCGTGTCGAGGCATTGAACTGTTGATTTTCCTGCGGTGACAACCGCGTATGCAAAGTCACCGCAATCGGCCTGGATAGAAAAATTTCAGAGTTCTTCCGCCAATTCTAAAAATATACTATATAATGCCTGCATACTAATGCAAGTCTATGCCTATGTTAAAGTTAATTTCAATCAATATAACCTGAGTGATTCTATTGTGAAGGGCAAAAAGAGGGTGAATTGAATGGGTTAGATGATTTAGACAAGAGTTGGCCAATGCTGTGAGGGGTGTGCTCAAATATATAATTTTCCCATTAACAATGGAATGGAATGAAATAAACAATAGATCAAGTTGCCATGCAAAAGATGTGCGGCTGATAGGATTCGAACCTACGACCCAGGTTAACTAGACCTCTGCTCTACCAACTGAGCTACAAGCCGCTTACATGCAACTGTGTCATTTGACAGGATCAAACCCTCACCACCACACATCAGTGATGAATAGATATCTTGTCACAATTTTGGCTGCCGACATTAAGGCAAGTAGCCATGAACGAACTGCGTTCCTTAGTGAAAGACTCACTAGCTCCTACAACATTGTAAAAGGATAAATCTAATCAGAAGGATTAATTATACAGTGGGTTAGCGCTGCTTTGCATCTTGCTGTATATGTTCATTTGACTGACGAAACTGCCAAATTAATGACAACCTCAAAAGGCCATATTTTGATGCATGAAATTTACCATCTAAGGCCACATCTAAATGCTGATAACTGTATCCTTAAAATCAACTTCCGAAACTTGTATCAGATAACAGTATAACAGTTTCAGTAGTATTAAATTAAACAAATTGTCATGGCCTACGTTGTTAAGTTGCGATTTTGATATCACTAATGCATGTATTTGAGGTGATTGCAGTTGGTGATACTTTGAAATCAGAACAAGTTAAGACATCGTACGAAAACAATTTATCATAAAATCTAGAAAAGGCACGTTTCAAATTAAAAACATCAAAATCATGTAGATCAATTTTCTCCGAAGGGAGAAATGAGAAAATTACTGAGCAAAATTGCAGATCTCTTTATCATCTTCATCAAAATCTTGGTTTCAATGATATGCTGCACTTATGTATTCGCAAGTTTGTTATGTTGTATGTTTATCAGGGTGCATCCAAAGATGCTTTTTATTCAATTTTCAAAATGCTTGGGGTCTACATCGCTGTCGACGGATAATTAAAGATCCCATGAAAAATTTTGTTAATTCTGGTTCAGTTTTGGAGGTCCCACGTCGATCGTGAAGTTGATCGGGAAAATCAAAAAATCGATGTCTCTAAAAATCCAAATTTCACTTAGGACCAGAGGACATTAACCAAATCGTTTGAAATTGTACTATGTTTTTCGCTTATTACTAAACATTCAATCATAGTCACTTCAATCAAAATAAACAATCTTGCATGGGATCTTCAATTATCTGACAAGACCGATATAGAAACCAAGCATTTTGAAGTTCGAAAAAAGCTTTTTCGCTCCACCCTAATGTATACGTCGCATTGCGCATTAGACAGTTTTGACTCAATATCATAGACGTAGTGTGGCATTGAGCTTCCCCATTTTCTTTCTATAGCATTCTGTGCAAACCCAATTAGATGAGATACATCCTTGGAGCAATGCTTTATCAATACTATAACAAAAGCTTTCTTTCATTTGCAGAACAGTAATCGTCTTGCCTCGCATGTTTAGGATTAGAAAACTGATTTTGTGTAAGTTAACCTTAAAATGCATGTCATTCTGTGAAAAGCTGTACAACAAAAAACATTTTTGAATAAACGGAGGACGTTCTAGAAAAAATCAAGTTTTTTTAAAACTATGGCGCAAGATGAATTGAACAAGACTACACACCGTCGATCACAGAATTACTTACCTGCTTCTCTATGGGCTTCCTTGACAGTGTGTTGAACGCGAGGAGAGATAGCAGAAAGACCGCCAGGATCATAGATACTGCTCCGAAGACGATCCCTAACGTGAACCAAACTTTCCAAGGGAACCAGTCGAGGCTTGCTATTTTGACGAAGAGACGATTGAATCGTGCTGTATACCATCGGGCTTGCAATATGTGGACACTGCAGCCGTATCGGAGCAGCATGTCGGTGTACCATACTGATGTCAAAGGATTTGACCGGCATAGACGGTCAAGGAGATAGAGAGATGCCCAGAACCCGAGGAATAAAGAAAGTACTAGCGGCTGAATCATTGTGCGCGCTCACGAGGCAAAGCGCGAGCCCGAGGGAAGACTTTCCCGCAGCTCTGATGGACTGTAGAGGAGAAAAGCAATGATATAGGTGTGAAGATCAAGCGGTAAATCAAACAATTAACTTTTACTCCATTTCCGTCTGCGAAATAAGAGTGAAAAGACAGTCATTGAAGAGATATTACACAATGTAATGGTCCATGCCGATTAGGCACAGCAGGCGGATGACCCACCGCATGTTGGTATCTATCAACATTTCCATAACAAGACGTACGCCGTCATCTAACCCTAGCTATATCAAGTGCGATAATGTGTCTCCGACAGTTTTGTTTTAGTCCGAGTGAACTTCATTGAAAACCTAACACTGCTGTCCGTCCTTTTCATGAATAACTAGAACAGAGTAATTAAATTTCAGAATGACATTTACGTCAATTTTAAGCCGACTGAGTAAAGTTAAATTTAACAACATACACATATTAATTGTCCACAGCCTTCAGAGATCCACTAGATGTTCACTGTAAAGCTCATATCAGATCCACTGGAAAAGTGCGGTGTAGTCCCCCTAAAGTGACCACTGCAGAGGCATGTAAAATATGACATCGCTTGGAAAGCGTAGAGCAGTCTTCAGCCTTTCCTTCTTCTATCACTGTCTTTATTCTGATGAGCTTACAGCTGTTACTCCACGTCCGCGCTCTTTTGCCAAAGGTTTAAGAGGAAATAACCACACAATTGATTGCCATACCTTCCTAATCCTCGTCACATTGAGAATTTCAACAGCTCGTTCATAGAACCATGAGGTTGTGGAATGAGCTTCCTTTGTAGGAAGTCCCAACATCTGTCAGTGTTGAAGCTTTCAAGAAAGCTGTCAATCTGCTTCCACTTAGCTATATATACTAAGTATACACACTGGAAATGTATATGATAACTTCTGATATAATATATGCGGATATATTTTATATCTTATGCAACAATTCTGTTCTATATGTAGCTATGTATCACATTTATGTTCCCTTGCTTTTCAATATCATCGTCTTTTTGAGTATTTCCATTCTAAGCCTTATCAGACAGATATTACTAATTTCTCAGTTATCAAATTGCATAACTAAGTAAGGTAATAACAGAAACACTAAACATACGGTGACACAGAAGTGAATTGACAGAAAGGGGGACGCAAAATGCAAAGTAACTAAGTACAAACATATAGCTGCATAACTCGTTGGGGAAAGCGGTTCTACAGCAGTCTTGCTATTACTGTATGCGAAGGAATGATCTCTCGAAGTGTTCAGTCCGACAGCGAGGATTGCTAGCAAGAAATGAATGTGTGCAGTCACTTCCTTTTGTATCTCGTAGAAGAGCGTGAACCTGGGGTAGCAGAAGCGAGCTGATTAGAACTAAGACTGTAACTGATATATTTATCGGTGACGCGGTACCCCTTTGTTGGCGTTCCTTCAGAGGCCTCGATTGAGAGCCACTGGTGCAGAATATTCTGATATAATGTCTAATTTCCCAAGATAATCAGTTTCTGAAGACAGCTTGAATGCAGAAAAAGTTGCAGTTTAAGTGCGATAATCCATTATTTTCGCAAAATAACTGACAGAGGACGCTAATCCTCGAATCTACTTGGGACGCATGAAGTTTTATCGACACCGTTGTTGTAGCGGAAATAGCTGCATAGGCCTACTTAATTGCAAAATCATGGGATTTCTTTAATTACAGTCATAAAAATACGCAGATGTCTTTTTAAATTAACGACTTCTGTCATTTAGTTTTATCAAATGAAGTACCTATTTTGCAAATTTTCTGATTAGTTCTATCATTAACTGAATTCTTAGTTAATTTGCGAATACGTTGCGTATGAACAGATTCCGCGCTTTAGCTGCAACATGCATAAGCGGTTGAGAATTCACAGAGGCTTCCATTAAGAGTGCCTGAATTTTGGATTTATACTTCAATTTTCACCTAAGTCAAAGGTAATGTACTATCAAATTATCTCGCAATAATGCTTCATACAATAATCAACGCTGCTCGACCAAGGAACACAATGAATACTATTTCACGAGTTTGCATGAAACAGAAAAAATAGAGTGATTATTCGCTCCATAGACTCCTAAATACTGTCCCAATATAAATTTAACACTCAATGAATCGTTCATAATGATATCGCGTTTAAAGACAGCATACAAATGAGCATGCTGTTGCTTATTCCAAACTTCAGACAGATACAAAATAACCATTATCTACAAAAAGTTATCGATCCTTCTGGCGTAGGATATTCAGATCTGTTCTCAAATACATTTCATGTGAATTGTTGTTAATAACTTGTATCAATGCCTTGTTGATTGTGTCAATGTGAGTTATTGTTCTCTTGTAGGCTAGGTGGTGCTTTAAAAAATTACCCGAAGAAAAAGTTATGATGCCGTTAGTTAGGAAAACTTAGCATTATACAAACTTCGATTTGAGAAGCACAGATTGCTTCCTAAAATGCCCGATCCCTTCAACTGACAATATATGCACTAAGAAAAACAGAAGATATTGATAGCTGAGACAATAATCAATGTTCCATCCATAGACACAAGTACATGAGAAGCGTGGGAAAATATCAAAATAAAGTCGTTGTGTGAATCTTTATTTACATTATGTACATAATACTCTTGTATTAGTCTTTGGATATCAAAACGTAACTTTGACATGGAATTTGCGAGGAGCACGTGAGATTCGCCAAGCATCTTTGTCTTCATATTTGTTGAATAAAGGCTCAATCTTTTGCGCTTTCTTGGCGCGACTCAATTTAGTTGGATCTGAGAATTTGAAGAATTTCGGCGCAAATTCAACCAGCCATTTCGGATCGATGGTTGTTACTTCACGCATATATTCCTTTGTCGTCAGCACCAGTTCGTGATACAGAACCCTAGAAAAAAGAAGATATTCAGTTAGACAGAACGAGTGGAGGTAGCATGAAAAATGTTACTCGAAAAACACATCATAGACAGACATCTCCTTTATCGCATCTAATGGCTATGCGTGTGACAATTGCATTAATTAATTCCTTAAATTAGACAAATACTTGCTTAGTGACATACTTGACACTTGTTTTGTTTTTTTACTTTTCTTACTCAATGCTGTATTTGGCGCAGAAGATTTTTTTTCAATTTGATTATTCTCGGTCCACAATTTGAATGAATAGCTGCACTTATAGTCTAGAGCTCAAGCGACTTCAACAGAAGAGGCCAAGTTTCAACGATCACGGAAATTTTTATAGGAACAAGCATAGAGTAAGTTATCTATGGGAGCAATGCAGTCATAGAATGATTAGACCTCCTCAAATAGACGACACACAACTGTAAATATTACTTGATGCACTCGATGCAAGATTTGTATTTGAGAGAGCTGAGGAATTCATTTGGACACTGGACTGCAATATGTACGTCGACACCGTCTATTTCGATTTTGTCTGTTAACGTACTAGGATCTGACTGAAGGTTACGAACGATGAACATTGGGAAAACGCGACGGATAACTTACCAGTCGGGTTGTCTATTGAATAAGGACGATGCCGGATGGATGTAAACGACTTGCTGGTCGACCAGCGTGCGATAACCTTCCTGAGGATCTTTCTTGGCAGCGTTCCTGAAGAATCCCGACAACACTGCTTTCTGAACTCTCGCCGTATTCCGCCCACATGAAACCACAGAAAGTTTGTGACGATCCATAATTCCTAACAATTGCTTTCGAACATCCTGAGCTTGCTTCAATGTACGCATTTGTACAAAGTTCTCGTAACACCAAGGAGCCGACATTCGATTATTTTTCCACGCATTATAGACAGCCAGGAGAGTAAGATGATCACCTTCAGGCTGATGAAACTTCGCTTTCCTTTGATCAGCTAGATCAGCCTTCTCCTTCGGTCTGCAATTAAAATTTTCACAGTTAGCCATCTGATAGAGCTTAAAAATACTTTTATGTGAATTCCTTCATCTTTCGATTTTGAAGATGAGCACAAAAATTCGTGATATTGATACAAGGTAATTTCGAAGACTTGGATTGATACTGAGTAGCAGATAAGAAAAAATCTGATAAATATATTCAGCGTTGCCACCGGACCACAAGACCCCATCCGCGCAGGCAGTGTATCGATGCACTGTAGTATAAATGAAGGTCTAAATTCAAGGCTATAATATACTGGGAAATTGCATCCGCATGAACTTACTTTTGTTACGTAAGGACAACATATTCGTTGTTGCTGGAAACTATCCAGTAAGCAGTGCACTGATATAATTTGTTTCGTAGAAAATATTTACGAAAGGAAAGTTTCTGTTGCTGGAAACTTGTTTCTAATCTGGTCTAGATTTTATAGAAATAAAAAGTAAATTTGTTTCAGTAGTAACATACGGATAATATCATCTTATTATAAAGAGGTCAGTATGCGAATTATCTCGTATTTGTAAGATAAATTTCACAGGCTTCAGAATATTCATGTGTCAAATAAGATCTCAATACTATGATAAGTTGTGAATTATCAAACGTCCATAATTGTGATGCTCTATGCGATGATTAAAGCATAGGAACTGATGCAAAACGTCATAACAATGACATAGCCTGACTTCCGCACACGTGAGCCAATTTAGAAATACATCGACCTATTTGCTTCTTTTGAGTTAATTGATACGAATGAGCATTGTATCTCAACCAAATCGATAACAGGTTCCGCGCTAATTATGTTTTGAGCTTAAGCCAAGTTATTATTATTATTATTATAAATGAATGAAAATATGTTATTTCAACCTCAACAATACATCCCAATCGATATAACTCACAAATAATAGTTAGAAAATTCGGACATCAAGTCAAAGTCACTTTCAGCTAGGCCTACTTGCAAATTTATCGATAGTCTAAAAGTTGAATCAAGTTTAGTGAAGTCAAAATAGTAGTTCTAGTAGAAAAAGTGTTTAATTCCATATTTACAAGAAATGAGCTACCGGAACTTCAAAAAATATGTCTCTTCTAAATTTATAATCCCAAACAAAAGAAAATTTTTCTGAGACGCAGGTTCAGGTCCATCTGCGCAGCTCAAACCGCGCAGCGGTGGCAACGCTGTATATTTGAACAGATACTTCAAAAGTAGTAGCACCCAACTACTTAACTACAGAAGATAATAGGGAGGTGATCTCAATCCTAATTTCAACGTGGAAGGAGTCATTTCAAAACATTTCTGCAGTCAGGATTGGCTTTTGTGGATTGACAGAATCTATTCAAAAGATATTTCAAAAATCGTCAGATGTCATGTCAATGATAAAAGATATTCATTTACAATGTTGTACGACAACTGTATTCAAATCAATGGTCGCAAATTGCTGATTGCATTGTCTTGTGTTTCCTAATCCTCACTCTCAAGTGCGTATAGTCATAAGAAGTGACGTGTGGGTCAGCCTCACATTTAAATTGATAAACAACACCACCTAAGGAGTTGGGAGTAGCCAATTTAATGTAGCAGATTTTCTGATATGAAACACACAGACACAAAGTTGATACTGAAGTCATTTTCTATGCCCAAAAAATATTGTATCAAGCGCTTTTTCAACCGGCAATATTCTTTACCAACAAGCGGAATTTAATTCAGATTTGTATATTTTGTTTACAGCTGTTCGTGAATAACGACGTGATCGACGACGCTACTCAGAAGGCGCAGGAAGCCGAATGTCTGTCGCGGTTTTTAGAATAAATTCTTTTACAAATCGAAACCGAAAATTTTCTGTTTTCCCGGGAGTTTCCAGCCAAAATGACTTTTATTGGAAAATTTCAAAAAATTATCAAAATGTGATTTAAATAATGATACCTATTCAGCGCGAGGAGTTGGAGCAAATGAATACCAGCGTCACTCTTGAGAAAGTTCAAGCCCTAAATAGCTTGCATGCTCAATCGTGAATTTCTTCATGTGATTCGGATGCGATACTCAAAATTAAGAAGCTAAGAATCAACCCCCCTCCGGAACTCGATGCGCTTGGGAATGAATAAAGTACCGGTACATTAAACTTTGTTGCAAAATGTGCATGATATTCTTCCCAGACAATTTATGGGCAGACAGCCTATTTCGCTAAATAAAGTGGGAGGGGAGTGAACCGCCTACTTCCCGCATTTCGATGCGACTCAGATTCCAGTATGGAAATTAATATTTAAGAGAAGACAGCCACTTGAATCAACAAATCACGTGCTTCCACACTGCTTCTTACCTGTAGAAGACGTTCTGCACAGAAAGCACGGACACGATGGTTAAGGTCTCCTCAGCGCATTCCAAATCCACTGACATGATAAGCAATTTGGACAACATCGGCTCTAATGGGAATTCTGCCATTCGTCGCCCCAGTCTGGTCAGCAGTCCTTCATCATCGAGGGCTGAGAGCGCATGGAGCTGTTCCATAGCGGCAATCAGTGTCTGCATCGGTGGTGGATCCATGAAATCGAAGTCGAGTAGATCATTGATACCCATAGCCTTCAATGAAAGTACAGTACTGGCTAAATTTGTCCTCTGAATCTCAGGCACCGCAGATGGCAGCATTTCATCACGATAAGCACGCTCTGTATATAATCGGTAGCACTTTCCTGGCCCGGTTCTTCCTGCACGCCCAGCACGTTGCTTCGCCTGCGCCTGTGAGATGGGCGTGACAATGAGCTGATCCATACCTGAAGGAGACAATGTTCATTTTATTTAGATCACATTTTCGACATAGCTTTGGGATCCTATCTGTTGATGAGATGACACAGCGACAACCTAGTTAATGATGAGAGTTGCTTAAACTTACTGCATATTAAATTGAGATGAACTAAGAACTAACAAGGGCAGAACAGCTCAGTTGCTTAAGGAGCTTCACTCAAGGGTTTGAGTCTGTCTGTCTCGGCAGGGTGTCCGCTGCTTTTCGACACCAACATTCCAGGTCGATCTATATAAAATTAATAATTTATGATGTTTATTCAATAATTATTGTGTAATTTATCAAATTATAAACATTGCAGATTTTCCAGGTCGCGGACACCTATTTCGGGAGGTCTGAAAGGTCTCACTAGCAGTTATTAACTCTACCTGACTAACAGCTTTGTGTTCGTGTAGGTATGTGTGGGAAGGCTACCCCAACCCCACTTGCTAGTAATTTCATGGATGGAGTGTAATTCAGTGTGCTCGAATCTGTTACATGAATTACAGAAGAGCTTCGGGTTGCAGCATCCAAAATACATGAAAAGCTTGCACCTATGTCGTGACATTTGAATTCCACGACTTGAAATGAAGAATAAGAAGGAAAAGAGCATGATGCTCGGGTTGACAGTTCAATCAATTCTATGTGATAGCAGTTCCACGAGACTATCGAAGTAGTGCAATAATAGGAAAATATTTTTTCAATTGTTCTGGCTTCCAACATACACACTCATTTGTATTAGGAAGGCATGACTCAGTGCAAGCTGTTTGTGAATGCATTTCCGGAAATGTTTACTTTCTTTTCATGGCATACAGCAAAGCAATTTATGATCTTTTTTTTATTCGTAGACTGATTAGAACGGAAGCAAGTTTGTGGTTGTCAATTAAATACGCGATCATATATAGGCATAATCAGATTTCTCAATACAGATCAGGAAGTGGCTAGGTTGTTTCGTCTCGCGACCTCGTAATTGAGGTCGAACAAGGTCAAAGGAGCACAATGGGAGTGATGAGCCGGACACTAATACCATTAATCCTATTCAATTAACACATACTTCCCACAGTTTAGGGGTCATCCATAAAGAACGCCCGCAGAATAATGGCATTTCTCGACCCCCTACTTGTCCCCTACTACTGTTGGTATCTATGGTTCATTCCATGTCTTATTATTGACTATTAATGATGACATTTGACAATAGATGTTATTCAGTGGTTTGGGGTTTACGTTAAATGAACATTATTCGATTGTCATCATGTGATTCTTCATTTTAGCTATAAGTTTCTATGTCATGCTTGTCAATATAACACAACTCATGTATGCGCAACTGCTGGTCGTTCTAACAGTGGTTATGGGCCCAGAGATGTGTACGTGACTTCGATAGATCGTGATATGGCGGATGACACAATACCAAATATTCAGAAGCTTGATGCAAATAACTGGCCAACTTGGAAATTGCAAATACAGAATTATTTGGGAGCGCGTTTGTTATGGAAGTTGTGCTTGAAGGAGTATCCAGCTCCAGTACGTGATACAAGTGAATCAGAGGAAAACTATGCAAAGCGGATTGATATATTTCAGTCTAACAATTATCGAGTGTTGACTATTTTTGGACAAACTGTTTCTGAGAAATACCTGCATTTGATATTAAATAGTTCTGTTGATTCACCGAAGAAGGCCTGGAATGCTCTCACTAAACAATTTGAACGTGCATCTACTGCGAATAAAATGGATCTTCAGCGTCAGTTATTTCGTTTTCGAATGAAGCCAGGTTGTACGATGGAATCACATATCAAAGAATTTTCTGAGCTGATTGAGCGGTGTGTTTCGCTTAATATTGTATTTCCTGAATCTCAAAAATGCTGTGCTTTGCTCTGCAGTTTACCAGATGAGAAATATGGCTATTTTACAAACATTTGGTTTGACAAAGATGAGAAAGACATTACCGCTACAGCTAGAAAGACTACAGCAGAATATGTTCTGTATTCTTTCTGCGAAACAAATCGGCGGTATTTAAAAATTCAAAGACTTTGAAGGTGAAGTTACGAATCTTACTGGTAAAAGGATAAAACGTTTCAGAACAGACAATGGTGGAGAATATACTTCAAATCAATTTCGATCTTATCTTAGATCCAGAGGAATCAAACATGAGCTTACATGTCCATTCACCTCAACAAAATGGAGTGTCAGAGCGCATGAATCGAACTTTGTAGGAGATTGCATTGGCGCAATTACGTCACGCTAATTTGCCTACTCAATTTTGGACAGAATCGTTGCTGTGTGCTAACTATGTTAGGAATAGAATGCCTTCAGATATTCACAAAATGACTCCATATGAACGATGGTACGGGAGAAAGCCACATTTAAATCATATGCGTGTATTTGGCTGTATAGCATATGTTCACATTCCGTCTCACCAAAGATATAAAATGGAGAAGTCTCAAAGAATGATTTTCGTCGAATATGCCACAAATGCTAATGGATACAGGTTTTGGAATCCCCTTCAGAAATCATTGACAATTTCTCGTGATGCTGCTTTCGATGAGAAATCATTTCATGTGGTGGATGCACATACTCTCGTTGATCCTGCATATTCAGATGCATCAGAACAGAAGTTTAATTATGATTCTGACCAGCAAGATGAGCAATCAGTACTTCGTTCTTGTAGAACTTCAGTGCCTCCTGAACGATATGGAAATTGGGCCACAGATGAAATCAATTGATGAGATGCCATGTTCTTCTTCTCATAAACTACAATATCAGTCAAATTGCTGAACCTGACAATATTGAGGAAGCATTTACAAGTCCTCAAGCAGTTGAATGGAGGAAAGCAACTGATGCTGAGTATCAGTCTCTTGAAGAGATGAATACATGGAAGTTGGTCAAATTACCGGCTGGACAGACAGCTATTGGATGTCGAAGGGTGTTCCGAGTAAAGTATCGCAATAATGGTCAAGTTGAACGTTTCAAGGCAAGACTTGTGGCAAGAGGGTACTCACGAAAGTATGGTGCAAATTTCGAAGAAAATTTCAGTCCTGTTGTTCGCTTATCTTCGATACGTGTATTACTTGCGTTCGCTATACAAAATGACTATTTAATACATCAAATGGATGTTGCCACTGCATTTCTCAATGGTATATTGGAAGAGGAAATTTACATGGTTCAACCGCCAGGATACGAAGTAGCTGGAAAAGAGAATTATGTCTGCTTATTGCAACGAGCTCTGTATGGCTGTATGGTTTAAAACAATCATCACACTGTTGGCATTACGGGATTTTCTTCTGGAACTTGGATTTAAACAGAAAAACAGTGATACATGCATTTACAAAGACTCTCCCATTATGATTATTGCTACGTATGTGGATGATTTGATTATCATTTCTGAGAATGAAAATGATCTCCAATTGACTAAAGACAAGTTATCAAATCGTTTCAAGACGGTTGATATGGGAGCTCTTCATTATATTCTTGGAATATCGGTTGTCAAGAAACCTAACGAATTATGGCTATCTCAAGAGTTCTATATCGTCAAGATGTTGGATCGATTCGGTTTGAGTTCGGCCAAAGATGAATCTACGCCTTTGGATGTTAATGTGAAGCTCGTAAAGGATGATGGAATTAGCAAGCCAGTGGATAAAACCCTATATCAATCAATTATTTGGATGTCTTCTCTATATATCTCTTGCCACACGTCCAGATATTCAACATGCGGTATCGATGTTATGTGCGGGGTGATGCTGATTTTGCCGATGATGATGATGACAGACATTTACTACTGGTTATCTCTTTGGTCTAGCATCTGGCGTAGTATCATGGTACTCAAAGAAGCAAACTGTGGTTGCGAGATCGACAGCAAACTCAGAATATATTGCATTATCTTCAGCAGCACAAGAGGCGATTTGTCTTCTAGGATTGTTTGACGAAATCGGCAAAAATTACAGACCACTAGCAATTTATAGTGATTCTCAAGCTGCTATAGCCATGGCGAAAAATCCTGTTTTTCACGACAAATCGAAACATATTGAGGTGCATTACCATTTTGCCAGAGAAGAAGCTACAAAGAAAAATATTATGCTACAATATTGTCCAACAAACGAAATGGTGGCTGACGTATTTACGAAGGTGCTCCCACGAGAGAAATTTGAAAAATTTCGAACTCAAATGGGAATTCTCGATATGTCTGAACGGTGGGAGTGTTGATATCTATGGTTCATTCCATATCTTATTATTGACTAATAATGACATAGAAATTTTACAATACCATAGAAAGTCCTAGAATGGAAATTGCATGAAAATTACGGCACACTCCGGGGGAACTTAGTTGGGGCAAAAAGCAAATTTTGCGGACTGGCTTTCTTGTTTTCTGGTTGGCATTTTCAATTATCAAGTCAATTTGTGATCTGGATTGTTGGCCCTCGTCCAAAGATCATGTACACAAAAGCAATAGTAAATTTACAAAATACAGCAGCGACAGGATGACAAAGAAGGAAATCCCGTAAAACGTTCTGTACGTTCATTATTTTGAAATATCGCTCCTATAATCAATCAAGAGTATAATCCGACACATACGCAACTTGTAATGTCGATTTTCAGAGCATGCATTGCTCCAGCTTGAAATCAGAGACCAAGAAATCTCAGAGTATTCATTTTACTTAAAAGGGTTTCCCTGTTCAATATATTTAAACAATTCTCAAATCCATTGCTTGCTTTCGAATATGAGCTTCCAAAATATCATCACACTATATCACATAAGTCATTTAGTGATTAATTGAAAGGATCCAGCGACATATCATTTATCTGAGAAATGACTGTCGGCAAAGAAGCTTTCGATGTGTTTATTCCAGAAAGTGCTAGGTTTCTTAACCGCTAGAAGGAGAAATTATCCAATAATTAGTATTTTTATCTTTGAATTCTTGAGATATTCTTACAACCAGTACACCGACCACTTTCGATTATGACTCTGAACCAATTTTTGATTCGCATTCCAGTATTGAAAAATTGGAAAATAGTTGTCAATAACTGCTACAAATAGACACAGTATATTAATCCATTGAATAGTAGGCTATTTCACATGAAACAATGCTGCCATCTCACTTAAAGTTCCAATCATGAAAATCCTGCAATTTGCTGTCAACAACTTCCACAGCCAACTTGGCAAATAGTTTGACTATGATGCAATGTTTTAGATCGAAGGAGATCTGCAAACCATAGATTTTTCCATGTGCCATCATTGCACATAGGCAAGATATCAAACTTCCATTCTAGTGTACTATTATCCACTTCTATGAATAATGATGACATTTGACAATAGATGTTATTCAGTGGTTTGGGGTTTACGTTGAATGAACATTATTCGGTTGTCATCATGTGATTCTTCATTTTAGCTATTCATTTCTATGTCATGCCTGTCAATATAACACAACTGCTGGTCGTTCTAACAGTTCGCACGTGTCCCTACTTTTCAACCCACTTCTCTCTATATCAGGACGCCTGCACTTCCACAGAGTTCTAATAGCTACAATGTCTGTACATGAATATCATGCGGATTCAATATTTTAACTTGTGCTTGTCAAGCTTGCAACAGCCACATTTTCAGTAAATCCGTAACAAGATGCTGTAAAAAGATCACATTTGAATTATAAGTACCTAGCCAGGCCTATGCCACAGTCATAGTTTTCTCTCAAGTCCGGACGGATTGCCATAAACCCAAGAAGCTAATCACCCTTTCCTATGAGGCATTGTCAGAAGAAAGCAAGTGATAAAATGGTAATTGGTAACTTCAGCCTGAACGTCACCATGAAAGAAATGTCACCCAGCTGTTTCAATGAATCATCACAATGACTCTCATAATTCGGTGTCGCTTTCACTTTTGATGCATTAGAGAATAATTGTAGGGTTAAATGCAGAAAATAACAGCAGAATGTGTCGAAAAACAAGAACATGGGGTTTAATGTATGATAAGGGTGACCACTTCAGGAGGACCGAAAATCGGACCATAAGTCTGTCCCACAATGACGTCACATAAATTTTAAATTTTGATGATTTGACTATAGCAGTACTCATCCAAATGAAATGTATACAAAGAAAAACATGCTTCTGACTTCTGAGTGAAAGTATAGGAAGTTCATTCACTTGGATTCAAAAATCAATCAGTGATACCAAAGACAATCCTTGAGCGACATCCCAGCGAAAATCTCGCAATTTACCGATATGCAGGGATTGCGACAAACGAAGTTTTCATATCAACAAAAGAAAAAAATGGCACTATAGAGCATCGCGCAATCTGTGAAGAAACGATCATACGAAGCGATAATTGGCGTCATCTGAAAGGAGAAACTTTCTGTTTTAGCGCATATTTTATGCAATATCTACTTTCCGCTCATTTGATGAGCACACTGAATTTTTGTCGAAGTCTGAAATCGTTGGATAAAAACGAAAACTGAAATGTATTTATAAAATGGCATTTCTAAATATAGGGGGGCATAGCTGGCTGCTACCTTCAGGGTCGCAGGTGGCGGAAAGCGAGAGGCCATCATCGGCTGATGGTTAGCTGCGAAATAAGGCCGTTGGCTCGAATAAGCAGCCCCTGACCAGCTAGCGGCTGTATTCTGGATTTGTCCTGAAGTCAGTGTCGAGACGGAGAGGCGCCGTCTCTAAAAAATTAATCTCCTTACCTACTGCCTTGTAGGGTCTTCCCATCTATTGATGGGAAAAGGCTAGGTCCATGACGGATAATCATGGTTGGCGTCAGCAAGGGCATACGGCCGTAAAAATTGCAGCACCGTATTTTTTATGGAATGGCTCACTCTCAAATGGCCCCTAGTGCCCGGCAGCCTTTGAATAAGCAAGAGGTGCGAAGAATGTCCGGGGAGAAGAAAATGAAAAACTTACGCATTGGGACAGCTAATGTTGGCTCAATGTATGGGAGAAGTAGGGAGGTGGTTGAGATGTTGAGGAGAAGAGGAGTTGATGTCTGCTGTGTGCAGGAGACCCAATTCAAAGGTTGTGGATGCAAGTACATCGGTGAAGGCGATGAAAAGTACAAATTTTGGTGGTCTGGAGAGAAGTCAAGCAGAGGAGGAGTTGGTATCCTGCTAAAAGAATGCTTGACCAGTGATGTGCTGGAAGTAGAGAAATTAACTTCGAGGATAATGAAAATTCGACTTATCCTTGACGTCAAAGTGACACACATTTTTTCAGTGTATGCGCCCCAGGCTGGGAAGTCAGATGTCGAAAAGGATGCCTTTTGGGGGAGACTGGACGACGAAATAATGCGCGTACCCTCATCTGAAAGCGTTATTGTAGCCGGAGACCTAAATGGTCACATTGGGAATGACAGAGCTGGTTTCGAAGAAAGTGTTGGTCCCTTTGGATACGGGCAAGCAAACAGTGAACGGAACCGAATCCTTGAATTCTGCCAAAGCAATGGTTTGAAGGTGATGAACACATTTTTCTCAAAGGGCATGGAGAAGAAAATAACGTACAAGAGTGGTGACCATCAAACCCAGATAGACTTCCTGTTGGTAAAACAACAGGATGCCGGTGTGGTGAGAGATTGCAAGGTGATCCCTGGCGAAGCCTGTCTTCTGCAACATCGGATTCTGGTGATGGACATAAAGAGGAAAAGTGGGTTGGAAGTGAAAGATAGGAAGAGTTGCAAGAAGAAGATCAAAGTTTGGAAACTGAGCGCAAAAGATCTGAAGAAGGAATTCGAAGATCCGCTGATACAACAGATGACTCAAGAAAAAGAAAACAATGGAGTTATAGACTGGGAGATGTTTCAAGAGAAAATGTTAGAGACGGCCAGGAAGTGATGTGGCGAAACAAATGGGAAGCGTAGGCAGTTCAACCGTGAGACTTGGTGGTGGAACGCCAGGGTGCAAGCAGCCATTAAAGCTAAGAGAGCAGCCTTCAAGAAGTGGCAGACGACATAGAATGTTGAATATCGGACCGATATCAAGTCGAAGCTGGCAAAGAAAGAGGTGGCAGTAGCGAAGGATCAGTCTTGGAAAAACTGGGTAAATGAGACGAGCAGAAATGAAATGAATAAGAAAATGTTCAGATTGGCAAGACAGATGAAGAGCGAACGGAAAGACATCAGTGGTTCAAGATATATCAAAGGCGAAGACGGGGAAATAATCCTAACTGAGGATCAGATCAGTAAAAGATGGAAGGAATATTTCGAAGATCTGCTCAATGTGCAAAATGACTTTGAGACAGAAGATGACGAGGTGACGGAAGGTCCCCTGGAGGAAGTTACGGAGGCAGAAATAAGGCATGCTATAGCGAGCATGAAGAGTGGGAAAGCTCCTGGACCATCCGGCTTGGTGGTTGAGCTCATCAAAGGAGCAGGTGAAACTGCGGTTCAAGTGTTGAGAGGTATCTTCCAAAGTATTTTGTTCTCAGGAAAAGTACCTCCATCATGGCAGAGCAGCGTAACTATTCCACTTTACAAAGGTAAAGGCGATGCGATGGAATGTGGAAATTACAGGGGAATACGGCTGCTTGAACACGGTATGAAAATATTCGAAAAGGTTCTCCAAATGAGGTTGAAGAAGCTCATACAAATAGACGAGCGGCAAAGTCGACGACCGATGCGATCTTCATTCTGCGGCAGCTGCAAGAGAAGCACTGTGTGAAACATAAAAGGTTGTTTCATGTTTTTGTTGACCTTCAAAAAGCCTTCGATAGTGTTCCACGAAAAGTAATAGCTTGGGCCTTAAGACGTCAAGGGATTCCAGAAGGCCTCGTAGCATCTGTGATGTCACTGTACGAGAGATCGACGTCAAAGGTAAGCTCCATGGCAGGCACATCGGAGGAGTTTATGATAGAGGTAGGAGTCCATCAAGGTTCTGCACTCAGTCCTCTTCTCTTTATCACTGTGATGGAGGAACTGTCCAAGGAGTGTCGAGGCGAGGGTCCATGGGAGCTCCTGTACGCTGATGACATCGTAGTGACTGCTGAAACGAAGAACGATGTGGAGCAATTGCTTTGTGGATGGAAAAGCAGCATTGAGAAGAGGGGAATGAAAGTTAACCTGGAGAAGACGAAGGTTATGGTGACAGGGAAGAAACAGCAAGAAACAATCAAATCTGGTAAATGGCCGTGTGAATGTTGTGGAAAAGGAGTTGGGGTGAATTCGATTCTCTGTACCTCATGCCACAAGTGGTGTCATAAAAGATGTTCCCATCTGCGCTCTATGGTGGGAGTGACACATTTCCAATGCCCTAAGTGTCGAAGCGCAAATACAACCAATATTCCGACAGACGACTCTGTAAAAATTAATGGTAGTCCTAGCATACACGAGGTCAGCCACTTTGCTATCTCGGAGATATGCTGGACAGCCAAGGTGGAGTAGAAAGGGCAGTGAGAGCTCGGGTAGCTAATGCTTGGTCCAAATGGAGAGAGTTAGCCAGCCTTCTGAACAACAAGAGTGTCCCCCTAAGATCCAGAGCTCATGTGTATGAGTCCTGCATACGATCTGTCCTTGTGTATGGCTCAGAAACATGGTCCTTGACACAGAAGTTGTTTGAATTATTGCGAGCATGTGATCGGAGAATGCTGAGATACATGGAAGGAGTAAAATGGAGCGACGGAAGATCAAGTGCGGAAGTGGCAAGAATGTGTGGTCTGAAGGAGCTGGAAGATCGGGTTTGAAAAGGATGTCTGAGATGGTTCGGTCATGTAAAGAGAGCTGAGGGAAACTGCTTGGGCAGAGTGGAAAGCATGGAAGTCCCAGGGCGTCGAGCCGTCGGAAGACCAAGAAGAACATGGCGTCAATGTGTCTCAGAAGATCTGAAGAAAATAGGAATCCCCGAAGAACTCGCTGCCAACCGAGATGAATGGAGGAGAGCCATCAACCGTCCAGCCCAAGGAGATGGGATTCAACGGACGTTAAACGTGGAGTAAGAGTAAGTAAAAATGGCATATTCATTATACACATTCAACATCAGATTAAAATAGTTCTGTTAATTACAATAAATTAATTCAATAAGCTGCTCAATTTTTATTTTAGGATAAGTATTAAGAAAAAAACCCATGAATTACATAATTGGTAATTTCGGACCATTTCGGACCTTCCCCCGAAATTCTGACCAATTCGGACTGGTGGTCATCCTGGTATGATACTTTGCAGAGCGTTGGCGCTAACTGATAGTTCGCTGCAATTAGATAAATTCAATTCTGGTAACGTGACATCAGACGGGCAAAATCAGTCAATACGGCAGGTGAAAACCAATGAAACAGATTAAGTTAACAAAGGACTTTAATTGAATATCTTTAATAAGCAAGAAACACCGTTGTACTCAGCACTCCGATTAATTTTTGGCAGTCTATCTCTGACTTTAAGAGTCTCAACAATGGTAATCTCATAATCTGTGCTACCTTTGTACATTATTTTAAATTGTTGATCAATTTCTGAGTTACATCTACTACAGTTATGCAAATGCTCATTAATTGCTGTCGGATTCTTTTTATATTCATTAACCCGCTGTTGAAGTTGGCGTTTAGTTTTGCCAATGTATTGGCAACTCAGATCGCCCAAGCATGAAAATTCATAAACAACACACGACTTCATCAACGGAATTGACTTACTCTTAAGTGAGAAATACGATTTTACTTTGCCTGCTAAAAACTAATTTTGCATCTACGTTATATTTTTATATATTCTTTTCAAATTCAGTTTTAATTTTTCAGATACTACTCCTATGGTGTGACAGTGTAGATTATCATTACCGCTATCATTACTCTTATCTTCGACTACTTGCATGCTTAAATCTCGGCTTTGTTTTTTATTTAAGAAAGAATGTACAATGCGTTCTATCATACATTTCGGATAGCCATTACTTTCAAATATGTCATAGATCTTATTAATTTTATTATGAAAAGCTCTCCAACAACTGGATGCTTTAAAAGCTCGATGTAACATAGCTGTTATAAGACTTAGAATATAACTCCAAGAATGTGTCGAAAAACAAGGACATGGAGTTTAATGTGTCTACAGCTATTTCTAACTTGGACACTTTCTCGACAGCTTTGGAAGTGCTGAGTCAGCAGTAGTGTCAAGGTTAAGATGTGGATGTTGCAAATTCCGTAACTGTAATTCTTCTTGACGGTCATCATAGAGATCCACTGCGTTGTCTATGAAACCTGTGAGCGGCAGGCCATGTTCTAAAGGTGGTGAGCCATGGTCATTCCTTTCATCCCACGAGAAGATGACTCGAGTGTGTGGAGATAGGAATGCTGCGGTAGATGTGATGTCAGATTATCGGACAAGAAATCGAATGAGAGCATCAAAAATCGTGAGGTAATGTAGACGGAAGTGGATTAAGACATGTAAGGAATTCAAAGAAGACCTCAAAACGCGCTGGAGCGCAGGAAGCGAATGTCCACAGTCGACTGAAAAAAGTCGATAGTCCAGTAGAAATCGCCCAACTCAGCATACTGTGGAAGCATTGACGTAAAAACGGAAGTGAGTGAGTTGACTGGTTTAAAAACGTAAAACCCTTCACTTGACTCTTTGTAAACATTGATTGAATGAAGGTCCTCTTAAGCTACGAATTCCACAACATTTAACAAAATAGTTAAGCATGTCTCACTCACCTGATTTGCCATTATACACTTTCTGTTTTACAAATCCCGGATCCACGACATAAAAGATGCCATCGATGGTCAGACTAGTTTCTGCGATGTTTGTAGCGATGACCACTTTTCTAGAGCCGGGAGGTGCTGGGTCGAATATTCGGGTCTGCATCTCAGATGGCAATGCAGCATATACTGGATGAATTATCAGTTCTGGGACTCGCTCTCCATTCCCCAATACTTTCATACGCTCATAGAGCAGCTCACAAGCCGTGTCAATTTCCTCCTGACCAGTAAGGAAGACGAGGATATCACCAGGTGGTTCCATCATGTGGATTTGCATGATGGTCATCAGAGCGGCATCCAAATAATCCGTCTCCGGCATCCGACTGTACAATACTTCAACCGGGAAAGTCCGACCCGGGATTGTGAATATCGGCGCTTCAAAGAAGTAAGATGAGAACTTGATTGAGTCCAATGTTGCGGAAGTAACGATCAATTTCATGTCCTTCCTCTTCTTTACCGCCTGTGACAGAGAGAAATCATGAATCAAAATAATAGATTTCAAGTTAAACTCAAGAACTAAATAACAATCTCGCACATTTTCCCCAGTAAATTACACGTTGAACACAAGGCATGAAAAGGGTGAGATTGTCATAAACACAGCGTTGCTCACTCAGAATTCAATTATTACTATGTTCAAATGAAATCGTATCACACTATTCATATTCTTTTCACGCGTCATGAAAAATTTATCGCGTATCTTTTCAAAGTACGATTTCGACGCAACAGCTACTAGTCAGAGATAAATCACAGGGTTTTCACGCATAGGCTGCGGATGCATAAGAATGTATAATAAGTTCTACTGTGATGTTAGTGTATGACAATGTAAGCCATATCCTCATGGTTCAAATGGCATGCAGAACTAATTGCCTATCATGTTTGTTTAACTAATCCCTGACAAGTCCTTTTCAATGTCAAATTTGTCAACGTAAATTTGGGCGATCTATTCACTGGAGCACTTGAAAAAACCGCCTAGGATCTCCCTACGGCATGGGGTCAAAACTACTTTATCACAACGAACGAATGAAATACACGCATCACCGATAGCAGAGCCATTAGCAAGGGGAATACTTACAAAAGAGGACCTACATATTTGATAAGAATCAATTTATTATACGAAGGCATTCTGTGTTGGAAGGAGAATATTTTCTCGTTTCCTTCTGGATCCTCATGTAAGAAAGCTATAAATGAGCTAAAAAAAGTAGTCTAATTTTTTGGAACGATGATTTCACAACGGTGAAAGATATAACAATATCAGCAACATTGATAATGCCAGCTCTGAAACTTCAGAAACCTAGCTTTAAGTCAAGTGGTAAAGAACATAGCGTATGTTTGAATAGAAGGCTAGAAAATTGGGCTAAGGGAGATTTCTACAAATGGCTAATTGAGGGTTACAACAAAATGGAAATATACTGGATGAATTATTAGGTCTGGGGTTGGAAGCACCCTCCTTGTACTTTGAAGACATAAATTCTAATACTGATTAACTACGACCTATTTGTCTGCAACCGATATTAAGCAAGGAAGACCTTCCTCATTGTGTTTTTGATTCTGTAACAGACAAGATGCTTGAAACGTAAGGATCATTCCAGTTCCCGCTTAGACATTATTCATCGTGTCATACAGTATTTGTAACAACCTGAACGGAATGTAAAGGAAGTCAAGGTGTTTTATCAACATCATTTGACAACCAAAAAAACGCTTGACTGGTGTACGACATGAATGTATGATAGAAGCTCTAACTGATGCCAATTTCTGCATTCCACTTTTAAGATGGATCAACAGTTACTTACATAATATACTTCAGCGAACATATTTGAATTATGTGTCTGCTCTGTACATCTGAATTCTTGAGTGATCAGCAGCTTTTCTAATGCTTCTTCTGGTGTGCCGAAAAGTAGGAAAATGACAAAGTAGCTTGAAAGAGTGAGCAAGAAAACAAATTTTACAATATGGCAGCAATCGTGCTTGCAATGGATTTGCTTCACTGCTCATTCATCGACTAAGAAGTGCCTTACGTATTTTTGGTTGCATGTATATTCCACAGCATCATATACATGATATGCTTACTCAAAAACTGAAAAACACTTCAGTCATTTTCCCTATTTGCTGGTCTTATATTTAGAGTCAACAAATATAATTGTTCTTCAAAGAGGTCTTGAAAGGGTCAATTTTGAAAAAAAACAGCTTTCTACTTACCTTTTTCAACAGTCCGAAGAGTACATCAGTATGTACCGTTCTCTCATGAGCCTCGTCCAGCATGATAACTGAATATTGAAGGAGATCGGCGTCAAGAAGACATTCTCTCAGTAGCAAACCTTCAGTCATATATTTTATCTTTGTCTCCGCTGACGTACAGTCCTCAAATCTCATCGCATATCCTACCTGTAAAATAAATTTGAAGTGCAATACTTGAGTTTGACTGTTTCTCAAATGACTTACGACAGAAGAGTACTAAGGAAGCTCCGTTTGTATCATCAGCTGATTTGATTTGGAAAAATGAATAGAAATTCATAAAATTCTAAAAAATTCTTTTTTTTGATTAAATACTGCCTTGACAGACTTCCCCGAGTATTGACTAAATGTAGGTGAACCACGAGTTCATCTGAAAGTATTTGCAAAATATTGCAGTACTAACTGCTCCTCAAGCACTTCACTACTGTCGCTATACAAGACATTTCAGAAAAGTTGTAAATTACTAGTACGGTATTTAATTTGATAGATGACAACAAGTGCTGGATTAATTTGGATGATAAAAATTTGCGACGTAAGAGAAATGCGTCCCTTCGCCGAGCCATCAACCTCTGGCTGACTAGGGGAGTCATTGTTCTACCAACTGGGCCTACAAAAGAATTATGACAAAAATCTATATTAGAAGAATTCATTAAAACGAGACGGGACTTCACCCTTACAAAGATCACAGGATTTTCCTTTCGATCTAAAAGCTTCAACTCACCTCAGCTCCTAGACGACATCCATACTCTTCTGATACTCGCTTGGCTACTGACATAGCAGCGACACGTCTTGGCTGCGTACAGCCGATCTTGCCATTGTTTGTAAAGCCAGCTTCCATCATGTATTGTGTGATTTGTGTTGTTTTGCCACTACCAGTCTCGCCGATGACGACAAGAATCTGATTCTCATCAATCGCCTTCATCAGTTCATCCTTCAATTTGAAGATAGGAAGAGATTGACGTTGCTCAATAATTGATTTCTGTACTTTGTGACCTCCTCCAGCACTTCTACTGCCTCCTGTTGAAGAGTAATTGAATAAAAATCAGTCATGGGTTACAGAACAATGTTTCAGATCAACATTCAGAAAACCAAATTCACTTTAGTGCAAGACCAGAACTCAATAATCAAGTCAAAGAATTATTCAAATTCAGTCGATTTTGACAGGATCCTGCAATATGCGCATAATCGAAATACACGTGGAATCAATGGAACGCAAAACTAAGATATTAAAAAATCGTTTCTTTGAAAGTATGCTTTTTTCAGATAATGACATGCCACAAAAAATCCCTTAAACTGTTATGCATGCTGATACAGGTTGCCTTTGATTCTCAATCTTCATAAGTTCATTTTGCTGGTATTTGACTGAATTTGATGGACACTAAGGTACACTCATTCAATAATGTTCATTATCTCACATCAATAATTACTGCATGTTGTATTTTTCTAAAAATGATGAGTTTTTGATGTTAACTTATCAGTTGCATTGTGAACAGAAAAAAAGTAGCAGTTTTCCTCAACAGTGTTTTAAAAATGCTTTCATTAAAGCATGCCTCATCAGCGTGTTTTGTAATTTCAAAACCTTGCTTTTAAGACGGGACTAAATACCGTGCTTTAAACATGAGTTTTTGTGTCGTGTCATAAACAAGGTCATAAAACCCTATTTTTCTAAACCGTGTATTCACACATGCTTTTAGAACCTTAATTTCGTAGATTCCAGAAATCGATGATTGTGACAGACGTGGTCATTAGCCGCCTTTATGTTCCACCTACTGCGAGAGCAGATCAGGAGACAAGTCAGCCAGCAATCATGCCATCTATCCGTGCCTTTTTGGAAAGGTCAATGCGAATGCCTAGAACACTAACAAGAAATAGTCGATACCGACCAAGATAAGCTGTGTGATAATGCTGAACATATAAATAGCACGCTATCGACATCGTAGATATCATATTTCAAACATCAAAGCAGCTCATAAGGTTGTTGATTCATTTAATAGGTAAAGAAAGGCAGCAAAATCTATGAATAACGTGGCAGGATAGCTCAGTTGGTTAAGGGTGGCGCTTCGGTTGGGAAGTGCAGTAAGTCCAGGGTTCGAATCTGTCCGCCTTGGTAGGTCCCACTGTTAACACTAGAAGTTGCTAGCCTTAACTTGATGAGAGTTGCTTGTGTAAAGGCTGCCCCACTTATAGCTTAATATGACTTTGTGCATTGGGGTGAGTAAAAAAGAACCTAAATAAAAAGATAACAAAAATAGTGTATTTTTCTCAGTTTAAAAAATAATATGGCTTATTAAACCCTACATAAAACTGATCTGACAAAAGTTTGCCACTTAGGAGGTCTCACAGCATAATTAGCAGCACGTCCAGTTGATCTCAGCAGCAAGTTTTGAATGCTTTTCTACAGTGCTCATGCTGTTTGGCAGCCTGCATTTAGTGATCTAGATCAGCTGACAAGATGCAGTTGTTGGACTGTTGAAATCAGTTGAAAAAGTAACGAAGTAAAAATAGCTCACGACGAAACACTTTCAATAAGTTGTTGTTCATATATCGGGTGCTTCAATGTCACTTGACTGCCGCTTGAGCCAGGCATATGGTTGGATTGGAACATGAAGTGTTGTGGCAGCGGAATTGTGAGGTGAAATATTAAGATAATAACTACTTCATGTGCATGAGTGTAACTAAAATACTAAAACATTTCTATACAAGACGTCGACATAGCTTCAAAACGAATTACTGATATCTTAGAGATCTATGCAGAAAAATAAGTTCACAATATCAGGAAAGACCTGGAGCTGATGAAACTCAATCCTGCTGTCGCCCAAGCTAGAGATGAGTGGAGAAGAAGAATTCACTCGAATCGACACAAGACGGCCGTCTCACCCCCACACCTGCGGGAAAAGAGACGTTAAACGGGGGTAAGGTAAGGTACTGTATAGACCTTGAAGATATCTGAGATTGATTTTGAAGCTATGTTAGACATTTAAGATCAAAGTTCGTGTCGAAAGTTCTGCGTTGCGAAAAATCTCTCATTCGCCAAATGTTAGCAGACATGAGAATGCAGGAGGAAAAATCTGGAAACACCCACAGTAGAGGGACACAAGTGCTTGAGAAGTACAGAGAGGAAGCCAGTCCTCTCGGTTACCTACTACAAAAACGTTTGTTCAAGCAAATATGATTATCTAGATCGCCAATCGCCATGCATCTTCAGGACAAAATCTATTCGCATTTCTAACCGATCCCGTTCCCCTTTCTCACCGTTCCCCTTTCTCACTCAACCTGCGGCCTCAAAGCGGTGAAAGGGTGAAAACGGAGTCGCAATAATGCTTCTGCTCTCTGAACTCATGCTTCTTTGGGGTGCTTCTGTCGGAAAAGGTGTATAGGTCGGCGGTTTTTGTTACAGTGCTCCGATTACTAGCAATCTGGAAGTGTTTTTTTTCTTTATTGAATTTTTTTATGGTTTTGATTAATTTTCTTATGTAATTATTTTTAGACAATACGAAGACAAAACGATGTCATTTCGCCGATTCTTTTCGGGCAACACTTCGGAACGCGTACAATAAAAGAAAAATCAAGTCATTATATACAGTTAAAATGAAAGAAAGGACGGAGTTGAAGTCACTGCCACGGAAGAGCGAGCGTTAATACAGTTTGCTTCTGGACACATAAAACCGGCCGCAATGATGCTATCATTGTCGCTTCGAGAAATGGTAGCAACATTGGGTGGCGAGCGCGAACCAGCTGCTTAAAGTAGGAGATCTTCTCGTTGGCGCGATCGAACGATGTACACGTCATCGTGTGACGCGCTGACCGCGCGCTTGTCGTGCTGCTGAAGATCGCCTGCACTTGTCCTTCATCAGCCATTGTGGAAGGTGTTCATCAGACAGCTCGCTTGGCAAACCACCTCTCCGTGCGTACGGACGTAACGGTCAACGTTACATGTGAATTGGTAAACGATGTCGGAGGCACAGGTCGGCGCTGCAGGAGATCCTGAGGGGGGAGCTGGAATCTTGGTGGTGGAGAAGACGATCTTCGGCTCGATCTTTGCAGGCTGTACTTTTCGATGAATGAGGATGGATAGCCATTATCGCGTAAAGTTTCAAAGAGAAACTTTATTTCAGCATTGAGATGCTCGGAGCTGCAGATCCGTCTCGCACGATCGAAAAGATTTTTTACTAAATTTCTTTTGTAAGAAGTAGGAACAAAGCTAAAGCTAAGCTAAAGAAAACCGACGTGGACAGGTCTTTACCTTCATTTCTTTAGCTTTGTTCCTACTTCTTACAAAAGAAATTTAGTAAAAAATCTTTTCGATCGTGCGAGACGGATCTGCAGCTCCGAGCATCTCAATGCTGAAATAAAGTTTCTCTTTGAAACTTTACGCGATAATGGCTATCCATCCTCATTCATCGAAAAGTACAGCCTGCAAAGGCAAAGAGAAGCTGTTACTGGACCTGCGTGCTGCAACCGCTCTGGCGTTCTATGCGGCCATCGAGCCGAATCGTCTTCTCAACCACCAAGATTCCAGCTCGCGACATCGTTTACCAATTCACATGTAACTGTGGTGACAGTTACGTCGGACGCACGGGAGGGTGGTTGCCAAGCGAGCTGATGAACACCTTCCACAATGGCTGATGAAGGACAAGTGCAGGCGATCTTCAGCAGCACCGACAAGGCGCGGTCACGCGTACACTGATGTCGTGTACATCGTTCGATCGCCGACGAGAAGATCCCTCCTTTTTAAGCAAGGTGGTTCGCGCGCCCCCCACCCAATGCTGCACATTTCTCGAAGCGACAATGATAGCATCATTGCGGCCGGTTTTATGTGTCCAGAAGCAAACTGTATTAACGCTCGCTCTTCCGTGGCAGTGACTTCAACTCCGTCCTTTCTTTCATTTTAACTGTATATAATGACTTGATTTTTCTTTTATTGTACGCGTTCCGAAGTGTTGCCCGAAAAGAATCGGCGAAAGGCCTCGCAACTAATGACATCGTTTTGTCTTATCTTTATTACCAATACGATTACGGCCAACAAGTGTTTCAACCGATTAATTTTTCATTCTTTTTCTCCACGTTTGTTTATTTTAAATGTGTGGTAGGCTTCGGCCGTCCCAATTAACACCACCCCCTGGTTTGCGAGATATGAACAGTCATCAGATGTTTCATGTTGTTGAATCAGGTTTTTGGGCATGGCACTTATTTGGCTCATTTGTGATCGAACTTCCTTCCACTGCTCTCTTTTGCACTTCCCCATTTGTGCATGATTAAGGTGTGACAGATCCAACGTATTCACGGCATACGGGCGTCAGGTAGTTCGAGGGTCCCGAACCCACTGGTAATGCTTTGGGAGGCAGGCCCGGTCAACTGCTCGAAAAAAGGCGGTACAGTTCCACTGCCACGGACATGCGTGGGTAGCTTTACTGAGGGGAATAGACCGTGTAAGGCTGTATCTCCGGTTTCCTCTGTGGCCTGACTTGTACCCAATGTACGCAAAGGGGATCACTTTGGGTTTCTTCAAGCTTTTGCGACATGAACTGTGCCTATAAGTGTCTTTTTTTGCGTATTATTTATTGCAGCTTTTGTTGCTATATTTACGTTTTTCTGATGCCTTCCAAAGTTTCTTGTATCACTTTGTTGTACAGTATAATTTTCGTTTATTTGATTGATATTCTATGAGAAATTATGAAAATGAGAAGACACACAAGAAACGTAGTTAAGCCGTCAAGCTCAAAACCCCTCTCAGGATCAGCTTCAGCAACGTAAGAGGACTGAGGTCCAATTGCGACGACATCAACATCTTCCTGCAAGTAAGTCACCAGATCTTCTAGCCCTGTCGGAAACCAGGTTAGTCCCAGTGTGTCATCAAGCGACGTTACTCCCTGATGATACATTTCACCGGATGGATAAAGTACCTTGTCATGGTCTTGGAGTCTATGCCAAGACAAGCCTTCCTTGAGAAGGCTTCGTAGCTCAGAGGATCCAAGCATGAGTATCATGCCTTTCATTGCGCCGCTTGCAGACCACTCTATTTTCAATGTTCTTTCTGACAAGATCGATTCTCTTCTACCAGAGCACCCCAGCGCTGAATTGCCGTTTTTGGTGACTTCAACGTGCACAATGTTAGTGGCCCAGGATTTTCGCTGTCTCCACAACCTTATCCAAATTGTCCACTTTCCTACCAGAGTGCCTGACCGAGCTGGATACTGGAATATTCTCCATGATCTGTTTTCTCACTCTCAAATCCAACTTTTTTTTCGCACAAGTTACTATCTCCACCCACGGTACGTCTGATCACTGTGTTTATCACAGTTTCTTCAGGCAAACAAATTTGCTCCACAACCGTCATGCAACCCTTTCTCCTAGAACAGTTATTCTTGACAGAGGATTTGGCCTACATTCCTTCACCGTACTTTCCAATGACCCCCCACTTCCTTGGTTTACACCAGAATGTGCAGCTCAAAGTGTCCACGTGTTGCCAGCGTGACCTAATTCCTGACAGATCGCTGCAATCTTGATTGTAACAAAACGCACTAAACATTGCAAAAACATACATCAGGCCAAAAGCTTACGCTTTGTATGTACGCCACCATACGTTACGCTTGT
The DNA here is from genome assembly GCA_907163375.1 of Prostheceraeus crozeri. Classification (NCBI taxonomy): domain Eukaryota; kingdom Metazoa; phylum Platyhelminthes; order Polycladida; family Euryleptidae; genus Prostheceraeus; species Prostheceraeus crozeri. Next base: position 642,651 of record CAJQUW010014466.1, read on the forward strand.
ATGTACGGAATCCATTGCTACCCAAAAGCAAGGACTTCTGGAGGATTTACAACAGTGTCACCAATAGGAACAAATCCTCCATCGCACTCCGTCAAGCCGAAGTCAGTACTTCATGGCGACAACCTCAGCAAGTCAAAGCCGAGCTTCTTTGCAAGGGACGTTTGCGAAATTCGTCATTAGACGATGGAGAAGAAGAATTCACCCCAATCGCGCACTGATGAGACAGTTAGTCCTCCTTCAGTCACAGTCCGAAACGTCAAAAAGATCATCGCCGGTCTCGATAGCTCTAAGTCTAGTCTTCAGATTCTCTCACCTGACTTTTCCCACTTTTATCTAAACAGTCATGATGTTATCCACCGTGTGTTTCCTGCTTGTTGTGTAAAGTAGCATCTCTCAACTGAGCTTTCTCCACTTTTATCTAACTGTTCAGTAGATGTGTATCCATCCGGGAGTTTCCTCGTGTTGGAAAGTGCTTCCGTGGTTTCCAATTGCTGGCAAGATTTTTGAAGCTTGTTAACTTCCTTTGAAACTCAGATAATTATTTATAAGTACATTGATTCTCAGGCACCAATCAACGCTCATCAAGTTTCTTATTCCCGTCACTGTGAGTCGGTCCTTGTCAACAAGTTATCCAGGTGAGACAAGACGAGATTTTGCCTTTGATATTTCCAAGATTCGATAAAGGGACTACTGGCACATGAAGCTAAAGTCCTATGGAGTTGTCTAACACTCCACACAACTTCTTGCTTCTTTCCGGCAAAAATCTGTCGTCTTAGATCGCCAAATGTCTTCCACCAAGTTTGTCAATGCAGGAGGTCCTTCAAAAACTCTCTGCACTAAATGTCAGATGGATCAGAGAACAACATCTCCTTCCTTGGATTGGCGGTTACGAAAGACCGTGTCATGTAAACCAATTCATCCAATCATTTAGCAAGCAGGCAGCTCAACGCATTGGTAGTCTCTATCGTGCCAGCTAGCTATCTCCTCCACAGACTGTCTCGCTCTTCTTTAGTCCACTATTCGTTCTCGGATGGAGTATTGTTGTCATCATATCTGTGGGCAGGCGCCCATCTTAACCGCCTTGAACGTGTTTAAAAGTGTAATAATTTCAGGTTGAAAAACTTGCTACAAGTTGCAGCCGCTCCCTCGAGAAACGGATTTGCTTATCACCACCATTCTCACTCAGTCATTCACTAAACACTCTCATCGGTAGAGGTGCTACCCAAACCTAAGATGCTCTCCAAACCTAGATCTTCTAAGATCTTCACCAGAAGCACACCCAGAGTAATGCACTCACATGCTATAATGTGAGCTCAGAACGCGCACGTACTGTGAGTCGCTCGAAAAGCTTTTTTGTTCGCACGGCACAGCTTTGGAATCAGCTTCCCCAGACCACTTTCCCTGACCAATACAATCTTGATACTTTCAAGAGGCGTGCGAATAGGTTTCTGATGGGGACAGCTTCATCAGATTAGAATATCTGTTTTTTTTAAATTTTTTATTTTATTTATTTAAAATAATACAATTTGTTATTTTTCATTGAGTAACCCCTAGCTTCGTTCATGGCTCATAGCTGTGCTAGGGGTGAAAATTCAGTAAAAAAAAAGATATCAGAGAGGTCAATTGATCTTAATACAGTAAAGAATATTTCCCGCCTCAATGCTTTGGCTACATTATTGTTGGCACGCATGCAGTGGGATTGAGCAAGCAGGTGGACTGGTGACTGTATCTGATGTGTTTATTAAGCCATGAACAACTGAATATAGCAATGAGACTTTTTATGCTTTGAACAGTACTTTCCGTGTCTCTACGTTTTCTTGAAACAAAATATGCAAGGCCCATGACTAACTCTCTAGTTAAAAGTTTTGACAGTCAGACAATTGAGACATGGCATGCAACGCGATAGTTTACAATTCATTTTATATTAATTATTTAATATATTAATATTATTTTTATTGTTTATTATTATAATTATATTAATTTAATATAATCAGTTTACATTAATTATTTCAACCAATTGGAATCTCCATGATTACACATGATCACATGATTAGGATATGAAAATACCTGTGATGTGTTTCTTCCATTCTGGGATATCTCGAAACGGATCGGAATGACCAATGCCACCCATGGCACTTTGACCTGTGGCAGAGGCAGCTTGACGAGAAACTGGATCGTACCAATCTTTTCCCATCTTCTCTGGATTGTCACCCATTGTAGCAGCCAGCTGCATGTCTCGTTCCTCTTGCTTCAAACTCCTTCTTTCTTTCTGAAGAGCCACCTAAATTGGAAAAGAGAAATAGATTATACGTGCGTATATCTTTTTCATTTGCACAGCTGAGAATAGGTGGTAGGATGGATCAGATGGCTGAAGGCCGCGCTTTGGTATGATAGTGCAGAAGGTCCAGGGTTCGAGTCTCTCCCCTTGGGTGTCACCACCGCTCTCACTAGAGGTTGTTATCCCTAACTTAATGAGAAATGTGTGTGTGCGAAGACTGTCTATGATTCAAGGTCGTATCACATCACCTACTACGTGCTACGTGTTGCGTGTTCGAAGTCATAGATAAATTGTCAATAACCTATTCATATCTATGATGAAATTTCAAACGCAAGAGACAGCAGTTTAACACGTAGGCTATATGAACATGTAATACGATAAAAGGGATGAAATGGCATCGACTATTATGAAATGTTAATTATCAGAACGCAGAAGTTGAAAAATGCTCAACTTTAGACAATCTGATTGGATGCGACAGCTGTGACCAGGAAGATGAGCTCCTTCTGAGCTGTCAGACGAAGGAGTGCTGGAGATTGCGACTGTCTGGTTACACAAGAAACCGCGTCGCCAGGACACAGAGCGTGAACGGAGGTGCCGAGCAGCGTCCCGGCCAGGGATTTCCATTAAATTTACACCCACTATGAATAGTTGAAATTTTATAGTAAAAATTCAATATGTTCTTCATTGTGGATGATGTTTCTCTGCTGACAGTCAATCATGCGATAGCGATGAACAAGACATAATTAAAAATGGCAAAATGTCAAGCTGACAAATTCCTTCAGTACTACAAAAATGCAGTAGATTCAAAATAAAATCAGATAAGTGTTGATGACGATCAAGAGTCTCGGTGCACCTGAAACAGGCATCATGAATTGACCTTTCAATGACGATTTTAATATATCATGTTATGATATTGGGCTTTTTGGTTTTAAGTTCAAACGTGATCGAAACTCGAATCAACAACTGTTCATACATGCCTTTTCCTTACTTCTTCTACACATCACGGTGAAATTGGTAATACGGTACATGAACCACATCAAAAAATCAGTTTATAAAGTACTAAAAACATGACAAATATATGTCCTGCACAAAATGCGTGCAGAAGAAAGATAAAAAGCATCTTTCTTATTTTAGCGCTAGCCAAACTGGCGCTTTTCAAATTGTCCAAAAAAATTTGGTGTCCCTGCTTCGACCAAGATTTGAAGTTAAAAGGCCCTGATTAACCATGTTGTTTGATATGATGTTGGAAAGAATCAGGAAAGTTTTGATGTTAAACGATTATAATTGATATTGTATACAAATTTTTTCTATGACGAATTTCTTTTTTACGTGAAGATGGTCTGTCGATGCCGTCCGGAAAAAAATTTGTATACAATATCAATCATAATCGTCTAGCATCGAAACATTCCTGATTCTTTCTAACATCATATCAAATGACCGGTGTTTCCTAAAGGTACATTTCATGAGACATCACAGAATTGATGACTTGCATACTGTTTGCAGCATTGGAACTGAAGAGATGTTCCTCAGGAGTAACTTTTCAATATCTGTATTACATTCCAACGTTAAAATATATGCGCTCATAACTGCTGATTAGCAATTTTAGTTTATCATGGCATTCCAAATCTCTAGTCATAAGTTTGTGGTTCAACTCAGTGCGTCAACAAATTGACAAGATTTTCAATAATTTTTGACCGACTATATGAATGCAGTTTTAAAGACAAATTAAGAGAAAGGTTCAACAAGTCATCAGTGCACGAAGCACGTCGCAAATAACTAAAAATTATGTCACAGTTTGCTTAAAAACTGATTTTATGAACGCCTCTTCTGAAAATACTCTTCTTGAAGAAAAAAGGAAAATAAATATTTTGATTATGCTATTGATGGAGCCCTGGTTTGTGGAGAAAGCCCTCATTATATTCGATCATAATGTCCATTTACCTTATTTGGTATATAGTTTCAGGTTGATACTTTTGATGTTGAACATTCATTCTCCATTGAATATGCACTTAAGCAATCATAGATGGCAATCAACTCATTTACGCCCAATAAAATGATAAATTTACGCCGGTGCGAAAATTTACGCGGTGACCAGAACACTGGTACCGAGCGCAAGCGCATGAAGGTCGAGAAGAAGCGACAGGAGTTGGACTAGAAGCCGGTCGCTAAAAGCGACGACGAGGACACTGATGGATTTACTTTGCTGATGCCGCTGTTAGTGCTAATGCTGCTGCAATGGACTTCGACATGGAGCAGATCCTGTTCTGACGTAATATGATAATTAGTAAGCTAATGACCGATATACTTGGAAAATGCATAACAGCAATTTTTCGAATAACGCATGTGCGCATTAAAGCTGCTGTATAAATAACATCTACGAGTATGTTCTTGCTGTAGAACTACGCGATTGCAAAGCGCTTACTATATTTTTTGATGAAATTACGGTTTTAATAAAAAAATAGGGTTTCGGCTCTAATCTTTCGTCGTGCCTGTAGCTAAAACCTCAAGAAACATTGTTCTGGACCCTAAAAACTTGACTCAACAGCATGAAGTATCAGATGACTAGTCAAATCTGGGAAAGCAGGCGGCGGTGTAAATAAACTAAAATGTAGAATAAGAATGAACAATTAGTCAGACATAAATGACTTCAATGACCAGAAAAATAATATTCAACTGCCTGCTACTTATTGTTGCGAATACGCTGCTCTATCTTTCATCGAGGCAGCGCTTTATAAGGAAGGGAATGGCGATGAGCCTTTTTCTTGCTCGGTATCTATGTGAGAAATGCCTAGCACATTCCAAAGTGACAATAAACCTCTACTTTGTCGAAGCCTATGAATCAAATTAGAGGGCAGTATTTGACAAGAACGCAATATGATGGGAACTCTCAAATTGACACTTGTTTGAAGCGTAAGCCAAGTTTAACCTAAGGTCTCACCTGTGTCATAGCTGCCTGTTGCAATGATCCATCAGGATTCTTCACAATCTTCACTGGCGATAATTCTGAGCCCCGAGCACCCTGACCTCGCAGGAAAGGAGCTTCCTCCTCAACCAGTTCGATCTCAATATCCTCATCGCCGTCGGACACATCTCCAGCACCAACAGGAAGCAGGCCGTGTTGCTCATCGAAGTCAGGATGCTGAGAACGATCGAGAATACCCGCGGCATACATCTGCTTCAATTCCCAACGTTCAGGGGAGCTAATGCGCTGAATCTGCAAAATAATATTTGATGATGTCAATCGTCAGTGAATCATATTTACATCATTCGCTTGATCTCTTTTTTCCATGGTGTCCGCGACTAATGCGGAATCGAATTTCCACCTAATTTACCCAAGTTCTAGGTTTCTAGGTCGAATAAATTGAACATTTACTTGTCAAAACCGATGAAACAGTCACTGCTGCAAGGTCAACGCAGATTCAAAATGCTCAAATCTCAGACGAGGTTGCGAAAGCGTGTCTTCCAGAAGTGTCCACGGCCATGTTTTCATCGAACAGTTATCAGCAACTCAAAAAGAATTGACATTGTCGCAATTTCCTTCCTACTAGCCCGATTTCAATGAGCACTACATCAAAAGAATGCTTGAAACACACGTTATCCTCGTGATTGATTAATAATAACTCACATTTCAATTTTCTTACTAATAAATTACAATTTCTAAAAGAAGTGACACTGATGTTTGACCTCCGTCCATACACAAGGTCATGAGTACTGTGAACAGTAGCTTATTAGAAACGTTATAATAAAAATTCTCGACTAACATAAAATACGTGTGTGTGTGGCATGAATGGAAGGCACGAGAATCATTTGAGTTTTTGACATTTATTATCCTCATCACGGGAAGCCAGAAAGCGTCAATGTAGCAACTTTATTTTCGATGGTAACGGTCATGGATTCACAAAGCCTTTTGGACGTCGCAGACGGCCAGAAGAAGAAATTATTCATTGAAAAAAACTTGTAAGACATAAATTTGAGAACCCGATGAGATAATGAAAGGTGTGGTCCGGTAAATATCTCATTCGGGCTCTCAAAGTGTGCTATAAAACTCTCATCAATGACGAGAAGGCGGAGGCGTTAAAAAAACAAATAGTTTCAATGAGCAGGAATGTAGAAAATGGTGGTGAAGCTAAGAATAAGATGGAAGAAGCTAAGCGCAAGATTATTAGAGGCTGAATTCCGTATGCTCGCGTGTCAGAGAAGATTCAAGGCATTTTGAAGACAGTTGATATCCACGTCGATTAAGCCCACAAACACTCATTAAGAGTTGAGAAGAAATGATTATTTTCTACGGATACTGTATTAAAAATATAAATGATAACTCAATGAGAGTTATCATTTATATTTTTAATACAGTATCCGTGGAAATTAATCATTTCTTCTCAACTCTCCTCATCCGGATACGTGGAGCACGGCTTTTGCATAAAACTCATCAAGAGCTTTTAATGAAGAAGAGAAAGACGCTTGGATTGGAGCTTGGGATGGATTATTGAGTACTCTGCTCACAACCGGATTGCTCCTGGTTCTACGTCGGAGAATGTAGTCTCACGATGGAAGTGTGCAAGAAAGAACATGTTCGAGCGCTGAGACAAATAGATACTGACAGGTGTGAGATTGCAAGACACGTGCATGAAGTCCATCACAATGTAGAACTCAATAGGATGGAGATTATTGATACAGAAGTGGTTTGGAGGATCCCTGCGGGACGCCTTTTTCTAGGTTCACGGGCAATGATAATTCTGCACCGACTTTAACTCTTGCTGTCCTTTAGATAATTTTGAAGCTATATCAAAAAGGAGCTCGGAAAATTGTTGATTTGTGGATGGGAAATCAATCATTTATGATTGACCATGTCAAATGCTCTTGACAGATCGAAACTGATAAGTGCAGCGCCGAAATTTCTTTTGTTGTTTCTTTCGTTTCTTTGTTGAAAATATCATGATATGATCGAATGCTAATCGGGTGCTGCAACACTGCAATTATATTGACACCCGAAAGGCCTTGTGATTCCATATGACAGCTGATCAAATATAAAGTGATAAGCGTACATCGACGCGTTGTGTCTTCTCGTGATGAGTATAATCAATGATCCAAGCCCTCTATTCCCGGCATAACGTTTTTGACGTGTTTTAAGGGGGCCGCTTGCATGAACACTGAAAATTCCTTTTTCCATCTTTGTTTTAATCTATTACGATTCAAAATTTCATAGTAATTCAAATATACTCGTGACTCACTTTCCGCCGCGGCTCTTCAGGAAACATTCTACCCTGCTGCTTTGATGGTCCTTCATCATCTGGTCGGTCAGGATTCCTCATCATTCGCTCATCATCCAGTCTGCCTCCTCCCCTTCCGTTCTTCATTTCTCGAGGGAGCAGATCTTCACCAGTCTTTTGATCCACCTCTTTCATGGACAAAGAAATCTTGGGACGCTCAGCGTTGTCCACGAATGAAAGCACCTTGACTTTCACTTTCTGACCTCTACTCACTACATCAGCCACCTGAGCAACTCTACTGTTCTGCAAATGACTGATGTGAACAAGGCCATCCCAATGGCTTCTGTTGCCATCCTTGCGACGTGGAGCAACTCCATGCAACTCAACAATTGCCCCACATTGGACCAGCTTGAAAACAGTACCGTCATAGATAGTTCCAACTTCAGGTACAGACGGCAACACGGGCGAAGGCGGTCTGCAAGCAAGGAAAGAAACAATTGTGGAAACATCAGCTGATGAATTCCTATACATGTATATGGTATTCGCGCAAGACTGACTGCACGATTCCAGACTCGCCAAGTTTGCATACACCCTGAAGATGCATGCAACACAAAGTTATCGACGAATGACTTCAGATATACTGATTGAGGGTATTGCAGGCAGTCAGTCATCAGTAGGTGCTCGTTTAGTTGTGTTTTGACCCCTGACCTGAGTGCTCAAACCCAGACGACTAAGTTTCCACACACTGTGGCTGACGGAATACTCAATAGGTAATGATATGTTTGAAAAGGTATGTAAGACATCATGGAAATTTTGCACTGTCCTTACGTAAACTCATCCAGTCATTACATTTATCCCATCTGAAATGCATCATGTTCTTTGCGATCCCCACAAGCAAACAAATCCTGCACATTTTCGAATCCCCATGTGTAAATACATTATGAATTTACTATCCACATTACCCACTGAAAAATTGGCCCCGAATTTCACCCGATTTTCGCTGAATTCGGGCCCGAATTTGTTTTTTTTGTTAGACTTAATTTTCGGGTTTTGAAAGCGAATTTTCATTTTCAGATTTCGGGTGAATCTACCGAAAATATTCGACCGAATTATAGACGATTCCACCCGAAAAATTTCTGAATCTCATAATCGTGGTTTTGAACCGAATTTTCACCCGAAACAACCCGATTTTCACAACCCGAATTTTTCGGACCAGATTTCGATGAATCTAGCGAAAACATTCGACCGAATTATAGACCGATTCCATCCGAAAAATTTCCGAATCTCATAATCGGGGTTTTGAACCGAATTTTCACCCGAAATAACCCGGTTTTCAGAACCCGAAAACTTCCCGAATTTGACTTCTATTCGATGTGCTTACAATGTCTAAAAATGTCTTTTATTTTTCAGAATTCATCAATTCGTCGATGACTTTCTTGATCTTATTGTTGAGCTATGATCAAAATGAAACTGTCAATCACAATACATAGTTTTCATTTCCTCGTTATGTTTATAATATGCTTTTGTTCATTATACCAGCCTCTGTTTTAGTCGGCAGATCATAGGATGTCCTCGCTACCAATGTTTGTACTAATTCTAGTGCATTTCAAGATATTTTTTGATGATTTAACAGCTTTTGTATGAAAAATGATCTATGTAACTTAACCTTTTTTAAGGTTTTCGTCTCTCAATCTGTCTTATTCTCATTCAACAACGCATATGAATCGCATTGCAATCCTGTTCTTTCGGAAAGCCATTTATAAAGACGCTATTTGAAATATCCTGGTATCTGTCGACATCGTTTTGCCTTTAGAGTCATTTGGTAAGTATAATTGTTCTTGTTTCAATTGTATTTTGTTCTTTTGTTAATATGGATAAAAGGAGAAAACTCATGTATGAATAGAGCCAGTAGGCTTACACATCATTCTAAAAGAAAAGCCTGCAAAACGCTATAAAGCTGTTATTAAAAATATGTAAACATGACAAGTTTTAATTATTATATTAATCGTGATGTAGACGTACATTAAATTGTTATCAAAATTCGCTTTTATCATTAAGATGACTGTCTCATTGTCTTCAGATATAGCTTTGTAGGACCAGTATTACAATACCAGATATTGGCCGATCGGAATGCATAATTCAGAACGAAAGCTAGTTAACTTCCACGATTTAACTTCCTTCAACGAGTTAACTTCCTATCCTTGAAGCATGCTACCACTTATTGAAGCAAATTTATAGGTTCAACGATGATGTTTTCTCTTAATTGTAATGTCACTTATTCCATCAATCTTGTGATGTTTTCAGCAGTTTCAAATGTTCCCAAGTGCTTCTGATGTATCACGAGTGCGCGTGTGAATTCCTCGTTAGTCAGTTTGTCCGTTTGTTTGAGGCGTGCGTATGATTGTCAAGTACAAATTATGCCCGTTTTTGCAAATGATTTTATGTTAGTTGTCCTCCTTCAATTGTTCAGAGGAAACTCATCTGTGATAGAGGGGTTCACTATGCCACGGCTTTGTAACTGGCCTTTTTAAAAGCCATCTCTTGCGTGAGTCGAAAACAGTTTTGAAGACAAGAAGGGTCACTAGAAAATTGCAAAATCATTTAGGCCTATTTAGAATTTTGAAAACTTTGAATCTGCAAACTTGTCTACCCTTGCTGCCCCAGGAGTTCGACTAAAAACATACCACAAATCGGCTTTTTTCCTCCGCAGCATGTCGTGCCTGGAACAAACTGCCATCAATAACTCAAGAGTTAACTTCCATTGAGACCTTCAAAACAGCAGCCAAGGGCTTTTACTTAGCTAGTATTTTCTGACGCTGGCATTTTGTTACATAATTTATCTTGCTTTTATCAAGTGTACTGTGGTCTTGAAAACCTTTGGCGCAATGACACATTAAATAAATTCGAAATTCATTCATTCACTCCTCATAAATGTAGTATTAGTATTATGACATCATCAAAAATACGTGTGAAATTCAGTATATTTTCTTTCAGACCACAATGATTCCTTCCAAGCGAAAGTTCCAAATGATGAGACACTGAAATTTAGTAAGGCCCGCACTGATGATGAGGATGTCGAGTTACCCATCGACGATTCTTGTACAAGCCAATGTACCAAACCTTATGCTCCTTCTGATCAAAAGAAAAGTGTTTGGTGGATTACCCAATATGTGGAAGGGGTGTAATAAATGAGTACCAAAACATAGTCGGATTAGATTCCAGTGTGGACGAACCATGAATTGGTGTTTCTGTTAGCATTGTTTTGGCACAAAATCGATCAACAGGTCGTCGTTACGACGCCAAAATCCTCAAAGCACCATTTCCAAATAAAAAGGAAGCAAATGCATCTGTTTCATTGTGTGCACGACAGGAGACAATTTCATTACCTCGTAGCTGTACATCATGCCAGCATTTGACAATAGAGCTTCAAAACCAGAAGAAAATGACGGATTCTCTTCGTAAGTGAATCGAAAGGTACTTCTGTTCAAATCCTAGAATCTAGTGTTGATTTTTCAAAGTAAGCTGCTGAATTAGCTTACATTTATGTACTTACCAAGAAAAATGTCTATCTATACGATTATACGTACGATATACGATACATACGATTATACGACTGTAGAATAGAGCTCACTGCTTCAATCTGGTCTAAATAGTCTATTTTTGCACATTTAAATCTACAAGTTAAATGTTATTCTGTAACACAAATTTGTGCTTTCGGACTGTGCATTTATAGACACTCCAAAGTCCGAATCTAATAAAGATAACACTACAAAACGAATTATCGGAAATGAAAACAATAGAAAAGAGAAAAGAAGATAAATTCACATTGGTACAAAATATGGTGTGCAAGTCCATAGAAAATCTCGCTGAACTGAAAGCAGTATTGGATTCATCGAATCCGGCGGATGTTGCGGCTTTAACTGATTGTGTTATCGCCAATGCGAGGTTGACTGACGAGGAAAATATGAAACTGAACGACATGTCTTCGTTAGAAAATGACAATCAAATGGACCACTTAGTGCCATTGGATGATTCATTTAAAAGGGTGATGATTTCTAAAAGTGCTAAGGACGATTTGTTATTTCGACTTTGTGCTTATAAATCCATAAATTGAATTTGGGAATTCCCAGATTGAAGGGACTTCAGCACAGAGCAATATCGACAAAAAGCGGGCAAGAGTAAAGTCTGTCTTGATGCGTGCTCTCATCCGTGCCTTTTTTGATTCAGATGAATTAATGGATACCACATTTTCAGGAAGAAATGCTACAACTGCCAACCGCCAGAAATTTGGTCTGATGGAGACCTACTGCAGGAAAATGCAGTTATCTGTAGATACAGTTGAATGGCAGCTAGCCTATGCTCGATGCCGAGAGACTTTAATAGTACAGCGCAAGAATAAGACATCAGCTACAATCTTAGAAACGGAAGATGTGATGTAGTGTAATGTAGTTGCATAAAATAGCGCATTTCAGCTGATCGATTTCCATCAAGTTTTGGTGCAGAACAAGTAATTTTGTGGAAACCATGTTATGTAGTGAAATGTACAAGGGTAAGTCAAAAATTACCCGCAATCATTTTGTTTCTCTTAATTCTTACATAATTTAATATGCCAATGCCAATCATGACAACTGCTGGTATCAAGCTTACCATACCTCTATTCAGAAACTCTTATTTAGGTTGTTGAGTAGTTTTTTTATGTGGATGTTAAATAAAAGTGCGGACAATTTTTGACTTACCTCTCGCACTTGCATAAAATGACGCTTTTCAATCGATCAATTTCCATCAAGTAAGGTGCAGAACAAGTAATTTTGTGAACATTCTGTGTTGTGCAGATTGCATCACTTGTCACTTTTAATCGAACCTTTTTTGATACAGCTAGCAATGAAATTGAAATCATGCATTTTTGAAATTGAAAGTCGGTTTTAGGGTACGTCATGAATACTAACCGGGTTCACCTGATCACAACGATAGAAATATTTCATTATTCGTCTTCTTCCATTCATTGGTTGAAATACATTTAAATCATAAAATCATGTATAACATGTAATGAGCATCTTTTTCGTAATCATTAATGATTTTTCCAGCATCACTTGGCTTAACAAATTCTTGTCGAAAAATGAGGTCAAATTTTTATTTTTTCATTGTGGGATTAATAAAACTTGATAGGAAATTTATTGTGTATACCGGATTCCCGCCCGATCGTTTCGGTGGAATTCGAGTGAACATTCAATTCAAAAATCGATAAACACTCGTGCGAAAAGTAAAAATATTCGGGTCAAAATTCGGCCGAAAGAAAGATTTCGGTCCAAAATTCGGTTTCAGAATCGGCTAAAATTCGGTCGAAAGAAACATCATTCGGTCCAAAATTCGGTTTGAGAATCGGTTTAAAATTCGGGTTTCAACCCGAATTGGTTACGTTCTCGGGGGTTTCACCCGATTTTTCTACTATTGTTGAGATATGAGAAAAATCGAGTGAAATGAAAAAAATTCGGGTGAAAAATCGGGCAAATTTTTCAGCGGGTATACACAAGTCTCCTCATACTCTAACAATGATATCTCTCTCATCTCCCTGAAGCCAGATTCTGTCGTGAGTTCTCCCCAATCTTCACAGTTCCTGAATATTTTCTCACTTAGAGATGACTCATTCTGCGAAAAAGTGTAGGTTCCAAATAGTGATGAATTCTATGCACCATACGGTGATTCTGCATTGCTCAGTTCATGCTGGAGGAATTTTTCATAGTGATTACCAGCAGTCATCAGTTTGAAGCACTTCTGACAGGCCCTTCTGTAGGCCCATGATGTACACGCGAATGTCAAGTGCGCATGAGATCCGTGTTTATTATTGATTCTCACACATCAATGATACGTGCATTTTTGAGTGTACTTGCTTCAGAACTGCATAAATAGTAGGAGAAGCAGGAAAAATGCAGGTCAAAAACAAAAATCAATTACTCAATAAAAACAACCCTTTTTTCAAATGAACTACCACTGAAAGTGACACCAATTTTCTGAGAATATTGCGCATGTTATTTGTACAGAAATAGGAATCACGTAGGCTTTGACTAAAGGAAGCGACACTTACGTTTGCAAAATAGCTACTTCCTCAAAAGGTCTAAAGCAGTGGTTCCCAACCTATGGGTAAACTACCCCATTGGAGCAATCTGCCAATTTTCTCGGGGTGATGGGAACGAACACCTCTCACAATTTATGAAGATATTTCTAAGACTACGTTTCTATAGGATGTTCACTAGTGGCGATGTGGTCATGTGTACTTCTTCCCTGTTCCATGCTGTTCCGCGAGTAGATCCGAAGATACACGATTCCATAGCGTCGAGGATTCTCTATGCGCGATTGAATTAGCTGGCTGAGCAAGCAACACTAACACACGGAGTTAGCACTTGTGACACTCTTGTTCTGTCATGATTAAAAACGAGCATCCTGGTTTTCGTTAATTATTTGCTGAAATCAAACAAGGCAACCATCATTGACAAACATCTTCTCAGATGACTTTATGCAAACCAAATAATTATTCAACAGACTGCAATCGCATAGTGATTGATATTTCACAGTAAGCAGATTTGACTTCGTCGCGACACAATTCAGAGAATTCCGTGTGTCAATAGAAGTCGCTTCTGCTGACGTCATGAACATGAATAAATTAAATGCAAAAAACAAGTTGTCGATAGGCTGAATGAGACTGGATTGAATCAATTTACTCATTTGGGCTTTAGAAACTTCAAATACTACCGAAGGAAACACCTATAGTTCCTGAGGTGACGCATCCGTCGAAGGGCGGCTAGACCAGGTGTGGACTTGAGCAATCAACCACAGCACAATAGCAACACTATCAATTCGAATGGACAGACGGCGATCTTCCAAGGCATGACATCAATTAGAGGAATGATCTCAAATTGGAGAGAATCCAAAGACGATCTCATCGGATAACAAACGGAAGATAATTTCACGCCACTCGACAAACGAAAGCAAAATGCTGCTTTGAAGCCATTTCATGATATACATTAACAGTAAATGTCCGACAAATTCAAGAGTGTTTTTTTGGGTGACTAAGCCTGCGAATTAGTGATCCTAGAACATCTTTGTACACTAGAACAGATTTCATTTTCAACTTACCGATGCCTCACTCGCTCCTTTGCCTCTATATTTCGCGGTCTACATTCTTTCATTCTAGGGGATCTTGATCTCTTTCTAAATCTATCACGAGACCTCGAGCGATTACGTCGTCGGTCATCACGTGATCTTGATCTTGACCTTGACATTCTTCTCTTCCTCTCCCTGGAGCCAGATCGAGATCTCCTTTTATCTCGTGATCTTGACCGAAATCTTCGCCTTCTTTCACGTGATCCAGATCTTGACCTTGACCTCCTCCTTCTGTCACGGGACCTTGATCTTCTTCTTCTATCGTGTGACCGAGATCTAGACCTGGATCTTCTTTGGCGGCTACGTGATCCAGACCGCGACCTTGACTTCCTTCTCTTATCACGAGACTCAGTTTTCGGTTTTGACTGCTGTTGAACAGCCTCATCATGATCAACTTCATGTTCTTTATTTTTCATTTCACCCAGTAAAGCTTCGAGATCGGCCATCATGTCATCAGCAACAGCAGTGTCTGCATTCGATTCTACCACAGGTTTGGGAACGGTAACAGGAGCCCTTGAGTCGTCGACAACTTCAATCTCTAAATCATCTTCATCTTCATCCAGCATCGTTCGAACAGCTGGGTTGTCTGGTATGCACAGTACCTATAGAAAAAGAATCGTAGTATTATTAATATGGGAATTTTTAGACCTGGTTTCAAAAAGAAAAATGTTGAGATTTAATCAGAAGCATCATCTGAATTAGCTTAACTGGATAGCATTTATGTTTATAGTTATCGAATTGATAGCTTACGGGAAACATTTTCTTCTTCAGAAGTACTGCCTCAGAATTGGGTATTTTCTCAGCAGCGTCAAATCGAGATTCCTCAGAGATTTCAGGTTCAGCGTTTATTCCCTTCTTCTTCACTTTTTTCTTTTTCTTCTTCTTCCCAGTAGAAGCCTGTACGGCTTTAGGAGGACGCATGCGTTGTATGAGTCGCAACAGATTGGCGATAAACGATTCCTGCAATAATGAAATTTTTACACATTTAAAAATCCTTGAAAACATGATGTAAGATCCTTTTCTCTTATTCGATATTCAGCAAAAGAAATTCCTTTCACTTAGTTACAATTCATTCGACGTCAAGTACAAACACGACATGACAACGGTTGATTTTTCTATCCGGTTCGTGCGATTGGAAATGTGCAACGCGCTACAGGTCGTCAAAGTCATCATAACCCCATTTCAATTTCTACTTTGGGTATTTAAGTATACGCGAAGGGGTACGCGAAGGAATTTTGAAGGGTACGCAGACAATGGGAGATTTATTATAATTCAATTTTACTTTCATTACTTTCCTGATCATGGGTCAGTTGAACTGTTTAACTTTGTGAGCATTCCGCATTGGATTGTCATCATCTGGCCTTGAAGCAACCGTTGCTAATTAGCGACCACCAACTCGATTCCAACCACATAATATGAATCCGGATTCTCTACCATAGGAATGATTCAAAGCAAACAAAGAGCCTGTTTGATGTTGGAGCATGGCTTTCGCTGCGCTTGTGTTGTTACACATTTTTGTGTTATTCAATTACGAATTTCGCATATTTCTACGCGTAATCAAATTTTAGTATGATTGAATTCTTGCTATTTTTTTTAAGTAATATTTTGTTAAGTGAGGGTGCGCAGAATAATGAAAAACCCTATAATTTTCTACTTTGGGGTACGCAACATGAAAAGGTTGGGAACTCCTATACTAAATTACTTATTTCATGTACAAAAAAGGATACATTAAACATTGTTGCGTTATCATTTTCGATGGTATTATCACAGATGACATGTGCTGTCAGCAATACTAGTAAATGCCTACCAGTAATAAAAACTTGGATAAACTTCAATCTAATGAGCCTTCAGTTTCACAGATCTGCATTTGCTTGTTACTTAATAATGAACAATAAAGAAAATCACGATTACTTACAGCAAATTCCGCATGATTTTTCTCTAATGCAGTTTTGAAAGAATCAAATGTTGGATTCGAATCGGCGATATGTATAATGAATTCCGCTGCAATTAAAAATAGAGTATAATGAATAAAGACCATAATGCAGTAAAAGCAATCAAATAGTCAATGATTTTCCTCAGGAATTGGATGCAAATAATGTTATATTGAACTATTCACAACGGAACTAACATAGTAAAATTGCCGCACTTCTGTGATAACAGAACATCATATAATTCATCTGATGAGGTGTGGGACTGAAAGTTTCGCAGTCCATTTCATGTTTTTACGACACAAATTCCGCTACATATTAAATAAAATTGCTAGGCCCCTATTACTTTATTAACATTCCCAATGTTGGATGCTTCAATCATTGCATTAAAACGTTTCTATCATGGCTAGGCACAGTAGTAATGTATTCAATATGAAAACGGAGATCTTGTGTGCATATCCTCCTAGAAATGCAGTTTGCTAATACACCAAGTTTGACGATGGAGATGAGTCAGCGTGCTTCTTCGTTGAGAACCTTCTTACATGTATTTAAAGCAATCTGTGTATCGGACGTTCTCCCACTTATTCAATGTAAATAGGTTAAAGCTTGTTTCGAAGGCATCCGCAGCACTCCTTAGTCACATGAAAGTCTCCTTTCACATGACTGAGGAGTGCTGCGGACGCCTCCGAGAGCTTGTGCGTTTATTTGAACCCTTTTTTACTTTGAATGCAGATGGAGAAAGTCCGATACACAGATTGCTTTGAATCTAACCTGTCTGGAAGAATATTTGATATTACATGTATTTGTTTGTAACAAGACAAATACAGCTTGTAATTTCACTCCAATGTTGTTATTTGCGTAGAGCAATTGGGGGGGGGGGATGAAATGAGTACATGAACTTGAAGTTATTTTTATACTAAACTATCAGCAATAGGGAAATCAATCGAATATTTAAAGAAGGCATACCCAGGTGAAGGTATACACTGTGGCGGGCGGTGCCACTCATCGATAGGTATGCGATGCGCAGAATAGGATTTTTTAAACGCCCATGTACTCAAAGTTAATACATCGTCTTTGCACACTGAATCATTTATCATATTCGATATCAAAAAGGGCATTAACTTAATTTCTAATATCTTGAACATTTTCATTACTCTGTTGGCTGCTGTTGAAATTATGTAAAAACTATTTGTTCTGATGGATCTCTTGTACTTCACAGCATGAATATGAGGAATTATCTAAAATTGAAGACCATCCTTCTTGACGTTTCGACGAACTAAGAACCTCCTTGCCTGATTTGTAGGTTGCACGTAAAGTTTCTTAATTGATATTCAGACTTGGGTTTCACACAGCCACGGAAAAATTGTCATATCGACGAATATACGCCCTTCCGTCTTTCGACGCTTCAGCGTTCATTTGAAACTTAGGCATCGGCCGCCCAGCTTCAACAACAATTCTTTTGGCAAATATTCTGACAGAGAATGCTCTTTTCATCGCATCGGTAGCAATGTCAAATATAGTTCCACATTCAAGGCTTAACTTTGTTCTTTCTCAAATAACATGATGATGGATGACCAATGGGCATTTCCACGCGTGACGGAATCACTTTTGAACACCTATTTTTGGATCATTTTTAATTTTTTGGGCAAAACATTGATCATTCGTTTAAATTATGGTCCTATTTTCCTCAGAGCATGACTGAAGAATTCTACTGTGGTATTCAGATGTCAAAAAAGGATTTAGATTTTTTTAGAGGCATGTTTCAAAATCATGAATTCTTCGTGACGGAATCACGCAGAGAATTTTTCAATTTTTAATTTACGTGAACCGAGGCAAAAGTCTGCGAATCCAGAGGTCCCTTTCGCATATGCTCTCAGTATGTTTGATGGTTGGGCATGTATATACGGATGGATGAATATTTAGTTCAGATGTTGTTTATTCTCTTAGTATGGTCCGTGTTAGTCAAAGATGTCATCGTGACGGAATCACTCTCCGATTTGCTCCTACAAATTCAAATGATTTCTTCCATGCCATTCAGAATTTTCAATGTATTTCATCCAACCATGAAAACATGTCATATTTACAGCCTGAGCCGCCACGGAAGTCAACATTCTTAGACTTATTTGCAACCTATACAAGTAGGCCTACTAGACCCATCTACAGAATGAAAAATCACTGCTAGTAGTGGCATCCAGATATGTATTTTATCCGATTCTCAGCAACAAATTGCGTGCAATATTAGGCACGCCTACCGGTACCGTTGCATCATCAAGTTTGAAAAAATAATGTATTCAAAATGTTAAATCATGTCAAAATATCGTAGTCCTCTACGAATTGCGGAGATAGTAAATTGGGAACCGAACTTTCTCCCTTTTTCACTGTTGACAGGCTTCGGCAGTTTCCATATGCTTGCCTCAGAAATACAGTCAGTATCATCCCTAGATGGAGCAATGTAGAAATATGTCATCACGTGATATGTCATCTCTTGTAAAAGTCAATAACTTGACCTTAACACTGTCTTCTAGCCCCTGAACGGAAGTTGATCCTAGTGCATTCAGTGCCTCCTTGATATGGAATCCTTCTCTTACTGTCAAAACTACCAAAATGGTCTGCGCTTATTAGGTGAATCTGGAAGTGTATTCATGGTACGTTTTGTGGCTTTATCTATGGACTGAGGAGTATAGGAATGTGTGGTGTTACTATTTCCTTTGTTTTGTTGTTTCTCGTGATACCGTTTCTGTGCTTCATTATGTCTCCTTTTAAGTTTATTTTTCCCGTTTTCAGACATAGTACTCCATCGTTTAGCTTTTCTAGACCTTTCTCTCTCTTAATAAGTGTTATGCAAATCTAAGCATGTCCGAACTCTGTCACATCCTCTCTGTTGACGCTCCGCGGCAGTCAATGGCATGTTTGAAAAATTATTCTATCCTGCAAAAAAAGAGAATTCCGTCCGCTAACTAATTAATCTAGATCGGGAGACTCAGAAGCACCTTTTTTCTTGGAGAAGTCTGGAGGATCGACACCGTTAAATCATTGGCTGATGAAGTAATCAAATGAGAGATTTTGTTAATGTGTAGATGAGTTTGAAGGGGAAATAGGGAACATTGCCGCTGAATTTATAGTCAAGCATCAAGCAATCATTCAGAACGGATTTTGTCACCAATGACGTTTTCAAAAAGTCATGAAAGTCCCATTTCATGTTCTCTTGAGCAGAGATACGCTTCTTGGTTGTACATTTAACATAAACGTAGCTAATAGATAGTTGTCACTGCTACTAGAACTAATATTTCTTGAGTTTGATTTTGATTGCCATCAACACAATCATGTGTAGGCCTTATACTCTTACTGGCTCCCTGTGAAATGCAATGACATGTACTACAGAAACACATAGAAACTATCCGCTACCGCACATGCTTACGTGCATAACTCTCTTAGTTTCCCCTCATACTCCTCATGTTTGCAAGGTGAACTCGAGGCCGCCTCTATTTTTCCAGCAATTCCATCGAGCAATTCCGTCACAGTGATTCCGTCACGTGACGGAATCATTTTTCCATTACTACTTTATACATACCCGAGAAAAAACTTAGCCTAATCTAGTTTATTTCCTATCGAGTGAATGCAGAGAATCTAGATTTTCAAAGAAAAATATTTAAATCTAGTCTTGTGAGATGCATAATTAGTATTTTTTCGTGACGGAATCACTTTTTGACAGACTATGAAATAGGCCTAGATGCATAATGCAGTAAATGCAAATCTACTGGATTTGAAGTACCTCAATATTAAAGTTATTAGCCGTGAGGACTCAACAAAGTATTTATGTCGAAACTTATCAGTCTCAAGCCTGTCATAAAAGTGATCAAGTAATTACTATAAAAATCATGAATTTTTAAAGATTTATTTTCATGATTTTAAATTAGTTACTGTGTCGAATAACTTATCAGCAAGTTGATCAGACAAATAGAATTTGAAATTTCATAATATGTGTATGAGGAATATACTAGTGCTCATGCGAAAATTGGAACTTGAAATTTTGACATTTTTTAATTTCTCGCGTGGAAATGCCCCAATATAACCCATCGGATCGGCACATCCACTGCATACACATGCACACAGGTCATTCTGATGAGGTCTGGTCTATCACCATAAGTTTCACGAAAGTGAGGGATGCGAAAACTTCGCCGAATGCAGCCATGATTTCTTTTCGCAGGTTTTTGTATAGGAACTTAGAGAGAAGGCAGCGTGCACAGACTGCGAGTCAGTCAATGCAAGCAGATAGCACCAGTGAATGCGGCGATGCCACACCTTTGTCAAACCTCTTTAAGATGTGATTCCCATAAATGAAATGGCTTTCCATTAGATTTTATGTGATATTCAGAGTCCAAATTATTATCAGTCCTGGGAAAGATAAAAATGGCTAACTTACAGATTTTCAGCAAGACATTCGCCGCATGCATCGCTTCTATTGACCGCACGCCACTGGGTATACAATTTCAATTAGGGTGGCTTGGGGGGGGGGAGTGTGACCTGAAAATTGCTAATGCTCCACGCGAGCCGAAACATGAGGTCGAAAACATTTTTTAGAATAGATCTTCTTCGTTGTCATACTCGTTTATAACATTCTCTGACCTTTTCTAATCACTATTTGCACTAACTGTATGATAAGACAAACGATGTTTTCTAAAGCATCGAAAAAATATTAAAAAATATGAAAAAACTAAACAATTAATATGTTTTATGATGCTAGTTTTTAGGGGGTAAATGTTCCACATGAAATTTTCTGGTGATACATTACTTGGAAACAGTCCATTCACTAATCTTAGCAAACTTATCATTAGGCTATACTGTGATGTAGGTTTGACAATCTTGCCGTGAATATTTAAATGAATGAATGTCACAAACGGAATGATGCTATCATTTAGCACCATGAAAAATGTTACGGTGGTAGAAACACGCAACTCCAGATTTTCCTTCGTTGTAGATAATATAATAATTTGCAACAAATGTTAAACACACGTTCACTGGTTATTCTTCATAAAACGGCATTGAGACTCGCCACGTGCCTAACGGAGACAACTGTATGAAAATGTTAAAATCTGATAATTCATGCAGTCAATTCAAGAAAGCTTCATCGCTTCATTTCCTTAGTAAATTTTTGGTACATCTTTTATTTGGAATTTTTTTGCACCTCAACATGGGAAGGGTTATTCTGACGATGCACGTGCCGCCAGTAAGCGCTATGTTCACATTGGGGTATTTCAAAGAAAATGTGATTGTGAACAGTCGGTAAAATACCGCTGCTGTATGACAAGGAACTGGTATCCAAATTATCTGCCTGAAACATTTGCAAACAACTTCAATTATGCACCTCCTTTACCTAGAATTGCCAAAAGTTCTACATGACCTCTAATGGTGATAGTTCACAAATTCAGCTGCGAGATAAGTGAGCGGGCAGACGTTTCCAGTCTGCGAACAAATGGCGAGGATGTTTTCAGCAACGAAGAATCAAATTGTAGCTGTATTGACAATGCTGGCAAGCTGTTTGACTTGAAGGTGCAAAATATTCTCGTGCCATGCGCCGGCCTTATTTAATTTGGTTTCCATGAAGCAACTAGTGACACGGAGTTCCGATGATCACATTGAATTTCCTTAAGTCCGCCACTTCCAAGTGCGAGATTTCAGTGGCCAAGGTCAATCAACTAAGGAGAATAGGCCTATCAATTCGAATTCGAAGATGTACTTTGTGTCTGAAGAAGAGACCATCTGTAATGGAACAATCTCAGCATCACATCTTCACCATTTCTGACGGTCAGCTCT
The DNA here is from genome assembly GCA_907163375.1 of Prostheceraeus crozeri. Lineage (NCBI taxonomy): Eukaryota > Metazoa > Platyhelminthes > Polycladida > Euryleptidae > Prostheceraeus > Prostheceraeus crozeri. The sequence continues at coordinate 665,039 of CAJQUW010014466.1, forward strand.
AGAAATCAAGGAACTTTTCTCTGACCGTGTGATGTAGTACTTTAAGCTGTGTGTGATGTCCTGAAATAGGTCTACCCAAGTAATAGCTATTCGTTTATTCAAGTTCTTTGTTTTAAGAAAAATGCAACTTTTTTCATCAATTCGTTGCTTCCAGCCATCATTTCAGTGATTTGGGATCAAAACCGTAGATTGGAGATATGTCGAAATGGTCGGTCTAAGTGCGTGACTAACACACACCGTCGCTACATCTTACAAGCCATGATAGTTATCGAATTCCCTTTTACACGAAATTATAGCCACGGCTATCAACTAACTCCTGTCCAAGCATCAATTCTGTACCATAAATGCAAGAGCAAAAATCCTAAGCAGAATAAAACATAAAATTTCACACGTCCATTTGATGTCACGTGACTAACATGGAATGGCCGTAATTTGTTCATATCGAACAACTGTGCAATCATCATTGATTCAAACGCGATTCATTCAGCGATCAAGGCATGAGGATTTCAGGTGTAAAGCGGTTTCAATCATAAAATAATAAGTTTCTGTGGCCTGGGGGTAATTCCGACTAAGTACGTTTTCATATAATTGACGCAAATTACATGTACATTCCGATGAGAGGTTGGAAGTATATAATGAAATAACTGTGATGAATTGCACTCCTGTTCTATTGATAGAACAGCTGATATTGCTAAGGAAATCTCAAGGGCACAATCGGTAGCAAGAAGGGACTTTTCACACATTTTAATGGATCTAAGCCTGCATGTGATTGTGGAATTCATGTCTTTCATTATTTCGGTGGATTGATGTCAATATGATATAGCAAATGTGATGAGTTATTTTATAGTAAGTCTATGATAAGCGCATTTTGATATCGAATAGGCCTATCTTTATGTAGGCTACATAAAATGACCTATCTCATGAAATGTATTGGAGAAAAGAACATCAAATTTAGGTCCTAAATATCATAAACGTTTCTTGTTCTTTCTGAACGCAAAGCCTTTCCTTTGACTGACCTGAAACTACATCCTTTTGATGCTAATCGATCGAAATCATTGAACTCGAACCTAGCTTGGATCTTCAGCATTGTACACCATCATCGTTTGAGATATCTATGATCTCAAAATGTTTTGTTAACAGGCTATATTAGGAAGTGTAGCTACAGAAGTGTATAAAAACTTAAGCAGAAAAAAATCAGACTTTTGAACTTTGTCGCAAGTACCCCGATGGGCCATGTTGCATTTACCCCCCGTGCCTATTTTACACTGCCAAAATCGATCGATCTATGAAAATGATGAAGAGGTAAACGAACAAAGCCGCTATTTTGCGTGCATGAACTTGACATCTGACTGCACTAAAAAATCGCTATCAAAAAAAAATCTAAAATCCCAAAAAATGTTATTGAACCTTGTCGCATTTCCCCCAAGCCACCGCATTGCACCATTTTTATGATTCTTTCATTTACCATAAAGTCTTCAAAGATTTTGCCATTACTTATTTTCCTACACTTAAAAGAATATGTTCAAAACTACAATTTTCAAACACTCCTCAAAATCCGGAATTCTCTGTGAATACAGTGATCAATTATACAAGCACTAACCCAACTGTTCATAGGAGCTGTCTTCTTCCACATATGATATGACATGAAGCTGGGAAAAATGAGTATGATTTTTTAACCGTGGGATAAAATTACTATTTTCAATTTAAGAGATTTTTCTTAATATGTACGTAGATTCCGACAAAATTTGTTGTAACAAAGTAATAAGGAAAAAAGTACTCCGGCATCATCGGTTATTTTTGGTGTTCCATTGATGAAGTAATCTGAACACCATAGTGGGTCTTTCATGTGAGACTGTTTTTGCAATATTTAGAAAAATATAAAATTCTTCAATTCTTTCAATGGTTTCGAAGGGATGATGTCAGAAATCTTGAATTCGATAGAAAAACGAAAGTTGCGATATTGTTGAAGCTGAATATTCATATCTAAGTCGCTTAAGTTAATTTAGTGTGAAGACTTCGTAAGAATAACAATGACTTTCGAACGATTCGCATTTTAAAAATAGGTTTCTTAAATCGATTTCTTTACTTATAAAAAATGAAAGAAAGTTGTCTACGTCTAATAGGTCTACGCATGTGATAAGTAGAGGATTGACGCGGTATAATAGATGCTCTGATAAACTTCCGAAAATTAATATTCAGTAGAGTTAAAACTAAACTTTCTTCCTCCTCACTACCCTCTTTAATGAGGGTCTTTCATTGAATCACTTGTGATTCAATGAAAGACGCTCATTGGTAAGTAATTGGAATTATCGACAAACATGTCATATAATCCCAGCATCTCAAGCTCACGACATGGAGAGTGAGTTGCTAAACTACCGGCATCAGATCATCAAGGATTCTACTGATAAAAGTATATTTATGATTGATGGGGATTGGTGTAACTCCTATAACAAAAATGATTAGGCCTATATCATTACTTACCTAGATCTTTATCATTCAATCCAAGATGGTTATCCAACTCTGTACATACTTTTGATACCAAGGAAAGATATTGTAATTGATTTAAGTCATCATCCATCCCAGGTCTGAAAAAACATTGAAATACTATTGACTAACAAATAAATAAGATTCAAATTTAATTTATAAGTGACACGTAAATCATTATACTGCATGAGTGCTACTAACGCAGTCTGAACAAATGAAATTTCGACTTTGTATAGGTCAAGGTAAGCGAAGAATTTTAGGGCTTTGCATCAAGAATATTTGCTATTCCGCACTTTTGCGAAAGGGTTTAGGTAGATCTATTATATACTTTCATGATGTATGATGCACGATCCACGCACCTTGCATATTGAGAATGTACAATTGTACATACCTGAGCTGGTAGCCTACCAGCACCATTTCCTGAACTTCTATATTTCACTACAACGGCATACCACCCGAATGCTTGCCACAAGATTCGATTAAACTTTTCAAGTCATCTGCAATTCTGAGATGTACATGTAATAGCAGTTGATTGTGTTTTAATTTTTTGAGCTTTCTCATACTTCTTTATCATGTGAGTTGACCCTGAAGTTTCTTGGATAGTTAACATCTTCATAAAAATCGTCTTCATCATCATCATACAAGCACTGTGTTAAAATTAAACAGTCATCTCGCGACATTGGGGACTAGACAAGCGAGAAATGGAGGATTTTTAAAATAGTTGCATTAACATTCGTTTCAGATAAGAAGCTAGCTGTGAAAATTCATATTCATTGATGAACATAGCATGTAAGAAAGTGTCCACGGTATTCGGCCTAAAACACTTATTTTCGATTTGGGAATTCAGATTTTGTCATATTTTAGCCAGAGCGTTGAATGCAATATATCTTCAAGTTTCAGAGCTTAAAGTTGCAGTTTTTGAGAAAGCTGCAATGTCTTGTTAAAGGCGGGACAGAAAAAACAAGTTTAATTTTATATAATGACATGCAAATTACATAAGAAATGACCATTGGTATTAAATATCTACGGAGAATTAAAGCTCATGATATGTGGACAAAGACTAGACTGCATACATACCGAAAAATTGTTTTATATGGAACTATTTTTTGTGAAATATGATAAAAATATAAACAAACAAATCCATCAACACACACATCTTCAAAAAGTACAACACGTAAAAGGCGGTCCCGCTATGGAACATCAACATTTCCTTTGATTTCGGACATCAGTTGATCAGCTAGAAGTTCGTATGGTTCGCATCTTTTACAGACGGAAACACTACTGCTAATTTCTTTAGACCTGTATGTTGCGGACATAGCGTAATTATTGTGAAAATGTCAATGTAGCGTTTTAGTCATTATAATCTATAACAGAAAAATGATATTGTGAGAACACATCCGGATTATTCATTATTGAGCCATTTAATTTTGTTTATCATATTATTGACACGAGCAATTCAGCCTACATGATTGATTGAAATAAGTAGGCCTACGCAGTCGAAACAAACAGTTGATGTGTGATAGAGCACGATTCACATGTTAAATCGATACATCCCGTTGAGTGAAGTTGGCATGATTAGGCACACATCACAACATCCAATGCTTCGTACACAGAATGTAGTCTCAAGTTTTCTTTTTCATCATCTAGTTTTCAATAAAGAGATTCTTTTGTCGATGCCTATCTGAAGGAATTCCAAGTTTTTGACAAAACGGACACTTGCAAATTGACAAACTCTGGCGAGCAAGCAGAACTATGTTGTTCGGTCGAACAGAGAGGCAATTTTGCTCGGTGATCCTTGTATGTCAGGATTATCCCGAAGAAACAACTTGTATGCACATCTCACAGACATAGACATCAATTTCTTCTCGGGTCTCTCGTTCGACACTTATCTTCAAAACCAAAGGATGTGAAAGGGCATCTGCCCTACTTTTACGCAGGTCATACTTTGAAGAGTCCTTAGATGACATGAGCAAATTCAATCATGCAGGTTTCTGTCTTCCCGTTATCTGAAATCCGTCGTACATTGGGCTCACAATGGATTTGACCTGCTTTTTTCGCTTTATCGATTTTGATTCACAGATGTGACCAACTATTTGACACCTTCGATGCAAGTATCAAATGTTCTCAGCTTTTTAATGAGACATTGTACATTTGCATCCGCTATTGCTTACGGTGAACAAAGGTCAAAACGCAAAAATCGCAAGAAATCTCAAATTTTCAATATGAAAGCATGTCAGCGTGATAATACATCAGACAAGATGAAAGGGCCTTTTCTGAGCATTCTTTTGATGTATTGCTCATCGAAATCCGAGTACTTTTAGAAAAGTTATGATTTCCCAACACGGGTGGCAGGAAGCATGATCAAGTGACAAAAAAATTGACGACTTATGATGAAGCAGCTTTTGGTACTTTTTGATACGCTGATTTCAAAAATTACAGTGGCGTAAATCATCTATTGGCTCCTTTCGAGATATAGGGCCATGAATATTCTGACAACCAATCAGAATCGAGGATTCCTATAATTCATGTGAAGTCTATTTAAAAAGCTTTTAAATGCAGTTTTAAGCTATAAATGTGATTATTTATAAATTTTTAGACATTCTAGAATATTGTAGTGCATCCATTACGGATATATCAGATGATATAGGCATTCTTACGGTCAATCAGAATCGAGCATTCTATGAATTTGAAATGCGCTAGGCCTACTCAAAACCCTACGAAGTTTAGACTTTATTTATGTTATTTATAGATGGATTTACATAAATAGTGATGTTTTTGATCTGCAATGATTATATACAGACAGTAAACATGATTGTAAACTAATAACCGTCAAACAACCAATCAGAATTGAGTATTCGTATAATGCAGGAATATGCTTTTCTTAGAAATGTTGAAACATGTATGTATGTATGTAATTGTTTATTTATCCTCGAAGCACAATAGGGTTACAATAGGGTTCATTTGCATTTTTGTGAAACATTCGTGATGATCAGTATAACAATAAATAATTGTCTATTTGATGGTCGAAAAGCTATTAAATTAAGACATGTCATCTAAAAAAATCAATGTGATAATTCATACGAAAACTAAGCTTTAGAAATTCTTCTTAGTAATCTCGGAATCTATTTATGATAAAATCATCATCACACGTTATGATTGATGCTTAACCACTATACGAAAGAAGTTGGGAAGTTTTCAGTTGTGTAGTGGTAGCGTGTGAATAGGTAGTCAGCCATCATGAGCTGAAAAAGTGAGGGAGAGTAGCCAGCCTGACCAAATTTCGTTCGCTACAAAAGGTCCAAATTCACTGAAAATCTCAATGAGTGATAGCAAAGCTAGACAAGAGCCTAAATTTCATTCTGAGACCTTGAATGAGTTACAGATATCCTTGGGTGCATCTAATGTTGCAATGAAGACGATTATTTGTCCCTTCATTCGGCAGTCAGCTGGGCGGCATTCTATCGATGGAAATTGCCAGCAATACTTCATCAATCGTGATAAAAGTCTTTCCAATTTCTACTCATTGGGACAAGTTATTGTGGACGATGACTCAAAACTTCCTGTAGTTTATTGCAATGATGTCATTCGCTTTGTTGATTATATCCTTCAGATCCGTGAATTAGATTGCAACGACGTCCTTTTGAGAATGGGAGCTGACGGTGTAGCTGGATTCTTCAAGGTGTGTATGTCTATGATTACTGATGACAATGCTTCTGGTTCTTCAACTAGATTCACTGATTCGAGTGTTAAGCGTCTCTTTGTGCTAGCCATAGTTCCCGACTTCAAGGAGAGCTATCAGAATGTGAAGTCAGTTTTCGATTTGTTGGAAATAGATAACCTGCAAAGCAAATTCACCATGGCCATGGATCTTAAAATGATCAACATAGTGACGACCGGAATCCAGGCCCATGGAAGCACTCATCCCTGCGCATATTGCCAAGCTTCCAAGGACAACTTCAATGATGTCTGCAAGTGCAGATCTTCCGTTATACGCACGCTGGGGTCTGTTAGGAATAATTCACGAAAATTCCAAAATTCCAAGCATAAATCTTGTGCCTAAGACTTCAACAACTGCACGAATCCTCCGTTGATCAGTGGGGATGACCATGAGATGATCATTTCTTTGTTGCCTCCACCGGAGCTTCATCTTCTGCTCCGTGTGACGAATAAGATGTACACAGAACTGGAAAAGAGGAATGAAGCAGTTGCAACAGAGTGGAGCAGGAGAGTGGGGCTGACGAGACCGAAATTGCACTCAGGTGAATTTAATGGAAATATGTGTCGTTGCTTATTGAAGAAAAAGACTGATGTCCTCAGAGATATCATTTACCCGACTGACTCTTGGTTACTTCCATACGTTGAAGCTTTCTCTGACTTCAATTTAGTGTTTGAAAGTTGCTTTGGACGGTCACTGCATCCAGATTTTGCGGTATTCATAAACAAATTCACAGATTCGTATTTCAGGCTTGGAATCAATATGACCACGGCTGTCCACATTGTGATGGTTCACATCAGACAGTTTTGCAATCTCACGAAATCGTCCTTGGGAAAATACGGAGAGCAAGCCTCAGAAGCCGTGCATACCGACTTTGGCGCGTTGTGGACTCAATGCGGGAAGGTTTCAAGAGTGCACCCAGCTTTTGACAGAAACCTACTAGACACTACGGTCCGATACAATGGACGTCATATGTGATTTGAATTGAACCACATTTATTTCAAGTTGTTGTTTCATGCAAATAAAAATAGTTTAACAAAAGGACTTTTCCTACTGTATGCGGTTACAAGCTGAAGGAATTACTTTCTAATAGGTACCGATATATTGTTCTAAATATGACTGACAATTAAAATAAGTATCACTAGTTGCTAGACTTCCGAAGACAAAGCCCTACATCCAGCAGTGATCAGCACAAATTCCACAGAAATACATATAGGCCTATAAATGAATTGCAACTGATGTTTCAACATTTCTAAGAAAAGCATATTCCTGCATTATACGAATACTCAATTCTGATTGGTTGTTTGACGGTTATTAGTTTACAATCATGTTTACTGTCTGTATATAATCATTGCAGATCAAAAACATCACTATTTATGTAAATCCATCTATAAATAACATAAATAAAGTCTAAACTTCGTAGGGTTTTGAGTAGGCCTAGCGCATTTCAAATTCATAGAATGCTCGATTCTGATTGACCGTAAGAATGCCTATATCATCTGATATATCCGTAATGGATGCACTACAATATTCTAGAATGTCTAAAAATTTATAAATAATCACATTTATAGCTTAAAACTGCATTTAAAAGCTTTTTAAATAGACTTCACATGAATTATAGGAATCCTCGATTCTGATTGGTTGTCAGAATATTCATGGCCCTATATCTCGAAAGGAGCCAATAGATGATTTACGCCACTGTAATTTTTGAAATCAGCGTATCAAAAAGTACCAAAAGCTGCTTCATCATAAGTCGTCAATTTTTTTGTCACTTGATCATGCTTCCTGCCACCGTGCCAAATTCATTGCATAATTTTCTGTTTTTATTAATTGTTGAAAAATTGTTTACATCCTCTGGCGATATCAAGGTCATTTTCAGGCCTACAGTATCTATGGTGTCTTGACGTCTGCATAGCCAGATCAAATCAAAGCGTTGACACAGAGAAGTTGCAAACAAAATTTCCATTCGGTTTTGAATTCATCGTATGTCATGATGACTGATTCGAAGCTTGAGAATTAGTTTTTGAAGGGCAAGGTTTCTGATCTTTTGTCAGAAGGACAGTCGGAAGGGCTAGTTAGCCGAAAAGTAGACGTCCCAAAGACCACCGTGGACAGGTGGAAAACTAATTTTCTTCTCCCTTTCCACAGAAGTTGAATCTGTTCGGAAAAACCAGTTTTCGAACAGATCGGACATTTTTTTGATATTCATGTATTATTTAAGATTTGGATCGACCTTTATGTAGTCCATTTCCTAAATCGTTAAACAGAACAAAAAATTCTTATATTTTTTGAATATTCTCATCAATTTTAATCGCATGCAGATTATCGTTCAAAAGATTTATTTAGGCTTCCTGGTCAGCTGAGAGACTTGGTTCAGGAAAAATTTTTTAGGCCTATTAATTCGGCGATGTTATTTAAGATATCAATATCATGTTGGCCAAACATTCGTACTCTAATGTCTGCTGACCACAACTAAATAGACACAACCTAAACGCCTTGCCAAATTAAGGTGCTTGATATAACCCTTCACATGGTACAAAAGTTATTGAAATTGAGCATCTTCATCAACAAAAAAGTTTTTAAGATTTTTTAGCAACAATATTTTGTATATTGTATCTTTTTGTACATTCAGCCAATCCTAAAAACCGTGTATCATAATGAAGCTGACTAATAGCTCATGCTGTCTGTCAACTTTTATAAAAAAAATTCGGTCGTCATCATGTTGAAATCCTGCATGAACGAAAACGTCCAATTTTTTTTCATGAGGCCAAGTGACCACAGCTGACTGCACATGAAAGTGAAATATATAATCTATGGAGTATGAGGTTTGAAGTAGTACATCGTTCATCAAAATTGATCTTGGACTTTAAAACGAAAATTGCATTTGAAAATGGGTAAGTTTTTTGTGCAATTATTTTTAAAACGGTCAGTTTACATATAAGAATGCAAGAAGCGGGTATTTACAGATTGCGTGGAAGATGTCGAAGAGATGCATTTTGATAGATGAAATGATAAGATTGACAAATGAATATTTGGCAATTGATAGAAGTTGTGATTTTGCGTGAATTACACTCAAGAATTCTCATTATGAATGTTCAGTGAATGTCATATCAGATGCCCAGCACATGATGAAGCCGAATACTAGAGACGATCAAGAATAAAAATGGTGGTTGAGGATCATTGATGTTTTCATTCTTTGAGTTACTAGACCTACATGCACTGATGACAGGATATTGAAATTAGCATTAGATGACGGGACAATAGGCGAAGGAAATGTAACTCATCAGGGTATTAGGGCAATACCTATCACTCCACAAGTAGGTTACTAGAAGTTCATTCAATACAATTCTTTCAGGTCAACAACCAACTACCTTCAATAATTACTCAACAAGTTGCAAGCACATGATTGGGCTTGAAACTTTATTTATTCAACAAGAAGATGGAAGATTGAGTTTTTCAACAAAGGAACGTTGGAAGAAACCATGCTTGGTAGACAGTGGGCATTCTAACATTCATCATCGCATCAATGAGCTGTAAGCATCCAACATTAATATTCCAAACAGCTTCATTTTGCTCATTGCTTCTGCAGGAGATGTCAACAATTGGGAGAATTACATCAGAAAGCTTATGTAACTTTAACAACTTATCACATGATATTAACATTAAGTCAGATGTTCGAAAATGAAATTCACGTATTTTTAAACCAAAATGAACTTAAACGAAAAATACAAAATTCCTTGAAATAATCGGAATCTCATCAGCACCATACAGCACAGTTATGATTTGCACGACTCGCACAATTAGTGTGTGCAAAGATGTTGAATATCTTACTTTTGATGAATAAAATGAATTACAAAAATTATCAGATCATTAATTTATGCGCACTATTGAGTTTTGAATTGTGCATTCCCCTTTTGTCAGTATCACTGGCGACGAATCTTTTCTTACTTCTTAACAAAAATAAAAAATAAACAATTCTTTCTCTCCTTCTTACAATCTTGGCGCCATCTCGATTTTATCTGCGAAGAATATGTAACAGATCTGATTTGGAAGAATTTCCTGTAATATACTTATGTCACATGCATGTTTCTATCAGAAAATTGCTGGGACCCAACCATAGACATCGGATTACATTATAAACATTGAAAGAGAAGGCATTGAAAGGAAATTGAAGGCAACATCAAGCTGTCACCAAATTTTACATCACGATAAGTTGTGCTAATCAAGCATTAGATTATGCTGTGTGTTATGCTTTTTTATATTCATCACTACTTTTGATGTTAGTGAATCACAGTTCACTCACCTGAGAAAGAAAGAGACCTCCTCCATGATTGGTACTTAAACTTTCCTAATGCGGGATCTCGATTGCTCACGTCAGTGATGGCATATATTTTCCAAATAAACATGTCCATGTCTTCCATAAACATTTTGTTAGGATGCATCATACCTTGACTACGTAAATTTTAAAATCATGATTCTTATCAGCATGTGACTAACAAATCTGGTGTTCTCCTTCTCTTTTTCTCAATGCCATTATAATACAGAAATAGTAGACTTATAATATGATGTAAGATTGCCCAGTATGTATGTTTTGGATTATTATTAACTCCAGAGAGGCGTTTTCCATTTGGATCGTGCAACTATTGCTACTATGTATATGGAGCGTACCACATATACTTCATCGATTGAAAAAAATACAATCAATTTTTTTCTGATGTCTCAGTTTGGCTTGGTGAATAGATTTTTCTTTGGAGACTTGACACATTATTTATGAAACGACTCCTTTATCCTAAGGCATATGCAGGCCTATCCTGAAAAAATGAATTTGTGTAAATATCTGGCTCAGAAAATAAAAAATAGGCATAGAAATTATCAGGAAAGCAAAGCTGCTCGGAGTAGATAAGTATCGTTTTTGAGAGGAATGAGATGATAAGTTGTTCTCAGCGACTTTGATTTATGCAAACTTTGTTTGCTGAAATAATTGCTGCTTGTTGTTAAAATAAGAAAAACAAAATTCTACCTATCTACCTGTTGTCTGCAAGTCATTAGTTTTTGCCACGGTTTCTGAATTTCACAACATTGCTGTTCACGAAAAAGTGGCGGATCTAGGAAAATTCATATGGGGGGCGGTCACTCAATACATACTAGAATGGTGGAAATTTGACCTCTGTTGAAGGTCTCTTACTATGTCACTAAGTACTACAACAGTAGAAATAACGTGAATTTAATTTCTGTAATTATACTTTAAATGTAGAGTTCAATCGACATTTTGATAAGGCCAAAGTGTCGATTACTTCTTAAACAGTAATTGAAATGCTCGGATGCATGTGCATTAATGCAAGTGCGGAAAGTCTTTCCTTACCCATTCGGGAGCGCAACCACATTTTCAAACGTCTGAGACAAGTGAAGGAACGCTCAGCAGACGCTACTGAAACAGGACAAGTCACTATAATTCGCAACAATTTCCTTATATTCGGAAATCATCTGAGCACTCCCTCAGACTGTCTATACTTGTCTTAGACAGGTTGGGAATTCCATTCCACTGACGCTTCCACAATTTCACCTCGGCCAGCAGCAACTTTCGGTCAGTCCCAGGACCTAACTCGGTCAAAAAGTCCCAATAGAGCTGCGCTAACTCCTTAACAAAATCATTTGTTGGATCTGAAAATATACGGAAAATGTGGAATAAAATGCTACTTAGTATCTTTGTGAGGAAGGTTTCTGTGAGATATAGTCCTACCTCGGGTTAATGTATGAGGAACCAGCCTTGAGAATGATGAAAATCTTTTTTCCATTGGACTACTCCTTGATTGATTTCAGATCGGTCAACAAATTATCCAATAAATGAATAAATAAGTTTTTCCTGAAGTGTTCCATCGCATTTGACGAGGCTTGTTACCAGCGGAACTAAAAAACAATTTTGCTGCTACTTATTCATAGGGGGCACTTTCGCCCCCCATTAAATCCGCCCCTGTCACGAACCGTGTTACTGCGTCGATAGCGTTTGTCGTTTTAGGGAAGTTGTTCCTTTTCCAATACTCGAATAGTGATGCTAGTTTTAGTTTCTACCACGCCGCTTCTACGACACCGGACTCACTCGATCTCGGTAGGATTTTATCCCAGAATTCACATTTCTGCTTGAGCATCATACGGTCTTTTGGAACTAGACCAATTTAGGCAATGGTTAATGATGTTCATGACAAAGTAGGCCTATCAGATATCAAAACTTGGAATCGAATTGATCACATATGTAAACTCCGGACTTGATCAGCATGAAAGTCAGACGTATTAAACGTCATTTATACCATGATTCAGTCTGTAGAGAGGCATCATTGTTGTTGATGCTCCTGTAGAGCAATTATTTTGAAGGTCAACACGTTCATTTGCAGGGACAGTGCCATGCTCTGAAAACCAAGAATTGTTAGTGAAAGGATGCTACTAAGTAATTATAGAAACAAAGTGGTGCAGAACTTAATTAATGAACTAATTAATCGTATATTTCCTCGCATGTTATTTGAATATGATTGTTTTCGACTTCATTAAGCTAGAATTATAGACAAGTAAGTAAGTAAGTACTTTATAGGTCACTTATTGATGTATTTTGAATTTTGTACAGGTCTGTTAATGACTATGATTTAGGAAATGCAATTCTGGTTATGGTTACATCAGATGGTCGAAGTGCTAATTAATTATTTTCTATCAACTTTTTTTATGTGCATTGTGCATAGAGATAAGTGCTAGATTGAGTCCATTGAATAATTCCACTGACTATCAACATTTGTTCAGCTAAAAATAGTTGGCTTCATTAAGACTGTAATTTATCTGAATATTTTCTTTAGTCTTTTTTGCATAATTCATCATTCAAATCCCTAGCTATTAGTGCCTATAGTGTCAATGCATGAGTCACAGTGCTTCTGAATTTCATTGTCGACCTATGAAATTTTGCTTCGTTTTTTTTTGAATCTTGAAGCTAAATCCGAGCTTGCATTCCTTCACTGCATAACAGAAATCCGACCGAAAGATTCCTAAAAAATTGAATTTCGTAAGTCAGCCAAATGTGCAATACAAGCATCATAGGCACGAGTGTAGAGATGACAAGTTTTATGATAATGATGTATTTATGAATAACTCAATAATTTTAAGAGGTTTAGTTTCCCTACACAATTAGTTCCCACTAATTCACTCTGGTTTAGTTCCCACTTGCTTCAATTTTTTATGAAAGCTGGTCATAAGCAATTATCACAAAGGTGATTCTGAAATTATTTCAATGCAGCCCATCAGAATATAAGATGTCCTGTCTATTAGGCGATGGACTGGTACTGCATTTGTAATGGAATGTGCACTTACAGCGTTTTAGAAAATAGCAAGTGAATGAAGACTTGTTTGAATGTAATGTTTTATGTTCATTTTTATCTCTTAAAAATGCTTGAATGATACTTTGCATTTGTTCTGTCAATTATTCAACAGCAGAAAGGAATGTAGCAGGCCTACCCATTTTACTTTTAGGGATATCCTACTTGTCTGTTAAATTCAATGAAGATTTTTAAATTTATTGTGTTCTGTTTTAGATAATGGCTCTGGTTCTTGGTTTCGGCTACGGAATCATAATATTTGCCGTGCTATGGACGGTAGCACTGCTTTGCCTCGTGTCTTTTGCGCGCGCTCAAGGTGGTCAGAAGTAAGTCAAGTGAACATTCCAGATATTTTAAGTTGTAAACTGTAGTCAATCAGTCAATGAGTCAATAAAAAAAATCATAGTCATGGATTCCGGCAAAAGTTTTCTGGATTGAATCATCAGATTTTTCATGAAATCCTGGGATCCTGCAGAATGGGAGTTATCATGAGCTAACAAAGTTAATAAAGTAAATAAGTTGAAAGAATTCTCTCAGCCGTGTGTCAGCCATAACAGGGGTGGGCCGATGTGACAAAACGTGACAATATGTGACAAATTTTCATCTCAAAATAAAATGTGACAAAATGCGTGTTTTTCGCTGTCTCTGTGACAAATTCACGGAAAAATATTCTGACAAATTATGAACAAAGTCACAGAGGAGCATTAACTTCGTTTAAATGAAATAACGGTCACCTTTTCCAGGAGGTCTTTATTCTAATGTTCCTACATTCTTTGATGATAATTTGTATTAGGGATATGCAAGATTGATATTCCACCTTTCTTGCTCAAATAGCAACTTGTACTTGCCAGGCAAGTCGTGCTGTTATTTGGCCTACTTTTTAAAGTTGACTTCGAGATGCTACGTGATAGCCCAATTGTAACATTCATTGTATGTGGCCATATGTTTCTTGATTGTCATGTCCAAATCGTAGGAGTCACTGGGAATGTATACTTTCTATAATGCACGCGCATGTATTTATATTTACCACTGATCTGAATACAGAACAAAAGTAGCAGTAATCGCTACAAAACTGAGTGGCATCTATTCACTGAAAACGAAGTTTTCCTCTTTTGTGTGAAATGATATGGTCTGTGAATTCACATTGTTTATTATGCAATCATATTTGCCATAAGTAATGAATCGTAAATAAATTCGAGACCATAAAAAGAATCAATTGTAAAGACTACAAGGTTTGAGTGCAATCTTTTCACTTAAAACAAAGTTAAATGTGTCCCGGTTTTGCCCATGTTATGTTTATTTATTACACCAAATCTCGCGGAAAATGTTGTACACCTTCAATGGCAATTCTCCATAGGAATAAAATGATGTTTTAACGTCGCTACTCCCACATATTGAAGGGTAGGACGGCGCTGACGTAAGTCAGACTTTAATCTGGATAATTGTGATTTTTTAGTCCGAATGCCCTTCCTCACTACTGCCAATGACACTTTCGGGGCTCGACCTCTGGAACGAAAGATCACTAGGCCAAGCACTTAGCTACTGTGCCACGGAGACAACCCATATGGAACTATACAAATAATGATAATTAGTTATAGTTAAATAAATTAACGATTTTACGATTTTGTCCCGTTACAACCCCGTTTGATATACAGGGTGCGAGAAAAGTCTTTACGTCAAATGCTCTACTGAAAAAATCATACTTTAATGTAAAATTGATAACTGCCAATCTTCTGCGCACCGGTATATGTCAAATTTTGGCCATGGGTTTTCATCAACATGTGACAAAATGTGACTTTTATGTCAATGAGCATGTGACAAAATGTGACAGTTGCGCCCATCGATATGTGACAAAATGTGACAAATCTCGAATATCAAGATGTGACAAAATGTGTCAGAGATACAAACATGGCGGCTCACCCCTGCCATAAAGTGATCTCCTTATTAATTTCAGTGTGACATGCATGATTCATACATTTCATAGAATTTATTCATTTATTCAGATGGAGCAGACAGTTAATAATTTAAGCATATTCAATGGCTAGTCTTCGATAAGGCTGTGTTTTGGTCTGTCCTTTAGGAATGTAGTTGCAGATGGGAAATTAAATGCTATTACATTTTTTAATTCTCAATCAACATTTATCCCACAATTAAATAGCATAATTAGCTATTGTAGGTGATGTGCTAAATGTATTAATTCATCTTTGTCTTTTTTCTTAAATTTCTTGCTTTTCAAACTCAATGGAGTTGGACATCGCTTTGTTTATTAAGCAAATTTGATTAAATGAATAGCTAAACATGTTGAACGATAAATTTAAGTGATGATATCATGATGTCCTTCTGGTTGTCAGTTACAAAATTAATTATATATTCTGCAAATCAATGACTCTACAGTGCTGGTAGCATGTTTGAAACTTTACTGAATCTTTGAAAACCATCTGACGCAAATCACTGGATAATATAATTATTCTGGGATCGCGTTCACGTTCATCTAGTTCACATTCTTTCGAAGCATATTACGGATTTGAGTAAATAAATTTTTCATGTTGAGAACTTTGTAGCTTAATAAAGACGATTGAAAGCTTCATTCGTTCATTCGTCCGGTTTCTAGCGGGCCCTATAAAGTTTTCTTCAATCAGGTGCAGCGACCAATTATTTAGGATGAAACATTTGTTGAATAATTTTGAATATTAGCTTATAATTGAATTATGTATATTAGTATAATAATTGAAATTACGCGTTAGGTTCGGATATCGAACTAGGCAATCATATTTTGTTTGAAGCAATATAAGTTGCCACTGACGGCTGCGTATCATGTATGACGGCTTCATATGTCTGTTGTATAGATAAAGAAATTCAGACTGCAGCCAGAGATCCATGTTTCTGCTGATATAACAGTTATTTTATCAAAACGTTTGATATTCTAATTGAGCTCTTAATATACATACATGTATATTCATGTTTATTGTTTCAGATGGATTGGATTGGCCGTCTTTTTTCTCATTGTATTACTCACAGTCATTCTCTTATTTATCCCACGGGAACCAAAGGCGGGTACTGTGGTGGATATCAAGGTGAGTAAATTTTGTCGAATTTTCTCTCTAATTTTTCATACAGCTGACATTCCATCTGCAAATGATGATAAACACGATTGTGTTTTTCATGTTCGCAGCGCATTAAAGATTTGTTAGTCCCTGTATTCAGGAAGACTGAAGAAGTTGAAGATTGATTTTAAGATTATATTAATCATGTAATTTCTTAGATTAAATTATAAAGAACTAAGGATTGCAAAGAATGTCACGAGCCACACGGCATGATAAAATCGAATGTAGAAAACTATTCTATAATTATGTCAAATATTTACCTCAAAATCATGTTACAAAGCACCAGAAAGTTTCGAACCACGGGAGATTCCTATATGCCCATGAAATACGAATCTGGGGTATGGTCTGATACCACTTGTGTGTTACTGTGCTGCGAATTTCTCCTTGGTTTGGATGAACGTATCATCGAGGTCACATTGCAAGGTGCAGACCTTTAGGAGTTGAACAGCTAATTCAGCTTTTCCTGTCGTCACCCACAGTTGCGGATTGCGAATTAGGACCTAAAACCTACGTGGACCTTGGTACCCGTGCCACCACCGCAAGATTGGGGTAATTCGGACAACTAGTCATTCTTTATATTTAATCGCCAGATACAAGTTAAATACTTCTATTATGGCTGCCACTCTGCCGCTTTTAATCGGATTTCCTTTTTTCCGAAATAACTGAGTAGTGAAAAAATGTTTTGCGAAGAAACAAATAATTTGGATTTTGAAAGGATCCTCTTGAGACTGCGAAGGGGCCCTTTTATATTGTGAAGATTCATCTTGAGATCGTGCAGTGTTACTTTGGGATCGTGAAGGGGCACCTTTAAGATCGTGATGGGCCCTTATGAGATTTACAGTGGCACTATAAGGTCGCGAGGGGGCCTTTTTGAGACTGCGAAGGGGTCCCTTTAAGATCGTGAGGGTGCCTTTTTGAGATTGTGAGGGGACCCTTTTGAGATAGTGAAAGACTCTTCAAGATTGTGAAGAGTTCCCTTTTGAATTAAAATTGTGGAAGCGCTCTTTAAGATTATGAAGGTGCCATTCAATATTGTGAAGGAACCCTTTAAGATTGCGAAGTAACCCTTTTGAGATTGCGATGGGGGCCCTTTAGGGTCGTGAGGTGGCCCTTTCGAGATTTTGAAAGTTCCCTTTGGGATTGTTAGGGGCCCTTATGAGATTGTGAATGGGGTCATATCTATATTTTGAAAGGGGCCCATAGGATTTTGTGAAGCAGCCACTTGGTACTCTCCAAAGCGTGTCTTTCAAGAAGCGTCTGCCAGAAAAACATGAAAGAAAAATCTACCAAAAAGTTTGGTGAACACAAGGATGTGACGAACGAATATTTTATACGATCACTTGTTGCAAAAGCGGCTAAATTTCGGCGAAGACACCAATGAAAATTGAAATCTCGCAAACAACTGCAGAAGTGATGAGGATTTCTTTTCGTGTTGATGTTACGTTTACTTATACCATGGCGGCTCAACCTTAATCAAATAGCTGTCATAATATTGTTTAAAAGCCAAATATTGTTCCTAGACGTCATTGTTTTTTATTACATATGTTTGAAATACAGGAGATGAGAGCAAAGTTTGATTTGAATAATTGCTTGAGCTACAAGTACTGATGAAGTTTCTTCAGGCTGAACTGCAAGCGTTTTTGGTTCTTTAGTCGCTATCAGTCAGTAAATCAACAGCTCACTCCACAGACCATCAGTAGGTGGATGTGCTTCAAAATCCGGCAGCGTGTTTGCAAATTTCAAATTTCGGAAACGAGCAGAATGAGATTTGAACTGCATGTATTTCATTAATTGTAGATGTCTTTATTTCGGATGATGATTTGTCTGCATATGAGTTACTGATTCTTTACAGGTAAACTGCACTGATGACGGCCAAAAGTCCAGAAATGCTAGCATTTCCCGTATTGGATTGTATCAAATGCTACTCTCATCCCTTAACTATTCTCCTTTCGTAGTCTTGGCACCATTTCAGATTAAAAAGCATATTAAGTTGCATGGCGTCTGTAATGTGTAATATTTTAGCACAATATGGAACACATTTTCCTCACATTGAGCAAATGCGATAGTTTTTTCGTCAATTTATGCGGTGTAACACCGGTTAAAAATTCTTTTGTTGATATAACATGGCGGATTCTAGCAGTGATAATTTCAAAGTTGCTGATGCAATAGCAATTAGAGACTAAATGATTAATCTCTGTGAGTTATTTATGAATAAAAGGAAAACAGTTGCTGACACTAGTGTACCACGAAAACATTTATTTTGTTCTTGCTCACCATTTGCCCGAACTCAATCTAATTCTTCGGTCAACAGCGCATGAGCATGTCTCTACACAATCGCTCGTCGATCAGCAGAAAGACGGTGCACATTATCCAGCTCATCCAAATGCACCATTTCTTAAATATGTCTAAAAGAAAAATGTCACAAGGCATTAAATCTCGTGGTATCGGAATCCATTCCAAAGGCTCCCTTGACGGTCAATCCAGATTTAGGAAATTGTAGTTAAAATATTTTACGATGGGTCTGTAGTAGAGCGCTGGCATTCCATCCTGCACGAAGATGCTCCTATCTTCATTGACATTCGGTATCTTTTTATGCAGCATGGAAAGGAAGAATTAACCATGCACTCTATCGGAGTCAAAACACATTCCGAAGGATAAAATTACATTAATCAGCCAGAGGGAATCAATAGATGCGAAGGAACTCTTATCAGTATTTGAAAATATTCAATTTTCAGTTGCCACTAATTCAGTTCTATTCAGTTCAGTTCTCAATTCTATTCAGTTCTCAAAACTTGGAAAGTTAGTGAAAATTATTTTTTGTGATTTTCATAACGATCGATCGAGTATGGCGGTTTCTTGTTAATCAATCTAGCCAGGCTTCTGGACACAGCTCTAGAAACGTTTGAAAAATCAGCTGTTTATTTATGACTCAGTAGTTGTTGCACCCATATGCAGCCTACCAGAATTCGTGGGATTGTTGACTTCAGCGTGTGTAGTAAAATTTAGTCTTGCTTAACCTGTTCCATCGATTGCAACACGAGAGGATATTTCTCAGATGCCATCGCAATAACATGACTCATCACCTACTGCTCTGTGGCATTCATTAAGTCCAGTGGACTCGACTGGATTCAATGTGTGACTTGTACTGAGTGGCTATTTAGAAGGTGTAATGGTGGTGATCCATTTTTGAGTGTACCTAATATACATGGACTTTCTTTAGCGCTTATTCAATTTGTTTTGACTACTCCTGTTCGTTTAGAATTACAGAACTTGCTGGTGTCTGAATTACCGCATTTTTCCTTTTTCTAACTAGTCCTCGTAATCATCCAGACTAATTTCAACAGGGTTTCCAGTTACAAGCTCACTACAGTATATATTGTAAATAGCGTTCCGCTTGCGGTTCATGTAGGATTTTAGAACACAAGCTTCAATATATTTAATTAAAAATATACAAAATTACTAGAAAAGGTGTCAGAATTACCCCCATTTTACGGTACATGAGATCCACGTGACACGTTTCTTAGCAAAAGACCATCGAAGTCACAACATAGGGATATACTCATACATACGACAATTAAATGCTCTGGCATGATCCCATTTATGT
This sequence comes from Prostheceraeus crozeri, assembly GCA_907163375.1. NCBI lineage: Eukaryota > Metazoa > Platyhelminthes > Polycladida > Euryleptidae > Prostheceraeus > Prostheceraeus crozeri. The sequence continues at coordinate 685,298 of CAJQUW010014466.1, forward strand.
CTAGTTTTTTTAAAGCCACGGTTGATGCGAAATTATTGCAGTTTTTAGTCACAGTTTGCATTGATTTGTAAAGATCAAAAAGACAATTTTCTCATTTTAGATGATTTTTCAATGCAAAACCTAACCAATCAGGTTACATGCAACGCATCTATTTTTTCTAGAAAAACTCGATATTTAGTTCAACGAAACTTCACAGTTGAGTTTTCAAAACATATTGTATTTTTCAGCATTTGCCACTGTTGAGTGGCATTTGGCAACCTAATCTGTCATCATATTGAATGTTAGATGCATCTATTAGCATCATTTGCTTCTGCTGAATTATTTAATAGACAGACAGAGGGTTGCTTCAAAATCGTGTAGTTTCAGATGTCGCACAGTGACGGTGTACGAAGTTACAGCCATGGCTATAACCAAAGATAAATTTCTGCCAGAACGACATTCTGCAGGGAACCTAGATTGCATGGGGTGTATTTCATTCTGTCAGTCTGATTTTCGGCCTCGTTCCCTGAAGAAACTCGTTCTGGTTGTCGGATTAAAACTATCAGATGAACAATTTATTTCTGTGACCAGCGTGCACTAATTTCACTCGCAGTTTTTGCGACTGACAAGAATGGTATACCAGTAAGTGCGAATTCGGTGCAAGTGCGACGCACCGAATTTGCCAGTTTATATGTAATTGATTAAACGATGCCAGAAATCTTTATTCAAGATTTCTGTTGCAAGATCAGATCCTTCATGAATGAGTTTTGTTCCCTGTTATTCGTAAGTAAAATTTAGATGAACAATTCGATCAGTCCAATTATTCGAACAATTCGAATCATTCATTGCATCGTTCAGGTTCCAAGTGTTCTTTAATGTGTTCCATGCAATGAAATTATTCAAGATATGAAATAATCTTCCGATAGATAGCCCGAGGAATGTACAATTCTTGCAAAATTCAGATGGGCTCGAATATAGGATTCTGGAAACTTTATTTGAGATAAGGTAAGATTTTAAGAGGGAATGAGGGGATTTGAGGGAATGAACCTTGATAATAATAAAAGGATTGTCCTTTCACTTGGTGATTTAGTAGAGAAGACAAGCCCTCCTAGCTTCTATCACACCTACACACCAAAGGTCACATCAGAGACAAAAGTCAAATACTAGCTTGTTTGAGAACATTACCTCTTACCCTAACGTCAATCGTATGTGAGTGTGATGGCTCCTCCAAAACGCATATTAAAATTGTAGGTTACCAATTTTTTAAAAACTAGACTTATATACTTGCCATCTGGAGTCGGAGTCGGAAGTCCTATCAAGCCAACAAGTCAAACAAGTCAACAAAAGTGAGCATCGCAAAGTACGAGATTTTATGGACATCAGAATAATGTTAACCCTCTGATTGGCTAGGTGATAACCAAGGTATCGCAAGTAGAGTCCAGTGTCGTACAGAAGTGGTGTACGAAGTCACAGCCCAGTGTAGGCTAATTCGCTTGCACCAACGGTTATGAGACTGATAAGTATGACAGGTATGACATGTGCAAATTCTTCGCAAGTGTGATTCACCGCACTTGACCGATTTCTATGTGACTGTTAGAACTGCCTGGAATCTATACTTAACAATTTAACAATGAAATCTAAAATGAATGATTTTCGAATACAGAGGTTCAGTAACTTTGTTCCCTCACACATAGCGGAAAGATGAGCATTTTAAATATTAGAAGACCCGTCTGAGCTGCTAATATCTAAGTAGAAAAGTTTTTGGATTGCGATTGTCAAAAGAGAAAACAATTAAAGACGCACTCTAATTGATCATTTTGTGTCATGGAAGTTCATTCCCTACATCATAACAATAGCAACTGAAAAATAATCATGAAGCTAGCCACCAAAAGGATGGACGACACAGAAGAGAGATAGGCAACATTCAAGGAAGTTGACAGAGAATGTTTCCAAAGTCACGGATTTCTTCCTAAATGTAGCAATTTTGGGTATAAATATAGCGTTATGAGTCTTTGACAAATCGACAAAAATCAATTAATAAAATTCTGTCTGTCAATAGTTTAGAAACGCTTTCACAAAGCATTTGTCACGCGGTCCGATGTCTACGATTCAAGCAGCTCATACTGTACATCGAGGAAATGATGTCAGTTTGACAAAACTGTAGCGACAATTCGGTTACACCACTCTAAAAAAAAACTCGCACTTTGCACTGTAAACTGTAAACCGTAAATATCCGTTAAAATTAACAGCTAAAATTGGTTTCACGGTTTTTTGCGGTCTGAACTGTAAATATCCGTAAAACGCGGGCGTTTTTATCTGATATGGACCGATTTAAACTGTAACGTCATCATTGTAACGGATATTTTCTGTGAAGTTTTCTGTGGTTTAACGGTTATTTTAGCTGCTATTAACGGTGTATAGCTTACAGTGCGCGCTCTTGGTGCAATCTGTAAGTGCATCTCGATTGGCTAAACTGTGAGAGGCATTTCATGGATGCTGATGGCAAAAATGTTGGGACAATTCGTGTCAAATAGTGGCGACAAGCATTCTGGCGCGAAAAGTGAGCAAAATATAGGCCTGCTCGTTTCGTGGCCCATGCAGTTGCAGTGTAGTTTACTTTTCTTAATAGGAGTTCAGCACAACGTCATCACATTATGTGTAAATATTTCATGTTACTCATGTGGTTGTGCGAACCTTACTCAAATGTTTTCATGTCTTTTCTCAATTCCAGGTCTATGACTACTTATTCATTGCCCGCGTATTCTTCCTGTCGTTCCTTCCTGTGATGGTTATTTTATCTTCGGTGCTGTATCTCATACATCATGCTATTGACAAGACTGTTGCCAAACGTCTGCGACCTCCCCGATAATTCCATCAGTTTCCGTCATGCTTTCGGTGCTGCAACCCACAGAAACATTTCGATTTATTTCATCAGTGAAAATATTAAGTCAATATCTTCTCAAAGAATGTGCAATTTTCTGTATCAACGTCTATTACTCAAGAACCCCGATCTGTTCTATGTAATTATCCTGAGATTCTGCCTGACTATCCTTGGGTGCAAGATATCGAAGATATGCAAGTATACCTTTGAAATGTGGCAGATACAGGAAAATATTATTGAACTGCAACAACGCTATCATCGTGTAATTTCTGAAAGACACCATTCATTTCGACAACAGTTGAGGATATGAAAATACACTTTGATGGATCTCAGTCAAAACTCCACTTCATTCGAATTCTTTAGAAAAGCTTTTCACAGATATCAGCAAATGCAATCGATGAACGGCCCACATCAATATCTATTTCCAGGCTTTCAATGCTGCATGGTCCTTATCACATTATATCAGTTTTGATTTAAACGTGGATCTGAACTTTAAATTTGTCATCCTCAATACTACTTCCATATTTTATTAAGTAACTGATATTTCTTGGGAATTTTCAAGAGAAGACATGAAAAATTGAAAAAGTGGCGACATTAATAGGTGCAGTGTAGTATAAATTGCCCCGACATTGCAGTCGGCAAAAGAGAATTCAGATAATGTTTCATGAAATTTGTTTTATTCAACGTGATCTTTCTAATGTATTATTCCTCATTATCGAGATCGCTGACTTTTTTTTAATTTTTGATTTGTCTGTTTCTAGCATATCTAGCATTTTTATATTGTGAAATGAATCATGTACAGCTGTACTAAGTTACGAGAATTTAGGAATTTCTTGTTATTATTAGTCACGTTGCAGAATCTTTTTCTACAAAGCTAGGTTGCACTGCAGATTAACTACAGGGTCTACCTAGAGGAAAAAGCGTTGCTTGTGATATCTGGTGAATAGGTATCAAATTACAGATAATGAGATCAATCATCTGGACTTTTTGCCTACTTCATTTTATATTTGATGTTTATATGATCTGTATCGCTGGCGACTTAGATGCACAACTTATCAGTTTATGAATCTCTGCAAGAATCTAAAATACACTTCTTCAATTTTACAAAAGTCTTCTCACTTCATTTTCATGTATTTTAATGTGAAATTGTTGTTAGATGAAGTCAATTTATTGATGTTAAGTGGTTGTTATTAGGATTAAATATCATGGCGCATTTTTTTCATTTTTTTGAGAAATTTGCAAGCAATTGCATTCAATTTAAATGAAAATCATCATACTCTAGGAATCTCAGTTAACTACATAAAATAAACTATGATTAAACCTACTGTACAAAATGCTCGTATGACTGTAATGAATAAATTTGTAATGAACTTTGAAGAAAATAAAATAAAATACATGTGAAACTACAGTAGAAGTACTGAACTTGCTAGAATCGACCTACAACGTCTCACCTGGAACTACTACATGAAGAAAAGAATCAATACTGAATTTCCGTAGCCTATGCATCCAAATAGAATTCACCAATGCAAACTGATAAATGCGGCATAATTAGTCCACACATAACAAGCTCGCTCATAACGAAAATTCGCTTGGGGCAAGCATGACGCAAAGTCCCAAAAAATTTATGCAGCCTTGGTTATTGCGTGCATGGTCATGAGGAGCATTCCTGCTATGACGAGCAGGAGATTTGTTTTATGTACTTCTTAGCTTAAAAATTCGTCAGCAATGGCTTCAAACAAAGAAGAATGTTAGCGTGAAAGCATCATTAAATGAGGCAAAAGTGTAAATTGAGTGAAATTATTCCAAATGTTGAAATTCGAAAAAAATACATGTCATCCGAAACCTTAACACGAGCCTGATTATCATAATGATGATAATCGTAATTTTATGTATTGCGTAGCTTATTCTGTAGGCACTGGTGAATCAATTGACAAAAAAAATCATACTTTCAGGTCTGCTGACCACAACTGACCGGACGCAACCTGATCGCTCTACCAATTTAAAGTACTAAACATAACCTTTCATATGGCATAAAGTTTATTACAATAGAGCATCTCCATCATTCAATAATCGTGCCAGATGTTTTAACTTATCGTACTGTGCCTATCCTCTTGTGCATTCAACAAATCTGAAAATTCTGGCATCATGAAAAAGCTGATTGATAAGTCATGCTGTCTGTCAGTTTTCATAAATGCTCTAATTTTTTGTGCAAACATCTATGAAGTATTCTGTTGGTCATGAGGAAATATAAATAGTATGATGCAAGCATAAGATCCAGTAAGCTTGCGAATAGCATGTTATCGACGTTACAGGCACTTTATTTCTCACATTAAAGCAGCGCTTGAGGTTGCTGGCACATTTAATCTGTTGTTCAATTGAAAAGAAGTGATGCAAAAATGTTAGGAAAACAGGGCATTAAAAACAATAGTCAAAAACACTTAAACTGTTTTTTTAACCCTCTAATATTATCAAATGCTTTTATGCTGGTCCTCCATCAGTATGAGCAATTCCGTAAGAAGAAGTTTGAAGGCTGAGATTTTAGGCTTGAAGGAGATTCAAATGTTCGATGCTGCCTCTGAGGTACATCACAACCTTAGTGAGAGCGATGAGTTATATTCATCTCCCTCTCTATCAGCGACAGGTAGGCAATTCAGTTGCCAATCGACAAATCCCATATAGCACTTGCGCCCACAGAATTAGATTCATCTGCACGCGGTTCGGATATAGCAGCAGATAAACAAAATATTTAATTCCGTGCTTGCGCCGCTTTGTTGCAGGACTCCATTAGGCCGACGAGGGCGACGACCCGACGGAAACATATCCACACAAAGACGGATTGCAGGGTTTGTAGGCCGCGGAGTCCATCGATGGCTAAGTGTTAGCATTGATTCGTGCTAGCTAGGGTGTCACAATGACCACACCTGCAAAGAAGGCGTTCTGCACTGATGACTGCATGCCATTGCCACAATTACATTGGCTCATAAACGTTCACTGCACTCAATTCGTATGTTTTTGCGTTCGGCCTACCCGGCCCCCACATAATGTTTTTGCCAGGCTTGATGTACTTCATTATCGACTGTCGCCCCGCCCAATGAAAGGCATTCTCTACGGTTGCGGATTTGGATTTAACCCACTTGTCACATCTGCCAACTGCTATGGCCACGTTCACCGCGTTCTACTTAGTCTCAAAAAAATTCTTTTTATATTAGGAAGATTTAATTCTTTTTTAACTCAAAGAAATTTATTTTTGCGAACAAGAGAAAAACATGAAACATATAGCAGTCATTCTATAAGTTGATTCTTCTTCCGAAGATTCCGAGGTTGTGCATTTTGTTTTAGAAACATAGTCTATACTATGTGTGAATACTTTTAGTTTGCCAAAGTTGAATGCAAATTATTATGCCATGAGCATTTTCAAAATACGTGATTTTGGATGCTGAGCTTCTAGCACAATCTAAAATGCATGGTTTTGTTCTGTCGATTTCGACTTGTCGGCTGTCGATCACTCAATAAATGTCATTGCATCGCCTGTCGTATTGATATCTAAACAACCTAATACAAAGTTTGATGTGACCAGATGAAATCAATGCACAAGAAAAAATCGTCTTTTGAGACTATGGAAAGTGATAAATTCGGGCTTGCCGTTGGGATGAATTTCCAGCCCAATCCCAACCCAATCCCAATGAGAATTTCCATTGGGATCCCAATGGATCCCAATCCCAATAGCCTGCTTTAGAGCCAAAAAAATACGCAAGATGACCCAAGTTGCATCGGGGCTTACCGCTTAGGCCTACCATATGTTACTTTTTGAATTGACGAAGGCCAGGACGTAGGCCTAGAACTGTACTGGCCTTAATAGTAATAGGGGCTTTAATTGATTTTGCGCAATTGTGTATACCAGGCCTTCTGTATGTCTTAATTTTGCACCGAGACTGCCTTCACGCAAGAGCTTATAGGGGCCTACGTATATAGCTGATATGTATGTGCGAGCTACAAACACTCCTCATACGCACGCTCAAAGCACGAGTCGAGGCAAGAAGGCCTCCGAATTAAGCCACTATTTTTAGCAACTAGTGAAGTTAAAGCCATAGAGTAGGATTAAAGCTGGCTGTGTCAGTTTGTGTGAATCACACTAAGAGTTCTCAATGCGCGAATTCGAGAGAGGCAAGGTCAGACTGAAGACACAGCAAGATAAACTGCTCTGTACACCCGAAAAGATTCGTAATGTACTGACTAATGTCAACGATTACATGTATATTTTGTTGGGAGAGGGCTTATTGGTATTTATTGGGATTGGGGTGGATTTTTGGTAGCCCAATCCCAACCCAATCCTAATAGCTATTGGGATCCCAATTGGTATCCCAATCCCAACGGCAGGTTGGGAACCTCTGACATAGATGATAGGTTGACTGCTAGAAATAAAGCAGCGCTACGTTTTTGGCTACCCAACCCAACTCCTCGACTATTAATAACTAACGCCAATTGTAGGCTATGCATGTAGATCTGCTTCATGCGGACGCTAGCGTTTCACACTACCATTCATAAATTACAGAAGTTTCAGATCGCAACACAATTTTGTAGGCTTCTATCATCTTGCTATATCTGTAAAATGTTTGTTGTCCACCTCACTTCTTACTACAAATGAGAAATGTTGCCTCACTCATATTTTGCTGATTTATCAAACTTTAAAGGTTATTGTGCTTAAAATCATGGACTTCTCTATCACTGTATGTACAGATGTTGGATTCAATGTTCCAAATGATGCAGAGAGAGTACTTAAACACGGGAAGAAAACAAATTCTTCGAATCCGATGTTATTAAGAATATCCTTACATGTATCATTTTAAAAATGATATTTTTTTTAAAATAACATTGGACTCGAAAAACGCTTTCTTGAGCATTACACTAGCGAATCCCAATCATGATACAAAAGACATAGGAAGACTTTAAAATAGTCTTGGATTAAAGACTAATTCTAAGAAAATGGCATGTAAATGTTTACATTTTGTAGAATTTTGCTGACATTTGCGGAATTCAGTGACAATAATTCAACCACATCTTTTATCTAACATAAAAGCTATGATTAATTACCTACTAAACCAATAACTAGTGCAGCCCATAACATGACCCACTGATCCACGGTGCTCTGTTCCCTGATTCGCCTGACTCTAAAGTCAATCTATTCCCCACTTGATTCAGTGCTCTGATTCCTTATTCACCAAACACAGGAGTCAATCCATAGCTTGTCTGATCCGGAGTGGTTTGTTCCTGATTAACCGGACTCTAGAGTCAATCCATTTTCCAAGTAACCCCCAGTGCTCTGATTCCTGATTCACCTGACCCAGGAGTCTACATTTCCCATCTGATCCACAATGCTCTGATAATTTCGTTCGAGCCTTCATTGTATTTGGTTACTTCACGTTGAGGAAAAGCGCTTTGATGTCGTATTTTAAGTACTCATGATTATTCGTCATCATTCATGTATGTCAACATTTTCTTAAAGGTTCCCTTTCTTTCAGATGGTTCCTTCTTCTATCATCAGTGAAGTTAAGGCATACGAACTTAAGGAAGCGAAATTAGAGTTTTGTGACTCCTTACCGGAAGACTGTACATACGCGGAAACTTTCTGGCAGTCTGCTCAGCTTCATCCGCCTCTTGAATCTCGGCTAGTGTCTACTTCCGAGCTTCTTCAGAGATTGCCATGCGCACCCCAAGCGCATATGCAAGTAAATATTACGTATCCACCCAGGCAAGAGCCAGCTCCTCTCAAGCGCTATTTCCACACGGTCTACGCCGCTGAACGACGGGATGAAGATAGTCGAATACAAAAATTGGCGTCCAAGAAGCGAGAGACTCGGACTTTATTTCTGAAACAAGCTGAAGCACAGCATGTCAAGACTCAGATGAGTAAAGCTCATATACCTCCGCCTCCTGCAGCAGTGCCTGACGCCGCCCCAGATCTGATGGCGGGTGATCTTGATATTGACAACTTCTGATTTCAGTGTAATTTTGTGAATCTCAACTGCATATCATAAATAAAGCATGTAAATTTCTTATACGCCTTTTTCTTTTGTGCGCTACAAACTTAGATCAATAGAAGTCGCTTGTTGTGGATAATGCTGGTTGGGAAGGGAATAAGCTTAACTGTCTAGCAGAATGTTACGGATAATTTGCTGCATTTCTTCGAGTTGTAGCCGCGGCTACTACAGAGCTGATCATAAAAGAACGGACAACCTAAATTTCGCTGAAATTCAATCGATTCTCATGCTTTCCAATCGTTTTGCACAATAACGTGCCATAGATCATTCGAGAGCATGTATTCTCAGCTTTAAAATGAGCTATGATAGACTTGCATCCGTTATTGTATTTGCTGAGCAGTGCTCAAAATATGAAGATCACTCAATTTACAAATTGCAATTATTCAAAAAGAAAACATGTGAGTATCAAAATGAAACAGGCAAGGGGATAAAGAGCCTTTTCTGAGCTCTTTTGTGACATGCTGTTCATAAAAATCGGTTAACTAGTACAAAGCCTATATTTGGTAGAGTTCCCCAATGTGTGTAAATGAACATGAGTCGAGACCAGAAACCACCTGTGAGATATGCGGCTTTTACACTATTGGAGAAATGTAAACGAATTTGACTGATAATGATAGCAATACAGAATAAGGAATAGCATGATGAATGGTATTCCACATGTCCTCCATGTCATGACAACTGGTAGAGGTAATATAGTTTGTTAAATTAGCAATTCGATATGCCACCATTAAACCTCAGATTTATTACAGTCCGTTTCATAAAAAGTGGATCATCCTAAAATTTGACTAAATAAAACATAAGTATGATACAGAAAGCATTTTTCATGCTATTTCATGTCCCTAATATATTTAAATGTCCTTATATAATCTGATAAGCTATGATACAGTAACGGTTCTTAAGAAGCTAATATTTTGTGGCTCTACCCTTATTGTCAATGACATTACCAATTCGTCTAGGCATTGATTTGATGATATCGTTGATTTTTGACTGATCTAACTTTCTCCACTCTCTTTTTAACAGTGACGTAAGTTGTGATACGCCATCTGTAGATAGCAGTGAACGACGAACGTTACGTTTTAGAATACTCCATACATTTTCTATGGGATTCAGATCAGGAGAACGAGCTGGCCAAGAAAATGTCCTAAGCCCTAATTGAGACTTGCATAAGTTGACTCTACTACTCCTGTGACACGTAGCATTATCATCCATAAATAACCAAGTCGATGGATCACCAAGTTGATCTGTCATTTGGCCAATGTTCATTCGCAAAACATTCACATAGCGTTCAGAATTCATGGTTCCTTGCTGCATGTGAAGTTCAGAGCGGCCATTGGTCCAAATGCCAGCCCAAATCAGTAGAGTCGCACCACCTTGTACCCGGGGACGATGTAAATGTCTCGGAATTTCCTGATCAGATTTTATCCATAATCTAAATCGACCATCACTATCCTTCAGACGGACTGATGCCTCATCAGACCAGACAACCCGATCCCATTGATTTCGCCAGTGACAATGACTCATTGCCCATCTGAGACGTCTTTTTGTATGCTGATCTGATAATTCGATCTGAGAGGGCCTCTTACAACTCTTGAAAGTCGACTCAATAAGTCTTCTACGAATAGTGGACTTAGAAATAGACGAGTCTAGTGCAGCCATCTCAGTTAACGAGAGACTTAGATCAACTTTAACAAATCTCAAAATTAGGCGGTCTCTACGTTTGGATGTTTTGCGTGGACGGCCAGAGCCCTCTTTACGACAGAGTCGAAAATCATCATTATGCCATCGATGCACATTTGTGTAAGGGACATATAGTCGCTCGCTTGTAGCTCGCAAAGAAAACACTAGTTCTACCAAGGCTGACACTTTGCTTTTTTGTGAATGCGATCTCGTTATTGTTCATTTGTGTTTTGTATTGTTTTCAACTGGTAAGAGATAGATTTCTAGCTGAAAGCAATCAGGAGTGCTGCCAACACCACCGCAACGAAGTCAGGAAGCTATGGAACATGAAGTCCAGTTAATCACATGTAGCAGTTACATTATTGTTGATGAATAATGGTGCTATACTGGCTCTGATTGACCGATTTTCTTTAATTTTGTTTTGCTTGATAGCTTTTGGCTTGTAGAACAACATATTACATAACAAAGGAAACAAATGTAATTTTATAAGAGTGAGGTATGATTTTGTGTAACATTGCTAAATGAAGATCAAATTATCTACTACTTTTTTATCTATAACAGGAAAACAACTCAATATTCATGCTTGAAATTTCCAACAATGATATTAGTAAGCACAACTGACATATCTTCCAAATTTCAGAGAAATTCTTTCAAGTTTGGCGGAGTTAGACAAACTTGAAGTTAAGGCGATGTTTAAGGGTGATCCATTTTTTATGAAACAATCTGTATAACAGGATTATTTCCTTAATTCGTGATCATATCACAAATTGCCGCTGAATGACCAAAGCATCGTTATCAAAGAAACTGATTACAATCAACTTTAAAAGATGTAAATGGGTTCACATTTCTCTTCTGATTCAAGAAATGACGCCGTGTGAATCATTAAATCATGCCGCTGAAAATTGAATTAAAGACATGACAATTTAGCCAAGAAGCTCTTAATAGGATCTCCTTTTCCTTGCATGGACTTGCATTATAATGCAGTTCATGAAATTTCCTTGAAAATCAGTTTAATTTCTGCTTAAATAAGATGGTTCTTAGAAGATGTTCAAATTTTTTGATATCCAACTTGTTTCATACTACTTATAAAGGAGCCTTATGTCGGTAGTATATAAATTTGCAAAAATTGGCTTTTTAAAAACTGCTCAAATAATTTTTTGGACCACATAAAAAGCAGGAACGTAATCTCAGTAAGCTGAATCTTTTCATTTAAAAAAATTTACTATAGAGACATTTTTTGAGTCGACACGCTACCTACTTATACCTACTCTATGAACTAGTAAAAAATGAGTGATGTCATGAAATTACCACAAAATCATGATCTTTTTGGGTGAAAATGTTATGTTCTCACTTTTTCGTAAAAATGTTCATGTTGATATCTTTAGAATCCTTGCGATGTGAGGAGTACGAATGTGCAAATTATATCTATAAGTTTAATAGTTCTTCTTCAAACGTCTTCAATATTTTATCTTGTTTCCGCAAAAGTACACAAACAATGAAGGTTAAACAATCGGCAACCGCCATGAGAGAACAAAGAAATGCCTTTGGCAATTGTCTTGTTTTGAACCTTCGCTCACCTTCCAATGTGTTTATTTACTTTTGAGGTAATAAGACAAAATATTGAAGACTTTTGAAAAGAAATATTGAACTTATATGAACATAACTTACATATTCGTACTCCTCACACCGCAAAGATTCTGAAGCTACCAAACATGAACATTTTTTACGAAAAAGTGAGAACATAACATTTTTAGTCAAAAGAGTCATGGTTTTGTGATAACTTCACGATGTCACTAATTTTTACTAGCTAGTCAATTTTTATGAACAGCATGTCACAAAGAGCTCAGAAAATGCTCGTTATCCCCTTGCCTGTTTCATTATAATGCTCACATGTTTTCTTTTTGAAAAACTGCAATGTGCAAATTGAATGATTTTTATATTTTGAGCACTGCTCAGCAAAGACAATAACGGATGCAAGTCTATCATAGCTCATTTTAAAGCTGAGAATACATACTCTCGAATGATGTATGACACGTTGTTGTGCAACACGATTGGAAGGCAATATAATCGAAATTAGGTTTTCAGCGAAATTTACGTGGTCCGTTCTTTTAATGATCAACTCTGTTAGAAGCTGTCATTCTTGGCTGCGGCTACTATTCGAGGGCAGTCCCGTGTCCAGCCCAGCATCACAATTTTTGAAATTTTTCAAGGTTGTGCACATATAGCGTATCTTCGATGTGATTATGATTGACTATGCTACATAGCCTATTTCAGCTCATTAACGTTGCGACTTGACAAGATTGAATTGATCAATATAGAGCCACGGAGTCTAATCACATTACTTGTGCATAAAAAACTGTATAAAAAGGTTCTGATAGCAGCCAACAACATTTCTGACAACAAGTGTATTGCAGGACAAGCTATTGTTCCTTAAGTAGAAAGTTCCATGTAAAGAAGAGGAAGGTTGGAATACATTGAGCATGTTTTCGAACTTTTCTGGATAGTCTGAATGTAACGAATCAAAGGGTCAAAATCACATTCCTAGATGAAAAGTAGGCCTAAAGGGCATGCACAGCAATCTCTGAGCTATTGGACGCTTCTGTGACCCATCATCTCACTTCCAGTGTAACATTTTTTAACATTTGGTGGTTTACCTTTGAAGTTGTTCAATATGCCCCATGCGTGGTGCAGTTTGAGCCACATTCATTCAGTTGTTCTTTTGTTCAACATGTTCAACTTTATTAAACTTAATGTATCAGATATATTGATGATTTGACCAAGTGCCTATATGTTGGAATGCCTAATGCATATAGGCACTATATCTATCTCTTCTATAAGGTGAGCTTCTTACTTCAGCTACTTTGGATTAACACCATTCAAACAGAAATTATCCTAAATATGAAAGTGTGGTCAAATATATTTTGCTCTATCTTTTAGTCAAGTTGTGATCAACTTGAAGAATGACCGCATTGAAAAAAAAGTTTAAAATTTCGTAAAATTTTGAGTTCTTTAATATCATTTTTTCCGCAAGTAAAATGTCAAACATCGTATAGCCTACTTCTTGTTGTACTGTACACTTGCAATAATTTCTACGACACAATATTGCCGATTATTGAAATAAACAAGCTATTGTGAGAAAGTTAATGTGCGCAATTACTAATGCACGAGTAACATCGCATTTGAAACAGAGTCTCATCTACTTAGTCCATTTTGAAACTTCGATCATGCTTTAACATCGAGTAATCAAAATACGAGCATACTCCATGAATGTGTTGTAAATATAGAAGGTGTAGAAAATAGTGTAGAAAATTACAGCAAATTTACAGTAGGCCTACGCTAGTATTCTCCGTATAACTTTTCATGAATCTTGCTATCGACTTGCTTGTTCCTACTCATTGTATCCAAGTTTTTTCTGAAGCGTATGTCGATGCAATTCAAGTAGTCTATCTGGTCTTGTCATATTTTGTTGTTCTTCATCAACGAAATTCAGCGAACTGAATCAATGAATTCAGAAACACCATCATATTTAGAGATTTTTGAAAATATTCAAATTTTAAATGGTTCGCCACTAGCTCTGTCTGCTAATGATCAGAAAAATGCAGTAACTGCAAGTCCATGCATGCAACTACATCAAAAATATTGTAAGGCATGATAACACTAGAAAGACCGAGGTCGTGATTAATGTAGAAAGACCATGGTGTCAATTTTGATACCATAGTTGAAATTTACAAAATATCATGTCATCATAATATCTTATGTGGTAGCTGGACCTGAAATGTGATTAGATACAAAATACACAGCAGCCAAAAATTGCTTCTTTACAATTTTCGTGTCGAATTTGGAATGTTTGATCAAATTAAGGAGATAGACAAGATATATATGTATATATATATATATATATATATATATATATAAGACAAAATTAAAGTTACCAAAAATGGGCAATAAATATAAGAAAATAAGTCCAAAAGAAAACTATTAAAAACTGAGGATTTATCCCGACCGGTTTACGTCCCTTCTAGGGACTTTTCAAGGGATGAATGATTTATTTTTTAAAAAGTAGCATCAGAGCATTCATATACATAGAAATTGGTAAAAAATCTGTTAGTAAGGGATATACTCTCTTTTACCAGTGTATTGGTCATGGTAGGAAGATATCCTTTCCAAATACCTTGAGTCTACATCAATATTGTGCCAATTAGTCCTTCGCCAATTTCGTTGTTTATTATTGTTTTCAAAATGTTGAAAGTTTTCACGTTCCCTTGTTCGCCAATTATTGTCGAAACAAGCACATTGATAGTTGAAAGTTTGTTAGTAGTAAGTAAAACTCCACTTCTGGACAGCGCAAGATGGCCGCCGTCGCTGACGTCCCCCCCTCCTGTCCGTTGAGTCGGTCGTGGTGTGCCGCCGTGTTGCTTCGAGTCTGACGTCCCCCCCCACTCTGGCCGGGCGTCGTAGCGCGCGGTGATGTGCTGTCCAGGTTGGCGTGGTGTGCCGGCCAGGTTGTCGTGGTGTGCCGGCCAGGTTGGGAGGGTGGACTGTCGTAGCTCACCTGAAAAAATCCTGTGTCAGAGTGGCTTTGTATGGGTAAAATTTTGAAAATTTTCCAAAGTGTGTCATTTCGACCTGGGACCTTCACCAAAACATTTTTCATCAAATTTCACTGACCCCCCCCCCGACAGCAATCTTCTAACTTTGGTTCTAGTGGACGGATTTTGTCTTACAGCTACTCGTTTGAAAGAGGAGAAAAAACTGCTCGACGACATTTTTTCCCGCGAGTCAATCGGACCAGCCGTTCAAAAGCTAGAGCTGTTTCAAGATTTTAGGTCGTAGCTCACCTGAAAAAATCCTAAGTGTCAGAGTGGCTTTGTATGGGTAAAATTTTGAAAATCTTCCAAAGTGTGTCATTTCGACCTGGGACCTTCACCAAAACATTTTTCATCAAATTTCACTGACCCCCCCTCGGGAGAGCTACCGTCGATCTTGGCTTCCAGTGGACGGATTTTGTCGTGCAATAGCTCGTTTGAAAGCTAAGAGTGAGACAAATTCACTGAAAGAACCGGCTTGTTCATATCTGTCTTCGTTTAGATGTGAGACGCCATTTAAGATTTTGGGACATTGGCGAAAAACGACAGAGTTAGAATTTTGGACGTTTTGGGCTGTAGCTTCAAAACGAACCATCGGATGAGAAAACGGAGGCCAGATTCGGATTTAGCGTGAAATTCTGCATCGGTATGGTGAGTTTCAAGTCAATCGGAGAGAAAAAGTTTCGCTGACGTCCCCCCCCCCCCGGCACTGATCTTCCAACTTTGGTTCTATAGATCGTAGAAAGTCGTGCAATAGCTCGTTTGAAAGGTAAGAGTGAGACAAATTCACTGAAAGAAACGGCTTGTTCATATCTGTCTTCGTTTAGATGTGAGACGCCATTTAAGATTTTGGGAGATTGACGAAAAACGACAGAGTTAGAATTTCCCAAAAACAGCTCCAGCGGGCGAATGAAGGCTCGGATTGGTAAACGGAGGCCAGATTTGGAATCAGCTTGATGTTATTGTCCAATGAGGATCATCATCCAATGAGAATCAAGCATTTCTATATAAATAGCGAGCCTTCCACAGTGAGAATCATTCCATCGTTGAATCACACGAGTGACGGACGCACATTTTCTCTCTCTAGTTCCCTATTCTATTATCCAACTAAAATGGTAAGTCGCTACTTTCCTCCCTCTCCTCCCTTGAACGTAAACTTAATACAATCTTTTTCATTTTCAGGCATCTACTCCATCTGCTGCACTAGTAGGACAAAATGGCGGTCAAACGTTACAAGGTTCGCTACGATCAGATCATCTACAACTGAGGCCAGTGGAAGAAACAACCAAGGTACATAATCCTACACCGCTACAGCGTAAATTTAAACAAGTCTTGCGTTATGACGATCATAGCGTAGTACTCCAAACGGGAATGCTCCCTTCCACGGATGTCAAGATAATGCACAATCAGTATGGGGACTACATACTGATCCCCGTGAGTCCGTACATTCGCCACCAACTTGATATTATTGAGGAGTACGTGACATTAAATATGGACATTCCTACTCCTCTTGCTCAAGAGTGGAAGGCGAGAGATGACAAGGATACTCCCTATAGAAAGATTTGGGATGGTAATCAAATTTGCCTACCGGTATCACATTGGTGCACTTACTATAAGAAGGAGGGAGATCATTCAACACCCATCACATGCGACGACCTCGGAGAAGGTACTTGGGATATCCTTTTCAAAGTGAATGGGCTGTATTATGGTCGGCACAAGGATAATAAAATAGCCTCTCTCTCCATGCATATGGAATCCATCCTATATATTCCAAAACCACCCAACGTGGACGACATAATTGATCAAATCCTTAACAGCAGTGGTACGAAGCGCAAGTCGGAGAAGAATGCTGAATCAAAACGCAAATCAAAGAAGGAGAATTACTAGTCCTTTCCTAACTCTACCCTATGACAATTCGCTTATGTGCTTTGAGTGTCTCAGACGTGGTCTTATTAGATACATTTTACTTCTTCGTTGCCATCATATCATTTGTGTATTTTGTCGTGAAGAGCATCGATGTAATTCTTCATTTTGTAATATGTTATAGAACGTTTCCTTAGATGTGTAAATTTCCGTTTTAGGCTTCTATCATCATTTTTATGGATTGTGAGGGTGAACCTGTACAGGAGCTCAGTGCTATTGCTATGAACAATTGGACATATCAGATTGTCAGTGTCTATCATCAACATGCCAACTGCAATCCCAATGTTGATCAATGGGCGAGAAAACACATTCATGGACTTAATCTGAAATATTTGCAAGACTATGGCTTTTCTTGTGAGAGTGCTCTTCTTATTGTCTTTAAACGATGGTTAGCTGCTTTCAATGTTATACGCATCTTTTGTAATAATCCTGGTAAGGAGAGGAAAGTATTTCCCAATCTAATCATTGATGATATTTTGCTCCCGCCTTGGGATAGTAGAGTGAATCAACACTACCATGAAGTCACGAAACGTTTTAAGGATTTGTCTGTTCCTATTTTGTCTGTTCGTTGTAGTAGCTACGTTCATAACCAATGCTTCTTTCCTCCTTACCTCAACACTGCCAAAGTCCTGTATGGTTATCATTGCTCGCTGTATGATAGTTACCAGCTGTATCTATTTTATCTCTTTCAAACCATTGATTTATAATGCATGCTTGTTACCGTTATTCAATAAATGTTAC
This sequence comes from Prostheceraeus crozeri, assembly GCA_907163375.1. Lineage (NCBI taxonomy): Eukaryota > Metazoa > Platyhelminthes > Polycladida > Euryleptidae > Prostheceraeus > Prostheceraeus crozeri. Next base: position 703,123 of record CAJQUW010014466.1, read on the forward strand.
TATGAGAAGAGTTGTTGTTTTCATGCAATGGATGGGTTAGATAAAGGGCGATCATGTCTTTCTCAAACGACTGCGGAACATTACATTTTCATAGGCAAAGTTTAAAAGGAGCTGTTCAAGATTATGTGATAAATTTTCATAAAGATGAGACCGACATCGAAGCAGTGGTCGATGATGCTAGCACTCTTTTTCTAGAATTAATGAATACATTCTCTGATAGCATTATCATGGCGCGATTAGTTGCGAAAATTAAGTTTAGTCATTTTGGAAAAGAAGAGGTGGAAAGTCGCTCTTCCCCTTTTGCTTCTTATTCAATGGAAGTGGTAGATCACCCCGAAGAAATTTTTAAAAGACATGATAAAAATTGCTGAACGTCTTAACGCATTTAACCATCATGGTAGCAGTCTAGTGATTGAAGCGATTTCAGATATTCACATTCAACTTTCCATAAAGAAAACTTGAAAATGCAGTGGTACTTGATTGTAGCACAACTGGTTTTCGAGCTATGTCTGCTCACTCTCGAAGTATATTCCTTCTGTACATGCGTCTATTATTTAGAAAAGGCTAGCAAATTCATATCTTCAAAAAGACTTGCTATAGACATCAGTAACGGTGAAACTATGTGTTGTGATGTATGTAAGCGAAAGGATGGAAATGAAAAGCGCATCTTCAAGAGATGTAAGCACGCTTTTCGTCAACGCTGTTTCATACGTAATTGCATTCAACTTTGCAAATGTAACCACTGTGATATTGCTCATTTCGAGTGTCACTTATGTCGCAATAGTTAGTACCTATGCAAATGTGGTAAAGATAGGTTTTAGCAAAGACTAACACGGAAAATGGCGAAACGTAAAATGACGAAACGTAAAAGTCAAAAGTCTTCAAAGTTTTCTTCAGCCATTCAAGCTCTCCGACGAATGAAAGCAAATCAGCGATACAATGCTATACGACATACTAACGATAAATTCATTCGTGAAATTATTTCTCATGTCAGAAAGTTGAGGACGAAGAAATTAGCGCCAAAACAACGAAAGTTACTTAAGCGATATGCCACAAAATTGCATTTCATCTCCAATCCTAAAGTCACCCTTCAAAGAAAGAGGAAAACTCTAACACAAAAGGGCGGTTTCCTTTCAGCAATACTTCAAATGTTAGCTCCTGTCGTGGGTAACCTATTGGGTAATATCTTTGGCTCTAAGCGTTAATTATGCAAATGTTGAATCTCAAAGTATTAAAATGGATTTCAGACTTCAATGTGATAAAGTTCTGACTGTATCAGGTCCATCTCATGCAGGTAAAACTGTTTTCACGCTGAATTTATTGGATAAAAGAAGGGAGTTGTTTAAGGAACCTATCAATCGAGTGATTTGGTGTTATGGTATTTATCAACCGTCGCTGTTTCAGGAATTGCAAAGTCGCAACTTTATTCGACATGAAGGAATTATTGCAGTGGATAAACTTCAGTCTAATGATGTTGTTGTATTGGATGATTTATTAAAAGAAAGTAAGAATTCAAAAGATGTTACAGATATGTTCACTCGCGCAGCACATCATAAAAGGTGCTTTATCATCTATATCACACAAAATTTGTTTTCTGATGGAAAAGAAGCTCGTACATGAAACCTGAATACACACTATTATGCTATTTTCAAGAATCCGCGAGATAAAAGTCAATTTGAAATTTTAGCGCGACAAGTTGCACCCAGAGGATCAAAAGCCTTAATTGAAATTTTTCAAGCAGCTACTGAAAAACCATACGGTTACTTATTCATTGACTTTACCCAAGAGTGTCCGGAAGAATTTAGATTTCGAAGTGATATTTTGAAAACTCCCATGATTATCTACAAACTATGAGTTCTTATTCTCGCATGATTGTTATTCCTCAGGATGAATATGTGCAATTGACTGCCATGCAGCAAGTAAAGCAACCTCTTGCAAATCAAATGTATAGGAAAGAAATAGATTATCAGCAAAATGTTCACATCAAAGATCCACATCGTGCTGTATTATTACAATCGGAAACTGTTGAGCAATTGAAAAACTTGAAGAATAAGATGCGTGACTCTGTATCGACTGCTACACCTTTAGCATCTCGCGCACATGCCATATCTCTTTTCAACAGTATTGAACCCCATCTCAATGTAAATGATAGAGGAGAAATCATTACAGATGAAAATAAAGTGATTGATGCTTCACGTTATGAAGACTTGATTCAGTATGCGACACGTAGAAAGCGCCGTCAGGGCTATGTTCCACCTGGTTGGTCATACTTTCTTAAACTATTGAAAAAGCATAATGTGCCAAAATTTGCTTTGAATAATGAGACATTGAAAGAACTTGATTCAACAGTGGCTACTGCTCCAATGCTTCAGACGATGAAAATGCCAACAAATTGGTTTAAGACGTCACCTGCTACATCCCCTCCCACACTCACTAAGCAAACAAGAGGAAGAACTCGACGTAGATCTCCATCACCACTAAAACTAGTAAAAGGAAAACGTAAAACAGCTCCTCCCAGGAAATACATGTTCTCAGACTATTAATATGAAGCAGATGTGTTGCTTGCCATGTAATGAGCCGCCGGAGGTGAATGTCGTTGTCACTTGCACTTGCTGTGCCAGCTCTCACAATGAAACCCCTAAGTAATGTGAACACGATCGCAAAACCGATAAAGCTAAATGCTGCAGTTGTTGTAAATGTAGAAAGGCAAGAAAACAAAAAGATGAGAAGGAGGAAAAAGAGTCAGTCGTCATCGGCTGAACGTTTGAAGTCAATCTATTATGATGTAAAACATCCGGCAGGATTTGCATCTATCAAGAAATTATCAAAAGCGAGTGGTCTTCCACAATCACAAGTGAAACGATGGTTAAAGGGTCAGGCTACCTATACACTCCACAAACAAGCGAAAAAGAAGTACCGCACCCGCCATTATATTGTTCATGACATCGATGAACAGTGGCAAGCAGATTTGTGTGACGTTGCCTCTATTTCAAAACATAACTCGGGCAATAATTTTATGTTAACCGTCATTGATATTTTCTCGCGATATGCGTGGGCTCAACCTTTAAAAACTAAAGAAGGAAAAGGAGTAGCAAAAGCATTCCAAACAATTTTTCGAGAAGGTCGCATTCCAAAAAGAATTCAGAGTGATCAAGGAAAAGAGTTTGAAAATCAGCATGTGAGAAGATTATTTGAGAGACATGACATTGAGTTGTTTAGTGTAAAGAGTGCTTATAAAGCTGCACTCGTTGAACGTTTTAATCGCACATTAAAAAATCGCTTGTGGCGACATTTTACTGCCAACTTGACACAAAATTGGACAAAGGTTCTACAAGATACACTCCATGCCTACAATCACTCTATCCATCGTTCTATTGGACTCAGACCAGTAGATGTAAATGCTGACAATGTAGATAAAGTGCGCGAATCATTCCAACGTAAACGCACTCATGTGAAAAGTGATGTGAAAATTGGTGATAAAGTTCGTATCTCAAAAGTGAAGAGTGTTTTTGCTAAAGGGTACCTTCCGAATTGGACAGAGGAGGTATTTACAGTATCAAGGATTAATCAAAAAGACTCTTCCACCACCTACAAGTTGAAAGATTACGATAATGAAGAAATTGAGGGTAGCTTTTACCGCGATGAGATTGAGGTAGTCACTGAAAGTGAAACATATTTGGTAGAGAAAATCATTCGATGTAAAAAACGGCAAGGTGAAGAATGGTGTCTTGTTAAATGGACTGGTTATCCTTCAAGTATGAACTCTTGGATGCGTCGTGCCGACATCTTTCATCTAAGTGATCGACAGTGATTCATGCAAAGTTGTAACTAACAATATTTAGGGTTTGAGCTATGAATCCAACTGCCTCATTTTATTCACGACCCTCCTATGTAAGTGGTGGAGGACAAATTTACATCGGCGCTCACCGCCAACGTGGAGGTAGCATACTTGGTGCACTGAAATCTGTTGTAGCACCTCTCATATCCAATGTCGGTAGATCTTTAAAACGAAATGTTTTTTAAGTAATGCCGTTGGCTTTGCTGGTGATGTTGCTAGTGATCTTTCCAGAGGTAGAAGTTTTAAGAGCAGTTTGTTGAATCGTGGGAAGGAACGCGGTTTGAAAACATTGAAGCAGACCTTTGCTGGTGTTACTCAAGGAAAGAAATCACCTAAACGAATGAATAAAGGAAGGAGGAAACATCGCGGAGCTGGTAAGGTGCGATCTTCAGTCAAAAGGCATTCACGCAAACGTCGCAGAGGCTCTAATCATTCATCAGGCGCTAAACGACGACGCTGCTATAACTTCTAATCATGGAGTGTAAAACTTCCGGTTTTTGTTTGTTTGATCAACAAGCCATACAGACAGATATTCTTAGTTCAAGTATTGTAGATTATCATCCTCGAACAGCTGAGAATGCTGGCCCCATTGAATTTGTTATTCCTGGTGGTAGTGATGACTACATAGATTTGAGTTATGCGATGGTTGATTTGAGGTTTAGAATTCAGCAAGCAGATGGAACTGCTATTGACGATGCACATAAAGTTGGACTGAACAATTTACCATTGACTACATTACTTCGCGATGTTTCTCTAACGATTGGAGAGCAGCAGGTTGAAGGTGTTCAAAGCGATTATCCCTATAAATCATATTTCAATCATGTATCACAGTTTCATCCAGCAGCACAAAAAAGTCATATGGAAGCCATGGGATGGTACAGAGATGAAGCAGGAAAATTTGATGTTGAAACAAACAGTGGCTTTGTAAAGCAATCTGCTATGATTAAAGATAGTAGAGTATGTCAGCTATATGGTCCGCTGAATTTAGACTTCTTTAGACAGTCAAAATTTTTACTCTGTAATACCAGCATGCGACTCAAGCTGACATTGAATAAGCCTGAATTTGCGCTGAATGCATTTGCTAAAGTTGACAATTTTAGAATTCATGTGGAAGATATTGCACTTTACATTCGTCTAGTAGTACCGAATCCAAGTGTCATTAGAGGGCATGCTGAAGGTCTTAACCGCCAAAATGCCATTTACCCCGTTCAGCATACAAAGCTTCTCACCTTTACAATTCCGAAAGATCAAAAGAGTTTCATGAAAGATGGCCTCTTTCCATCGGAAGCACCGAAGCTCCTCATGGTGGCAATGGTTGAAAATGATGCATTTAATGGTAATATAAAGAAGAATCCTTTCAGTTTTAAACACAATCAGTTAAGTGAAATTGCTTTACGTGTAAATGGTGTGAGTCATCCTGGTCCACCCTACAAACCAGATTTTGCTGCGGATCAATTTATGCGCAGTTATGTTGATTTTATGGATGTCTTTGGCTTTTACAACACAGACGACACCAACGGACTGACTATGAAAGAGTTTAAGAGTGGATATACTATTTATGCATTTGATTTGACTGCTGACAGCGATATTAGTGCACCCTATCGTCAAGCGAACGTGCCTCATAATATTCGTTTGGATTTGACGTTCAAAAGAACACTACCTGAGACGATCAATGTATTAATTTATGCAGTCTTCGATTCAAATATTGAAATTACAAAGTATCGTGACGTGATTCTTCAGTATAATCGTAGATGAGTTGGTTGACTGCTGACGATATTAAGACTAAAGTGCAGCGTAATGCAGACGAAGCGACGTTGAAAGCTTTTGATAATGTCTATTCACTCGATACCTTACCACCTGCAGTAAATCACTATCCCATCTTTATTGTGCTAAACACTCATTCGCAGAATTTAGGCGGTGAACATTGGAAAGCGATCTTTATTGGAGAAGACCGACGTGGTGAACTATTTGACTCTCTTGCTCAACCTGCAAATATACCAACACAGCAGTGGTTGAGAAAACATACGCGTCAATATCAGCGAAATGAACGCATACTACAACAACCACTTTCATCAACGTGTGGTGCTTTTGTACTGTACTTCATCTTAAAACGTTTACATGTATCTCGATTTGTATCTGTTATTCAAAACTTTTCATGTAATCCTTCCTCTAATGAAAAAATGATTTGTAAGTTCTATCATGATTTGAAATAAAAACATCATGTTGGAAAAATTGTTTTTTTATTTTACAATCCGCTGGGTACGTACATACTCGATGAGATAGTCTAGGATCACATTTGATTGTACATGAGATTTTAGTCCAGTAATGATCACTTTACTATTATGAAAGATTGCAACATGCACAGGTAACCAACAACTAATGAGAGCTGCAGGAAAAAGTTCGGGTTCATAACACAAATTGTAACTGCTGGTACGAATCTTCAAAAATGATACACTTTCACTCAATTGAGTAGAGATCACCATATTGTTCAGTCAGATTCGACATCACACACCTCTCCCTCTCCCATATCCGACGTAGTAGTCTCTGTAGCTCTAAGCGCATTGACTGCGCCGAGGAATGAGAAAGGGCGCCGAGAATCTGTACAGTCCCATTTGGGAAGAGTTGAAGATTCCGTGAATTGTTCATCTTCACCACTAACATTTGAGGTCGGCCCGGGTAATACTTGCTGTTTGGAAGGTGTTGGTGTAATGTTGTGAGATCGATTTTGGTGTAGAGTCTGAAGCGACGGAGAATGTTGACGATGGTGTAGCGATGGCGCTCCATGATGAAAAACTGAGTAAATTGAGAGATGTACCTTCCTTTTATACTTTTTCCAACTACCTTGATGAAATGTGAAGTTAGTATGGAGTTGGGAATGATAGAGTTGAATTCGCCGTTTGTTGACGCGCAACCAGATGAGATTTCCAATACGTGAATGTCTTTTCATATAGAAGTATTTCAAATCCTTCATGATATGATGTAGAGATTGAAAATGACGATAAGATAAAGCAAACTCTCTTCTCACATTTCCAGTTGGATCTTTGAAATAGACGTTTCGATCATGATCCGTTTCAATACGTTGTAGGGAATCTAATTTCCAACTCATGGTGCGTGGTAGTCATGTCTGATTAAGATTTGCATAGTAGGGCGATGAACTCACGACGAATAAATGTCATGATGGAGCGATGTATGTATCTTCTATACTTCTCCCAATTGTATTTGCGAAATGAGAAACAGTTTGCGGAATGAGAATGGCAGATTTGAATTTCATTTCTGTAATGTTGAAGCCAAACTTGATCACCCAAGGAGATGAATCTTAATGTTCAAAATATTCCAAATCCCTCATGATATCATTGAGGTTGACAAATTGTCGCCATGTTAATGTAATACCTCTTGATGTATGACCATGAGAATTTTTGAAATGTACGTTTCCATTACGATTAACTCTGATATATTGTAGAGAGTCCAAAATCCAAGTCTTCATGATGTTATGCAAAGCCGCAGATCAGCAATATCAAAATGTCGTTTTATCATATTTTGCTTAGCAATGCGGCTGCAAATAGATTTGCTAGTAATCGAGCCGCACTCTTTTCTACTCCCATTGATCATGCACAACAGCTAAATGGAAAGTGGGAAGTGGGTGTCACTCAACTTGTTCATAGCAACTGTGTCTATACTTTTGATCATGAGGTGATGACTATTAATATGAGACGCACAGCTGCTTACCAATGTGAAAAGGGCTGCCGAGTATACATTCCACAGTGGCCAAAGAAAGATCTCTTATCATGTAAAAAGTTTATATATGATTTCAGGTGATGATTTCTTTGTGGACAGGTATTGCCACGCGGTTGTATATTTTGATCGCTCCGATCGCTGTTCTGTTTTGTTCCCGGGCTCCGCTCTCTACCCACCGTTTCCTTTGCAATTTGCTGCGCATTGTGCTCGGAATTTATTCCGCCGATCCCCAACATTTCGCTCGACGGTGCTTTGAATCTTTGTAGTGAGAAGGTGCTCAATTCTGCTCAAAACTGCAACAACGCCGTATTACTCTGCACTCCCATTGGCTGACACACGCCCGTCACACTACACGCACGGCTTGACGATTCCTAACCTGCTTCTGCTCTCTGCGTCCTGTGTTATCGTGCTAACAGTGTATGGTATTCACGTTTCCCTTGCTTCCGTTGCCTAACTACCGCGTCATCGCCTGTTTGACGCACACCGTGCTGGCCGTAAATTCATCAATTAATTTACCTCTTGTTTGAAAATCATGCCACCAAAGACACGTACGGGTTCGCAATCTAACATCTCAACATCGAATACATCCAACAGTTTAACATTGGAGAATATACAAGAACTGATAGTTGATTCTGAAAAGCGCATGCTCTCTAAATTCAACGATATGTTAGCAGAAAAAGTCTCTGTTATTGAACAGAGACTTGGTTATGTGCAGGTCGAACAAATACGATTATCACAGGAAATTGAGTGTATAAAAGATACTGTAACACGACAACAAATGATAATTGAAAGAAATGAGTTCGAAAAACGCTCAAAGAATCTTATCTTCGTTGGTGTACCAGAAAATGATATAGCATGTGAGTCTGATGAAGAATTTTTGGAGACGGATCAAGAAAAAATCAATTATTTATGCTGTATTGCCGATAATAATTTTGACCCCGAAAATAATCCAGATTCTACTTATGTATGTTCTCGATTAGGACGACATGATAGATCCAAAACTCGACCAATCAAGGTTTCTTTTACGAATGCACATATTCGAAACCAAGTTCTATTTAATCGGAAACGTATTTGGGAAAATGATAATGTTAAAAAATTGTTTCGTAAAATCTATATCAATCCGGATCAAACATACTTGGGCAGATTGGAGGGAAAACGATTGAGAGAGAAAATGATTGAATTGAAAAGGAGCTCACCATCTCCTGAAAATGTCTACATACGATCAGGAAAATTATACATGGATAATAAGGTCGTTGATCAATCTAATATAAAGAATCAGTTATTTTGACAAATTGGTTTTGATGACACAATGGTTTATTCTGATATTTTCAGCTCCTACTTGCATTTCGTTGTTTCTAATTACCCAAACTCCTTTTGTCTCCTTTCTCCTACTTACGCTAACATTGAAAAATGCAACTCTAAATCCTACCCTTCGTCGCTATATTCATCTACAAATCAACGGAGTGCCGATAACAATAATTTGAACCCGAGCTCAAATTTGAGCTTTTGGATGACAAATGCACGCTCGCTTATCGGTAAAATGAGTGTTTTGAAAACAAATACGCCATGGAATACCGACCCGATATCATATGTATAACCGAGTCTTGGGCTAATGAGAAGACTCCTGATTCCTTTCTCTCACTACATAACTACAAATTATTCCGATGTGATCGCCAATTGAGTTCCGGTGGTGGAGTAATTGCGTATGCAAAATCCTCATTGACATCATGTAAGTTGTCGACGTTCTGTGACGAAATGTGTGAGGTCATCTCTATAAAGATTATATCCGAAAACTGCTCAAGCGATGTTATCATTTGCTGTGTCTATCGACCTCCTCAGCATGAGCTGAGAGGCTCTACTTTACTTGATTATCTTAACGATATCCGTAACAATGATGGCTCCATTATAATTTGTGACGATTTCAATTGTCCAAAAGTTAATTGGTTGCATTTAAACATAACATCTTCCTCTGATCCATTATTCGATTGGGCGATGAACAATTTTATGGTCCAACACGTTTCCTCTCCAACTCGACCAGCATCTTCGTCTATACTTGATTTGATTTTCTCCCATGTGTCAACCCCCATTGTCGATGTAGTAGTGCATGAATGTTTTCACACATCCGATCATACAATTATAACATTTAAAGCGGAAACCTACGTTTCCAGACAGGCATCTAGTGAGAATACATATCCGATCTTCCAAAAAGCAAACTGGTCAAAATATCGGAAACATCTGACCCAGGCTACATGGACTTATTCTTCAAACGTTGACGTTAATACAGTTTGGTCTCAATACTTATCGAATATTCATGCTGCAAGGGCTATCTCTATACCAGAAGGTCACCGCAAATCTTGGCAACATACCAACTGAAGTAAAGTGAGAACTGCTCTTCGATATTGTCGACGCTTTCATAGTGCTTGGAAGACTAACCCGTCTTTTAGTAACCTTCTATTGTTACAGCGATCGCACAATATCCTTCAGAACTCTATCACTGACGCACAACTTGCGCACGAAAAACAAATTATTTCTGCTATGAAGAATAAACCCAAAATTTTCTCGAGTGTAGTGAACAGCAAATTGAAAGTCAGGAGTCCGTTGTCTAGCATGAAGTTGCATAATGGAAATATTACGAGTGATTCCAATGAGATAGCAGAAATATTCAACAGTGGGTTTTGCTCAAACTTCTCGGCAGATCCTCAACAGCTTGATCAGTATTTTAGTGATAGTACGCTGAATTCAGCAGGGAATTTATCCATGGATGATATTGAATTTGATCTTTCTGAAATTGTTGCAGTTATTGCCAAACTACCGTCTTCACCAACTTTGGATTCTGACGGATTATCATATTTGCATGTAAAGAATGGTGGAATCTTCCTTGCCTCAAAACTTTGTGATTTTTTTCGACTTTCAATGTCACAGGGACGCATTCCTGACTCTTGGAAGAAAGTCACCATTACACCTGTCCATAAGAGTATAATAATTTCGATAATTATAGACCGATTGGCGTTACATCTTGTGTAAGTCGAATAATGGAGAGGATAATTCAACAGATATTGTCAACTTCCTTACAAAGCAGAATATGATTAATTTTTCTCAACATGGTTTTCTACCAGGTGCTTCTGTCGAGACAGCTGGAGTGTTATTCTATAATTATCTTCTCAAGAATCTTGACCTCTCAAAAGGTGTTGATGTCATTTCCTTGGACTTTTTGAAGGCGTTTGAGAAAGTTCCTCATACATTGTTACTTCGAAAACTCAAGCATTATTGTCTGAATGATAATATTGTCAGGTGGATTTCAGACTTCCTAAAAGACCGCAAACAGCAAGTTCGGGTTCGTAGCTCCCTTTCATCATACAAAGATATTCGTAGTGGTATTATACAAGGATCTGTGTTGGGTCCCATCTTGTTTGTCTTGTTTGTCAATGATCTTGATGAAGTTATCTTGAGCTCAGAAATGATTAAATATGCAGACGATGTCAAATTATATGTGGCTTACGGTCGTCATCGTGATACTTTGACACAACATTGGACATCTTTACAAGATGACGTTAATCGTGTTTTTGAATGGTCTCTACGGAATAGACTTCCATTGAACAGCAGCAAGTGTAAATCTATTTCTTTTGGTGAAAGTGCTTCCCATCTCTACTATTTACACGATAATCCTATTATTGATACTTCCGTGATTCGTGATCTTGGACTCACCTTGCATTCTCCTTTCAGTTGGAATTACCTTATTGGTGAAATTATAACCAAAGCTAATCGTACACTTGGTATGATCAAACGTGTATTCTTACTGAAAGATCGAGGTACTTCAATTTTACTGTATAAAAGTTATGTGAGGTCTATCTTGGAAGTTTCATCGATATTATGGTCCCCTCATCAAAAATACTTATCTGAGGAAATCGAAAAAGTTCAAAGGCGGTTTTCGCGTTTCTTTGTTGACTTACGAAATCTTACCTATCGTGATCGCCTACATCGACTCTAATTGTATTCTCTTAGATCCCGTCGTATTCGCTACAAGCTCATATTTTTATATGAAATATTGAACAACATGGTTAATGTCTCTTTCGAACAACTTTTTTCTTATTCGCCGAGCAGATGTACCCGAGGTAACAATTATAAGATTCACCCAAAGTTGTGCCGTACAAAACTGTATTTCCATTTCTTTTCCAACGACGTTGTCTCACACTGGAATCAATTAACAGATGAGGAGATTGAAGTTCCAAGCATTACTTCTTTTAAACGAAGTATTGATACATATTTCCGCCGAATTGATGTATGGTAACTTTTTCGTTCCATCCATGCCTGCCCTTAAAGGGCCATTGTATTTGTCACCCATAAACAGATCAAAAAAAGAATGTTGTGTATCTTATGTAAATTTGCCAAATACAAATTATTATTATTTCTTGAATAAAGCGTGTAAACATATTGCCCAATTTACTCCGCACAATGATGATCATAATTATGTACATCATGTAGTTGAGAAAGATTGGATTGTTGATTTAAGTCCAAGTTTAAGAAATGATTTAGGTTACCTCGCTAGCGCCTTAACAATCTATGATAATTATAACGTTAATTACCACCCAAGTGGTCATAAACAGTTAATATATCGAGAGGAAGCTTATTATGTAGATCTTATTCCAAAAAATGAGAAGACGTTGGTGAAGAAGATTGTGATTAAGCCAAGAAAGACAAACATGACTCCTGAAACATTATTGAAGAAATTTAATTATCTCCTTCGAGTTGATGGTAAACAAGTGGCAACATTGACTTATATCAAATCATCTAATCATATTGCAATAAGTAAATTAAATGATGATGATCTAGTATTAGTTTGTTCAAAAGATTTTCATCAGTTCTTACGACATCGTTCTGCAGCTGTTCATGGAAAATTTGATATGCAACATTTACCATGTGAAAGGTCAAATCAATTTGATACAGAATGGACCGTATCTTTATACAGAAAGTGTGTAGAGCCTTTAGGTGGTGTCTTACATGAAACAAGAGTGTTGATGCCTCGCATTATTACTTCAGTTAAATTGGTTGTAGATTATTTAAATGAAGTGATTAATGACCAACAAATTTCATTTTCTGAAAAAGAAGGTGTTTTGTCTCTCACTATAAGTGGAAAAGGTATTGAACTAATTATGGATAAAACTCTAATGGACATTTTGGGTTTTGATCAAAATATCTTTAAAAGTGGTACTGTAACCAAAGCTAGCGCAGACATGTCACTATCGCGTCGTATTAACTATTTTCAGATATATTCCAATATTGGTGAAGATGTACGTGTGGGAGATGTTGAAGCTCCATTGCTAGCAATGATACCATACCAGCCAAAAAGCTGCAGTATTTTATCTGAGCATACTTTCAAGAAAGTGCATTATACAAAGTTGAAATCAAACTACATCCCACAAATTGATATTGCAATTTATGACGATGCTGGTGCGTTGATTCCTTTTCATAAAGATGCTGTGACAAGTATCACACTCCATTTCCGAATGAAGAGTTAATGCAAAAGTATGCTAATATATTTTTCCAATGTGAATAATATGGAAAGTGAAAATAAGGACTCGTTTCTAATCTACTTGCCCAGTAATGCTTCTATGAATAAATTTCCCAAAAATAAACCATCAGACTATCGAGTAGAATTAAATCGCCCACTACATTTAGAAGGTGAATGGGAGGTTGGCGTTTCTAGTATTTGCTATGATAGCAATATTCAGAATGTGAATGATTTGGAAGAAATGATATTGACTCCTCGCACCCATGATGGAATAACGATGAATAATGCATTCCAGTTCCCATACAATTTAACGTCAGATGGAAAGTGGAACTATGAATGGATTCAGATAAAATCAGATTATTATGGTCCATTTGGGGATGAGAAAATTATTAAGGCATTCAATGGTGGTAATACTTCCATCATGAAGAATAAGGATCAGAAAGTTTATGAGTTTACTATCTATCATTGGAGTGGGAGACAGTTCCTTCGCTTTCATTCTTTTACTAAAGGTCTTACACTGAGGTTGGATAATGAATTCTATCCACATCTCGGTTTTGGTCATGGACTACATCTAACGTCAATTGCTACTGCAAATGTTAAAAAAGTTTATTCAAATCGAATCAACAAATTTCATTATAAATTTAAAATATTTGATGAAGATGTTGTAGAATGCGAAGAACGCATCATTTTGAAAAAGCGTGGTGTTCAACCTTTATCACTTATTGAGTTAGTAAAACGATGGAATGAGACTGTGGGTAAGAAGTATGGAGAGAAAATTATGGCGGACAAAAATAAGTTGGTTATTCAGAAATATAATGACAAACTTACAGTTTATTTCTCTCCAACCTTGCGTCATTTTGTAAGACATCCAACCCCTATTATTGGAAGCGGTTTCGTTTATGCTTCTCATGAATATCACACTAAAGCTGATTCAGTTAATGATGAATGATGGGTGAACATCTATGGTGATCGCATCAAGAAAATTTACCAGTCTTATCAAGAATCTAAAGTTGCTATCAATATAATGCCGCGTCTATATCATACAGTTGAAAGCTTCATTCATGTAGTAAATCCCTATATACAACAGAAGTTGAAGCATGTGATGAAAAGTAAATATGATGTAAAGACACACCACATTTCGTTTTCAATTGAAAATCAACGCGTTGTTCTGAAACTGGGTGATGACATTCAATGTCAATTGAGTAAAAATTTGAAAAAACTCTTTGGCTTTTCAATGCTACAAACTGTGTTTGCTGCTGCGCATACGATTGGTATAGAAACACCAATGACACTTGATAAACATGAACAGCACCTTTACATTCAAAGTGATTTGATTCTTCCTATTTCTGTCGGTGAGAAAAAAGAATACATTTTACGTGATTTCATTCATGATAAAGACGCTTCATATGGAATAGTCGAGAAGATGCTTGAATCTATTTTCTATCATCCCGTCGTCAAACAAACTATACCCTCTGTTGCTATCAAAATTACCAATGTTTTACAAGAGTGCATCCATGTGAAAGATACTAAATCCCTCGTAACTTTAGTGTTTCGGAAAACAAAGTGAAGTCATTGTGATATGTTTATTGAAATAAAAATATGTATATGAAGAAGTCTTTTCACAGATAAAGGGGGAATGGGCTGACTGTAGGCATATATTCACAAGGAAGAAACGATCTCATGCGATACATAAAACAACCATGTATATCTACAAAAAGCAACATCAAAATACTGAGTTAAAGTTGATTATGTCAATACATCTCCTGAATGTGGTAGCTTGAGTTTTATTCTTTTGGGTGGAGGTATGTTTGTGTCAGGATGTCCATGTGGAAGAGATGTGTTATGTCCTATCCAATACCTCTTATCCTCCCATGCTGAAAGCGCTCGTTTCTTGAACGTGTTAGTTTTCACAGTATGAACTTGAGATTTTAAGATTGTCATATTGACAAACGTTATAGTTTTATTTTTATAGGCCTTCTTATAGGACCGATGTTTCATTTTGTGAACAATGGATTTTGATATACCTTTAGCACGCTTAATACTATCTGCACATTCTTTTAATTTCATGGAATACATTTTAGGACGGAGGAGAATCATTTCATCTATTTCCTTTCCTGATGTTTCATCCTTAAAACAACCAAGTTTGGCTTTATTCTGTATGGAATAGAGTGGATGAGTGGGATTGTAGTTAGATGTGTCGAAATATTTTTCTAATGACTTGCCTACTTCATTAACATTTAAATCTTTTTGAGTGGTAATTCCTAAAAAGAAACTATCTGTATCGCCACCCAGCAAGCGAACCTCTTTTACGAGAGGGCATGGTTTTAATATTTTGTAGAAGAGTTGATACATTTCAAGCTTGGAATAATCTAAAACGGCTTGCCCAATATAGATGGGTTTGCACAACTCAACTTCTGATTTTATCATTTTAACACCTACAAGATCCTCATCGATGATGTCTCTATCAATGAAAAGAGGTGATGAGGTCAATTTGTGATATTTTTGTTCATCAACGACTAGTTTGTAGTTCATACGTTTTCTAACATCCTCTATGGTCTTTCCGAAAAGACTGTTATTCTTATATTTATAAAAATCCTTTTCAAAATTATTTTGGGCGAGTGCACGTTTTTGACTGTTACTATCTATGTAGGGTTTGAGGAAGGCTTTCTGTCTAAATTTGATAATGCGGTGAACTGACTTTAGAAGCATGCCCATTTCTAAATAGAATTTTAGTATGCAGAAGTGTACGAGATAATTTTTCTTATCATATTGGGTGAGTAAAAGTTTGCGGCATGGTTTGTACCTTGGCTGTCCACACTCTGTTAAGTTATTATGAAATTGTGACATGAATGGTGAAAACATATCTTCAGTCACTTCACCAGATTCAGGTGCGAGTGGGAAATCAGCAGTTTTATTTTTAATGCTATTTGGATAAATCAAATCCACTTCAAAATAATATCCCCAATCACCTTCATCTGGAATCTTCAGTATGTTTGAAGGGTTGGAGTAATACTCAAGCTCATCTTGATTTAACCAACTAAACTCGGAATGAGGTAGTGGTTTAGACAGTGAACTGCCATATAAATTATTTTGGTCATAGTACTTTAGGTGGATATGATCATCACCTACTGTTTCAGATTTTATATGATGTTTATTTACAAATGTGAGACCACCGCGTATTCCGCGCTCAAATATATTATACATCTCCGGGTCTTGTAAGAGATGAATGGTCTCACCAGTCATTTTAAAGGCTGATTTAAAGGACATGGCTGGTAGACTGACAAAGTGGACAGGATCTAATTTGTCTTCTTCTAATGCCACTCGTCGAAATTCCTGAAAGACATCAGCCAGCAAAATGACATCTAATTCTAAGTAAGCGATCATATAATCGCCAAACGTTTTACAATCAAATTTTAACCATGCCTCTTGAGCATGTTCATAATCTTCTACTGGACAATCTTGACCCGTCAAATCGTTTTGGAATTTGTCAATGGAAGGAAGGGTTGTTTCATTTAGTTTAGACATTGAGCTAAAATACGCATAGGGAAAGACTCCTTTGCGAGTGATTATTTCATCCGTTAAGTTTGGATAGTGTTTCTTCAAAGTTTGACTATGGGGAAGAAACTTGAGAATACGAACGAGAGAAGCTAGTGACGCTGACATGAATTGGAATGAATCTAAAAATTTTATTTCGAAGAAGACTGTCTTATTTTCTTTAGTTTTATCTACTGGTACTTTTGCTGTCATTGCCATGAATTTTTCTCTCGTTTGCGCTATTACATTAAACTGCCACGATTTCATCTGGCTCAACCCTCCTTTTATGAGCATATGACTGTCATAGCCCTTAAAGTTATGAAAAATGACGGGTAGTACACGACGTCTCAACCTAAGTGAAAAGTTACATTTGGAGCAGAGTGCGTTTGTAAATTTACCAGTGATGTGATCATGATCACGCACTTTCTTAATTTTATCGTCATCAAACGTTTTATGACATTTAGGGCACGATGTGCAACTTTCAAATTTTTGTTTGTCTTCATCTGACATATGTAGTGACTTACGCTGCAATATGGAATCAGATGATTGTTGAAATTTAGCAGCTTTATCGAGAAATTCTAGAAATTTTGAAATGCAATCTTCACCTTGCCAAGTATGCATTTTGTTTTGTCTATTCCTAAAGTGGTCATGCCATACTTCATAGCAGGATATGGCTGCTGGCTTGTGGATGATATCATCAATGTAGCATTCTATGTCTGCGTAAATGACACGCAGGGGACTTAATTCGTCACCATTATCCCTATGTGAAAATATTTTATCTTTGGGCATGCGTTCCATTTGTAATTTACCTCGCTTGCACCATTCATAGTGAGTTTCAAATTTATCTTTACTCCAAAAGGAGCGGATGCTGCGGTCGCATACAAAATGTTCACCTCTTTTAGAGTGCCCCAAGTGAGTGTACAAGCGAGAGATTTTGGAAATACCACAGTAGTGCCATTCCTCGCTATCATCTTGTTTTACTAATAAGAGGTTGACTACACGTTCATAACAAGTTGAACGTGAATTATAGCGGGCACCCTTCAACCCCTTCTCCCACACGTGAACGACAATTTTAATCTTATTATGTTTTTCGAACGTTTCTACATCTTTGATTTTCATGTTGTTACTATCACAACCTTCAAAGTCTAGTTCATCCTCCCACTGTCTATAGCTATAGGTATGATTTCGATTCGAGTTGATATCATTATAGTGAAGGATGGATAGGACTGCATATTTGAAACACTGTGATTTACAATCGACATTGATGACAGCTTTCTTATTATACAACGTTTTTGGTAGTTTAAATGTGCCTCGAGCTGCATGACTTTCTAATAGGGAAATTTTGAATATGGCTGAGTCCACACCATCAAAAATGAGAGCGCTGTCGCGTTGATTGAATTTATCTACATTTGATTTTAAACATTGAATGTGAAAATTTAGCCAAGACTCGCAGTCTACAACTTCGGTTGCGGAAGAGGATGGAACATGAAACTGTATTCTCTCCGTCACTTGACCCGTTTGAAAATCTATCTTAATATATTTTAGTTTAAGGTAGATGAGCGCCTTCATTCTAAAATTGTCTAAATTGTTGAAGAGCGCTTCGATAATGTTAGAATTTTGAAGGAGCCACTCAGGAAAATCTACTATTTGAGTATTGGACTCCATGCAGTAGTCGCGTACTAAATTATTATGTGAAACATTAATGAGGGAGATGGTAGAGGTACCGTTGGTGTAGTGATCATTTGCATGCGTGTGTTGAAGTGTGTGCGAAGATCGCTGAAAGTGACTATCAAAAGAAAGAGGGCACAAATCGCAAGGAAAGGAGATTTCATCGTCAGAATCAACTTCACCTCCGGAGATTGACGCCGCTTTGCGTTGACACACACGTTGTTTGATGTGTCGAAGGAGACTGTGCTTCCTTGTAAACATATGTCCGCAGTCGGCACATTCTCACTCGTTGCCTTGTCGCGAGAGTCCTGAGCTGGAACTCACATCACCTGAAAGAGAAATCATTCTATCATCTCTGTTCAAGTCTCAGTGTATTGTTACAACCTACTTTGGCTCAACAACTCTAAACTTTCCTCGAGAAGGGAGGGCGTTGGTGATGAAGTTGATGCCTGAAATTGAGGAAGATGCTATTAGCCACACGTTTGAGGGAGATGAGTAAAGAAATTTTCAACTTACCATTTCAACGAAATCAAGTTTAAGGTTGATACTTCAACAAGATAGAGACTTCACTCAAATTTGGAATTCACGAGAGAGCAGTTCACTTGTACGCCTCAAATATAGAATTCGCCAGAGAACACTTCACTTATATGTCACAAAGACAGAGTGAAATGACACGAATGTCACTTTACATATATACTTTCATATTCATCATTCATTGGCTGTTCATTCTGATTGGTTGCTTGTTGATACTTAAGAATTAGAAAACATTTCAAAGTTATTATTCACAGTCAACATGACAAGCCCTCCGACAACACCAAACACAAAATTCTCTTCTCCATGCTCAACACCAAAGGCGCTCGTTGCACCAAACGCTCCAACGAAGGGGAAGGTAGAGAAGGTGTACCGACTGGACAATATCAGAAAGTTGTCATTGCCAGCGGACGACGAAGAGAGTGTATGTGAGAAGGAGTGTCCCGACTTAACAGGCGTGAGGTGGAAGTATCTCCAGTACGATACTGACGATGTGATGGAGATCACCAGCACCAAATTCCTCCACCAATTATGGGAGTGGTACACCCCTAACTCCCAGCCACGAACTATGGCGGAGTGGGAGTATATCGGCAAAGTGAGGCTCGCAGTGGAAGAACGATTAAAGCAAGTGAACTGTTTTTGTTATCTATGTGAAGCCAGACTCTGGGACGATATTGACGATGAAGACCTTTTGAAATACATGCCATAATAAATTTTTATTTCGTATTATCTTTGCTTTCATACTGACTTACTTGAATGGGGCTTCAGTGGATGATTTAACCATGTATACTTTTTCATTTGGAAATAGTAGCACGCTTAGTCTAACTTGTAAATCTTATAACATTTCATATGGGCGATGATGATAGATGAAATAGTGTCAAATAAAATTAATATAGCTTACACTTCTGATACAGGGATAGCAATCGACTGCGATCCATGTGTAAAGAGCTTGTTAGACTACGGATGGGCTTAAGTGGATGATTTAACCATGTATACTTTTTCATTTGGAAATAGTAGCACGCTTAGTCTAACTTGTAAATCTTAAAACATTTCATATGGGCGATGATGATAGATGAAATAGTGTCAAATAAAATTAAGATAGCTTACACTTCTGATACAGGGATAGCAATCGACTGCGATCCATGTGTAAAGAGCTTGTTAGACTACGGAAGAGAGAAGTGTGTTATGTTGCGTGTGGCGCGTGAGTGTCTTCCCATTTCATTCCATTCATCAATTCGTCTCATTGATAGAGACAGGTAGAACTCATGGTTCTCATAACGTATGCAATGGAAAGTTTTAGGCAACCTTCGACAGTTGGCTAAATGTCGCCCTGACGCGAATGCATACTACGTTGAGACAGAGGCAATCACTTGCAAACATGACGCAGAGAGGTTAAACAAGATTGACCATTGCCGAATGTCCCTTGCGGTATACATAGCTACGGGTTTCACCGCCGCCCTTTACAGGAACGCCCGTCGAAAGGAAGTATTACACCGAACTTCATTTGCAACGTTCAAGCTGACTGATAGCAGATTCGACTTAATGATAGTATTCGCCAGTCCGAAGACTGCCCAGGGCAAACCGCGTGGAGGTTCTATCATGTCTTGCCCCATGGTGGCCCTTAAGAGAGCCGATGGTTCGTTCTCGGTGTGAATTAAGTTGACTATTGACTGGAATAGTCAATGGGTATGACAGTTAGGTTGTCATAAACCCTGTGCCGCCTAAGCCGTGGTGGTGCATCTGGCACCTTTCGGATGCGAGTGGTATTCGGAGTCCATACCTCATCCGTCCAAACGATCTTCTTGATCTTCCCCTTCTTCTCATCCTCTTCATCCCACTCGTCGAGGATGATGAACTCAGGAATGGCGTTGTCTTCATCGATGAAGACGGGAATGGTGCTAGTGGATGTTGCTTCCATCGTGACTTAAAATTGAATGAGAAGCGCTACAATCTTCTGGCTTATATAGGGTTTTCAACAATGAATTGCTCAACAGCGAATCAGAATGCTTCAGGGATAGCAATCGACTGCATAACGTTCAAGTTGACTGATAGCAGATTCAACTTAATGATAGTATTCGCCAGTCTGAAGACTGCCCAGGGCAAACCGCGAGGAGGTTCTATCAAATCTTGCCCCATGATGGCCCTTAAGAGAGCCGGTGGTTCGTTCTCGGGAGTAACGTCATCTTACAGCCTACAAATTCTGCTGAGAGAGTCTTTGACTCTCTCTTTGGTAGCAGTGTCGACTTCCACGCTAATTGGCACATGGCTGAAAAGTGGAATGTAGCGCCATTCCGTTGGATTGACAACAGTTGCTGTCATCGGATTGCCAATCCGAGCAAGATTATTGTGGACTCTGTCTTGCTCCTCTAGCCTGACAAATTCCTCAAATAAATTTCGCGGCCTTAACTGCGGTCCGCGAGGAGAGCTGACTTGACTGTTCGGCGTCTGCATGATTGAAATGAAATGAAATGAGAGGCAGTGGTTTATATACCCCTCTAACGTGACGCAACGTTCAAGTTGACTGATAGCAGATTCAACTTAATGATAGTATTCGCCAGTACGAAGACTGCCCAGGGCAAACCGCGTGGAGGTTCTATCATGTCTTGCCCCTAGGTGGCCCTTAAGAGAGCCGATGGTTCGTTCTCGGGAGTGAATTGATGGGGTGGTGAAGGCGGGCAAAGATCTGCAATGAAAATGATATGTATTAGAATAGGATATACTATCTTATTTACTTTTCACTTACCAAGTTAGCCATCCTTAGGTAGTCTCGCGCGCTTTCTAACAGAGAATTTGTGCAGATGACCGCGCATTCTCAGGCTGGCATGTAGGCATTTTTTGGTTGGATGGCCGTTGTAGCATATGATGGAGTCATCTAAATTCTGGTTTACAAGAACTTGACCGTCCAAATGATTATCCCGAATAGGGATTTGAAACTCAAACAGCCTATCCTCATTCACACGATTCCACTCATCCCTCATGCACTCCAACTTCTCAACCGCCTGCCTCTCATCACCCCGCCGAGCCACAGTCCTCTCCAACTCAACATTCCTCGCTCTCAACACACTCATCTCCTTCATCATCTCCTCAAACTTCGCTTCTGCATCTCTCATTCTTCTCTCCGCAGCACTCGCCCTCTTCTCACACTCATCATTCTTCTCTTCCAACTCTCGCGTCTTATTCTTCAAATCAGTCACACTACGCCTCATTCGAATATTCTCATCCGCTACCTCCTTCGACTTCAGTTCCTTCTTTTTCAACTCATCCAACTCCTTCACGACCTCATCCTTCACCTTCTTCAAACTCTCATACTTGTTCACCAACAAATCATGCGCCATCTGCTGCGATACATGCCTCTTCTCTTCATCCTTCAACCACCTCGCCGACTGCTTACGAATCCCACCACTCTTCACCTTTGGGGAAGATGAGCTCTGCGGGGGGTCGGTGATGACAATGTTTGACACCTCCGACGACGAAGAGCTCAACTTCCTCACACGCTTCCTCACACACTCCCTATCTAAATCCACATCATCCTCATCATCACTCTCAAGCACTCTCTTTCGCCCAATCTCAGCCTCCAACGACGCAACTGCTCTCGCCAACTCATCATTCTCAACAACATTCTCCACCTTACCGTCTCGCTCTATCGCCAACATTCCCTCCCTCTCTTCAACAATCAACTGCGTGAATCGCAAGTCATTCACCAAACCTCCACTACAGTCAGCATGCACTCTGTAGAAACGCGCCTCATCCTCATCACCCTTCAGCACTCTACACTTTACACACGCAACCCTATTCAGGATAATCATGTGGTCGGTGCCCGCCTTGTTGACATGAGCCTTGGCGTCCGCACTGCGATTGATTCGCCCACATGTGCACATCTTAATATGGAATTTGCGGTTCCTATCATTAGCCATACCTGAGATTTTATCGTTAACTGTAAGATAATGAAATTTGTATAAGTTTGGAATCATGTAGTACAGTCATATTCCTAAAGCATTACACTTAGTGAGGAATGATAGATTTGAGTGTAGTGAGTGGCACTCGATCCCGTCGACAGCCCGAAGGCCTTGTACTGATCACTAGGGAAGTGAGAGATCTTCCCCGATACCCGCTATTAACAGCTGAAGACATCATTGTCACTGCCCCGAAGTGGTAACAGCAACGCCGAGTCAAAGGTAGTGATCAGTAGCTGGGATCTAACCCCTCAAAGCTGCCTTAGACTTAGTTAAATTTCAAATCTGATAGCAGATTTGAACTCAGCATACTTGAAAATTTTAGTCTACATGTTAAAACTTTGAAAAAACTGAAAATTAAGAATTTTCAAAAAATTCCGCATTTTACTACTCATACTACTTTTAAAAAATTTTATCAGTAGTAAAGACACTATCAAACTCTATCATACAAACTTTGAAGTAAGAAGATAGCTTGCCTACTTCAAAAAATAGAGTCCTTTGAAACACCCGATATCGGGAGCTCAGAGCGACGACCGTCGCTTACCTCGTCTTTCGATGAAGTGATCAGACTTACGTTGTCGGGGGTTTATACGTGTATATGCTCGGAAGAAAACTTAAAATGGCTCTATCTCCGAAAGTATTCATCGTAGCGACATGCGGTTTGTTGCAAACGATTTGCTTCATCATTCTCTATCATATGACACCTGAACCATTCTCATATGACCACGGGAAGTCGGTCCGTCAGCACATGTCCATGTGACATGCCACAAGTGAAAAAATTCCTAAGTTAGAGAGCTCCAGTGTGGTGAAAATTTTGAAAAATTTAAAACTTCCGAATTTCGACCTGGGACCTTCACCAAAACATTTTTCATCACATTTCACTGACATCCCCCCTCCCCCCCTCGTTCGGAGAAATTTGATGCAAAATGTTTTGGTGAAGGTCCCAGGTCGAAATGACACACTTTGGAAAATTTTCAAAATTTTACCCATACAAAGCCACTCTGACACTTAGGATTTTTTCAGGTGAGCTACGACCTAAAATCTTGAAACAGCTCCTACCATGACCAATACACTGGTAGAAGAGAGTATATCCCTCACTAACAGATTTTTTACCAATTTCTATGTATATGAATGCTCTGATGCTAATTTTTAAAAAATAAATCATTCATCCCTTGAAAAGTCCCTAGAAGGGACGTAAACCGGTCGGGATAAATCCTCAGTAATTAATAATTTTCTTTTGGACTTATTTTCTTATATATATATATATATATATATATATATATATATATATATATATATATATATGTGTGTGTGTGTGTATAGTATCACTACCAGAGACGGAATTGATATCAATTATCATGCATTATAAAAATGTATTTCGTTGTCTACCGATGCACATACATATCTGCTCCAATAATTTTTACAATGAAAGCTACAAAAGTACTCTTCTTTTATACTAACTGTTTGGATGAAGTATAGATCTCTACTCTCTAACAAAAGAAACCTACCAGGTAGATTTTCGAAATTTTTACAATGTTGAAAGCGTTCAATTGGACTTCAGGTACATGTCTGCATTCATGCAGTCTTAACAAGCATTGTGAGGTAGGTCGTGGTGAATACAACTCACAAGACGCCTCGTAACAATAGCCTTTTGTTAAATGACGATTTCATGATTTCACGGTCTGCATTTTGACGAAATGAATTGAACTGTGATAATCGAGTTCCGTCAGTCAGCAGGTATTAAATAAAACAGGTTATTGCATCGATTGGAAAGATGCCATGACTGAAAGAAGACGCACGAAACCAAGCGATTGGCCTTTTGACTGCTGGCTGGTCTATCTCTGAAGTTGCACGCCACTTTGACGTGTGTAGGGCAACAATAACAGATCTGCAGCATATATGGAGGACTAGAGGGAGCACGAATGACCGACCACGGACTGGGAGACCGCGTGTGACGTCCCACAGGGAAGATCGGTACATTCGGCTTGCACATCTACGTGATCGCTTCAGAACAGCACAAGCAACTGCCGACAACTTCCGGGGACGTGATGGAAGACGGATCAGTAACATGACCGTTTTGAGACGTCTACAGGAAGTAAACATACGCGCCTACCCAACGACCTTTCCAACGATGGCGTTTATCATCCCATCATATCCGGGAGCGGCTGAGATGGGCTCGAGGACACTTTCGTTGGAATTTCATTCAGTGGCAATCAGTTGTCTTTTCTGATGAGTCAAGATTCCTTTTGGAGCGGCATGATGGAAGGGTTCGTGTTTACCGACGAAGAGGAGAACAATTCCAGGCCTGCTGCATTCAAGAAGTCGCACACTTTGGGCGAGGAAGCGTCATGATGTGGGGAGCAATGTCGGCGAACTACCACACTCCACTCATCCGCATTCAAGGCAACTTGACATCGTCCCGGTATGTCCCGGAAATTCTGCAGCCTCATCTTCTTCCTTTCATGGAGCAACATGGACCTGGTCTTATCTTCATGCAAGACAACGCCCCTGCTCATCGCGCGAGTTCAACTCAGAGCTTCCTGAACGACACAAGCATCGATCAGTTGAGTCCTTGGCCAGCCCATTCTCCTGACATTAATCCCATCGAGTACGTGTGGGATCACCTCGACAGGCATGTTCACGCTCTTCAACATCCTCCGACAACTTTAAATCAGCTCGCGACATGCTTGAGTGCAGCTTGGAACAACATCCCACAGACTTTCATGAGACGACTGGTACTCAGTATGAGAAGGCGTTGTGGAGCTGTTGTTGATGCCCGCAGGAGGTCATACTCGCTATTGACTCTTTTGTTAACCTTATCTTTGCCTAATTAATAAATTTTTGCTTGGAAGTTGCTGCTTCATATTTTCCATAAACGCACTTTTATCTGAAATAATCTGATCAAGTAATGCAGTTTTCATCCATGGGTGTACGCTTCACAAGAGATGCCTCACAATAGCAGACTACGTAGCAATATGCGATTTAATTGATTTTCTATTGGAAAGCATTAATATTGAGTATCATATATCTAGAATATATATAGAAAAGTCAAATTGAACGCTTTCAACATTGTAAATTTCGAAAATCTACCTGGTAGGTTTCTTTTGTTAGAGAGTATAGTAGGCTGGCATGTATTGCAAATCACCACTATCTTCTCATGGTGAGCCACACACCACAGACCAAACTATTGCAAGAAATTCAGTGACCACAAGTGCAGTTTCTGCAGCCTGTCTCCTGACATTTACTCCTTTTTTGCGGTTATTAGCATCCATGGTATCCATATGTATAGGCATTCTTCCCATTGAGACCTTTCTAGATTCATCGATGAGCTAGAGAATGAACTGCTCCTTCGTAAAATTGCAGCCTTTGTCATACCTCTCTTTTAGAGAATCAAACTGTTAATCTTGGTGATGTCTAGCATGTTTGACCATGCAGTAGCAGGCCATCGACATGAAGCAGACTGAGCTGACAGTTGGTTGATGTGACACTTGGCCTCAGACGTCTAAGTACGTTCTTCACATTGTACATGTAGAACTGAATCACGGCTTGCTTTTGCCATCAGTTGACGAATGCATAATGATTAAGAGATAAACCGTCTTCTGAGCTTGGCTTTGGTATTTTGCAGGCATCACTGAATTATCTAGACTCTATCTAGTTGAATTATCTGGTACAGTGGTTCACAACCACGGGCCACAGGACAATTTGCTGGGGGCCACGAGAGTACCTCGGAATATAGTATGTAAGGCATAGCATATAATATAGCATATAATAATAATACATAGTATAGCATATAATAATAGCAAGTATGTTTTGTTTTGTACTTAATCAGTCAATCAATCAACTGATTTTACGCTCATGAAACTCATATGCAGCCACACCGTTGCAAATTAAGTGAGGAAATTGCGTGAATATCATTGGACAAGAAACTTCCCACGGTGGTCCTTAACTAGATTTTAGTCCGACTTTAAAGAACTCGAGCAAACTGTTCTATTGGCTACTTGATTTGATAGTTAATTATTTCTTCTTTCGATTTCTTTGTTACGGTACTATCAAATTGTATGTCTTCATTATTTCCTTGATACACCTCACTCAATGTTCGATTTCTATTTTACAATAGATGCTCTATTGTCGACAACAAAGGACTGTCATAGTTCATTGAATATCGAAAGAGAATGACAGCTATTAAGTCAATACAAGACACCAACACCCTTGATTCCCCGACCGCACTCGCCTGACCTAGGAATCGAACCGAAGTTCCTTTTGATCCGTCAGCGTGCCTAGTGAAGAAGGTGCGAGCTCGTCTCCACCGCGGACTTCGGTTCGATTCCTAGGTCAGGCGAGTGCTGTCGGGGAATCAAGGGTGTTGGTGTCTTGTATTGACTTAATAGCTGTCATTCTCTTTCGATGCTCTATTGTCATTTTTAAGTTGATTTGCGTTAATGTACATGCAAGTACCATGTTTTGAAGACTTGAATTTTGAAACAATACTGTATGCAAAAGGACTATTCGAGTTATTTTTTCGTTTTTTCTCTAAATTTGTAGGTGACAGGCTAAACAAATCAAATATCCGCTTATAATAAAAACAAATCATTGTGAACAATAATCTGAGTTAAATATGATGGAATTCCTCTTTTCGCCTTTTCACTCGGTGATTTACTAAAGAAGACAAGCCTTCCTGGCATCGATCACACCTACGCACTAAAGGTCACATCAGAGACAAAAATGAAAATATTAGTTTGTTTGAGAACATTACCTCCTACCCAAATGTTAATCGTGTGTGATGGCGCCTCCAAAGCGCATACTAAAATCAAAAGTGTACTCATATTTTTTGGAGAAGGATGGGGATTTCCTGCCTGGTAGAGACTGTAGAAAAACCGTGTGAAGCACACATCAACAAGATGGGAGGAGCCGAGTCGTATGCATCCAACTTAAAGCAACATTTGATAAACTTTCATCGAAAGTGATTGATAATTGATCCAGCAATGATCACTAAAGATAGGTTCAAGTAAGACTATAATGATCTATGATGTAGGTCACCAGTTAATTTTTAAAAAAACTAGGCTTTGTATACTTGCCAACCGGAGTCGGAGTCCTATCAAAATGATAGGATTCCGCATCCCTGGCAGAAACCATTTCCGTTGAAAGTTCACTGCGGTAATTAGCACACTGTCACTTTCATGGTCGATTGCATTAAATCTCTGTGATGTAGAATGTCTTTGAAACGTCAGCTGAATCTTACATAAACATTCACCATCAATGACAGATTCGGCATTGGTGCGTGCTTTGTAAGTGAGGTATCAAAATTGACACCATGGTCTTTCTAGATAACTCATTGTCATGAACCCCCTGAAATCCAAAAGTAGTTTAACTGCATCTGGGAGGCTTACCACAACAAATCAGGATATGTGTGGACGACCATGATTCGACTAGACCATGAAATTTTGACATGTCAACAGCTAGTTTGTTGTCAAAAAGGAAACCTTGGTCTTTCTAGTGATAATCTGTCAATTCATTGACTTGGGAACCACTGTTTGTAGTAAAAAGGTGATTGCTTGTGAAACAGATAATGCGTAGATTTGAGGTCATTTTTGTCCTATTTTTGTATTATCTTTTGCCCAAATGTCATTTTAGAGCCAGAAGTAATACCACTCACCGTTGAAAGTAGTGATCCCATTGCAAAAGCAAGGCCAAAATGTGAAATGATGAGTCATCATGTTGACTCAGCCCCCCCTCTGGAGAGAGGAAGGACATGGCCAAGGATGTGCTGGGAGGGATCGGACCGAGAGGAGGAAGCCGTCCCCCCTGTGTGGCTTTGGTGTTTCTTGTGTAACGTCTCCGGTGAGGAAAGGGCAGGTGTTGGACGTTTTGGGATGAGAAAGGCCCTGTTTCGGCATGAAGGAGAGTTCGGAAGGATAAACGGAGGGCAGATTCGGATTCTACGTGAAATTTTGGGTTAGGTAGGTTGTTTCCAGCTCCATCGGAAGAAAAAGTGCTGACCCCTTCCACCCCCCCCCTCCTGTCAAACTTCCAACTTTGGTGGGAGTGATCGTAGAGAGTCGTGCCATAGCTCGTTTGAAAGGGAAGAGTGAGACCAATGCAGTGGAAAGCATCGTTTGTGTAGGTTTTCCTTGGTTTAGAGAGGAGAGTGACTTTAAGATTTTAGGAATCTCCGAAAACGACAGCGTTAGAATGGGCAGGTGTTGGACGTGCTGGGATGAGAAAGGCCCTGTTTCGGCAAGAAGGAGAGTTCGGATGGATAAACGGAGGGAAGATTCGGATTCTACGTGAAATTTTGGTTAGGTAGGTTGTTTCCAGCTCCATCGGAAGAAAATGTGCTGATCCCCCCCCTCGAGTTGAACTTTGTCAAAAGTGATGTTTTGACCAAAGTTGCTCAGAAACATGTGAAACAAACTTCCATCAAAGTTAAGTGTTGAAATTCGCACAAAAAAATTTTTTTTCGAAAATTTCTTCACTATGGGTCTGACACTTGGGATTTTTTATGAAAAAAAATTTCAACATTTTGACCAAAGTTCCTCAGAATTATGTGAAACAAACTTCTATCAAGGTTTGGTGTTGAAATTCGCACAAAAATTTTTACGAAAATTTTCTTCACTATGGGTCGACACTTAGGATTTTTCTTTCGTGAAAATGTGAAATTGTAGCCTACTTTGGTGACGATATCTCAGGAATAAAAGTGAATGAAGAGCTCCGGTTTCTTTTAGTGGAAACACCGCACTTTGTTCTCTAGGATCCTACCTTTTCAGATCTGTGGAAGATTTCGTTTCCAATCGAATTTTTGCGCATTTTCAAGTTTTCTCAACTCGGCTTCTGGTAATCGTAGAGAGTCGAGGGATGGCTTAGATTAAAGGTGAGAGCGGGAAAACGTGACTGCCAAAATTTGAAGTCAATCAGAGCACTAGAAGCGGAGATAGAAGTGTTTAAAATTTTGGATGATTGAGATTACGTCGTCAGCTGATCGCCACAAACTATATAAGCTGGGAACCGAATGAGAAATTTCATTAAGACGAGAGAGATTGTCAAAGGTAGGTCGTCTTTCCGGAGCTCCGATGATAGCATCGGAAATTCCAAATTTCAACCGACTTAGAAAATTTCATTGCTGATATCAGCTAAGGCGTCAGACTTATAGGTTAGCCAGGAGATGACCTTAGTCTCCAGGTCATAAAAGACTCCAAAACTTTAAAGGCTTGTAACTTTGCTTCTACAAGTCCTTTTGAATTGATTAAAAAAGGTTCGATAGCTATTGATCAGACCTATAGTTACAGAGTTATATAATTTCATAAGTAATATTAAATGCTGAAAAATTTGAATTTGCTATTTTTTGATGTTTTATAAGGTTTTCAAACCTTCTGATTTCAATGAAGGCATGTATAAGTGTGCACGAGCCAGTTTTCTCTTGTCTTTACATTATACAAGCGGCTTTTCACTGAAAGCGAGCATGGTACGGAGAGTTTTGCTGTAATATTCCAATGAGAGGGTGTTCCTTCGGGACGGTGGATGATGCCGTAGTGATAAGTGTGGCAAGGGAGTGTGTCATATTTTAGACCGAAACCTCTGGGGCAACTCATGTTGGGCATTTGACACAGTTCTCAACGTAGCACTTTGAATGCCAATCGGTTGAGTCTTAGCTATCTTGTCATGGGTGGCTACTAAACATCTCCATTGCAAAACGCTTGTGAATCACGGCTTGCTATCCCTCTCCACGGCTTGCTATCAAGCTGATCAAAGCAACGACTTGGGATGTCTCCTCTTGTAAATAACTCCACCGGTTTTCATGTCAAATTCGGGGCCCGGATACCAACACAGTGATATGACGCATGCTCTGTCCGTGGGAGGTTGGATTTGAGGGCTGAGGCCTTATAGTCGGGATAAGATCCACTCTGAGTAATGCCTGTAACGGATTCAAGAGCTTAACACCTAAAGAGTTGCTGGCTTGCTATCAGGCTGATCAAATGGCCAGTCTTGTCATCAATCGCCTCTTGTCATCAATCGTTTGCCTTTGTGATAGCCCTGCGCAACAGTCATAGGAGAACGCCTCTTGACGTCAATCGTTTGCCTTTGTGATAGCACTGGCTAACAGTCATGGGAGTTGGTAACTCGCCTCTTGACGTCAATCGTTTGCCTTTGTGATAGCCCTTGGCAACAGACGTAGTAGTCTTTGTGTTGGGAGTTGGTTACTGAAAGCACGGTGACTGCCGATGCCCATATTTGGCAAAACCGCTGTTGTCATGCCAAACGCATGGCCAAATAAGGAAGGCCTGAATCATGGCTTTGTGCTCACTGGGTATATAAACCGCGTCTTCTCTCTCAACTTCATTCCTGTTTCAAGTTGCAAGACGAACGGTGAGTGCTCTGACAAAGTTAGCTAAGAAGCTTTAGAGTTTTATAAACTAGGAATCAATCGCTTACTATCAAGCGATCGCGAACAAGCTTTAGAGTTTTATAAACTAGGAATCAATCGTTTGCTATCAAGCGATCGCGAACAAGCTTTAGAGTTTTATAAACTAGGAATCAATCGTTTGCTATCAAACGTTTGCGGACTTAAAATCATTGTTTTCCCTTTTTCTCTTCCGAAAAATGCCTAAACCAGCAAATGTGCGAACAACGTACAAGTTGTGCTCCTGCTCAAAAGTATTCAGGAGTGACGGTTTTAAAAAGCACAAGTGTGCGAATAAGAAGCAGGTGGGTGGGTTGCGCTACTTTTGCAGCAAACACCAAGTTTCACGCCTAATAGAGAAACCGGTGGAATGGCACTCCACACACAGCGAATGTGAGCAGGAAGAGCTCACAGAGGTAGATAAAGACAGATTATTCGCCACAGAACTGAAGACGCTTGAAAATCAGCAGGCAGTCGCTGCAATTGTACCACCAGAAGCTACTCCATCCTGAGCCCTCAGTGAGACCAGTGGCGAGAGTGAGGGGGAGGCTGAGGAAGGAGCCAACAAACCTCGTCCGCTCCACAAAGTTTATCTTGATAGCGAGACAGAGTCAGCGAGTAGTAGCGGGATTGTGACTCAATGTCGCACATTCCAAGATCGTCCACCACTGCTCGCTGAGCATGAAAAGCTGAAAAAAGATCTTGGTAAGTGGAAGGAAGATGCTTTCTACTATAAGCAGAAATCAGAAAATTTTTCGCGAATGACAGAGGAGCTGAAGAAGGTGACGGAGGCGTTAAATGAAAAAAGAAGGCGAGTTGGAGCGTGAAAGGTTCAAGAACCTGTCGCGCAATGCGAGAGAAGAAGGCTTGCTAGTTGAGAAGGAGAAAAGAGAGAAGGTGATGAGGCGGATGAGAGAGGTGATCGAAGGGCTGCGGAAGCAGTTGGCTAATGTGATTGAGAGCAATCAAGAGCTACATTGCAAGGTACAAGACAGTGATAGGAAGCGACAGAGATCGAGTCGTCTACACATCCCAATCAAGAAGGGAGAGGTGATAGCGGAGCCACTTCTCTACGAGCGAGGAAGAGGCGAGCGGTGTTACTCCAGGCTGAAGAAGGGTGTTGACTGTCTTCACTTTACATTCAACCACTCGGAAGACATCACAGGATTCCTACATGAGCCACGCCCGGAGAAGCTCTGTAAGTTAAAAAAATAACTAAGTTAGAAGTCAAGATGACAACTAACAACTTCTTTCTTTACAGATATCAATGAGAAGCGCCCACCTGCTTCCGTCAACGAGCCGGTGACGAAGCGGCAAGCTTGAGTCCCATATTCCCGCATCATCCCGAGAACGAACCATCGGTCCTCTTAAGGACCACCATGGGGCAAGACATGATAGTACCTCCTCGCGGTTTGCCCTGGACAGGCTTCGGTCTGACTGAATCTATCATACAAATAAAAATAGAATCACAAAGTTGTATCTGCTATCAGTCAACTTTAACGTTGCATGGCACGGAGAACTTCGGTATAATTCTTCCTGTTGGTGGGCGATCTCTCTTGAGACAGCGGATGATATCGTAGTGATGAGTGTGGCAAGGGCTTGAGACTTACCTTAATCCGACTTTCCAACGGTCGTTGTGGTCTCTTCGCTCAACGTAGCACTTTGAACGCCAATCGGTTGAATCTCAGCTATCTGCCACAGGTTACTTTTTAAATTCTCTATTGCATACGTTATCTGAGAATGAACCATGAGTTCTTTTAAGAACTGCCTCTATCACCGAGGCTAAATGATGAAGGGATGAAACGGGAGGCCACCCTTGCATCACATGCAACGCATCACAGACTTCTCTCTTCGGTAGTGAACAATCTCTGAACGCAAAAGTTACTTTACTGTATCGCAGTCGATTGCTATACAAGTATTGAAGAAAGCGTAAGTTAGTAAAATCAGCAGAAAAAACATAGGGAGACATGTGATGTTCCAAATACACTTATTTCGAAGATTGAACTCAACATGATAAACCATTGATGAATAATACTACCACGAAGTGCAACAAGTCTACCGTTTATGGAAATCAACTACATGGTATCAATAGAGGCTCGTTGCCTCTAAAGTATAGTTAGCAAAAGGTCGTCATGAAAAATACTTTATTTGGTCTTTGATTTATGAACAGCCATCATTGAAACCCGTTTTACTAATGGCAATGACAATATGGTTTATTTTATTCAGAAGCAAATGATCGCCGTAACCATAAAAGTTGTCCATCCGAGAAATAATCTTCCGCAGATGTCGTGTATAAAACTCAGAAGCATCAGTAACATATTCTTGTCCGTAGGAACGAAATTGAAAGTTAACACTTTCCGCTTCTTCACCTTGTGGAAAATGAATGTAATTGACATTTGAAATTAAGTGAGCCTTGATGAGACTGTCTTTGAAATAAGATATCAACTCCGTAAATATTTCTCGTGTGTAGTCTAAACATGCTTCCAATTCTGTCTCCTCCCTTTGTAACTCAAGGATGTAATCTTGTATTAAACCTCCGAAGCTCTCTTGATGAAAACGAATCGTGCAATCATCATGCTTCAATGTATTGACTTCACGCGCCATGGTTAAGTCTATTGCTAAACATCATTTTGCCTAAGACGATTTCAATAACGCGTTACAAATGTGCGTGCGCGCATCGGGAACTTTAGCTCGTCTGTGATTGGACGAGAGGTCTGATCGATTCACCGCTTAGGAAAATCTTATAAAAGGCAGTGCACCAGATCTGCTCTTCACATTTATCTTTCACAAGGTGAGTGTCGGTGAGCTCCTGCTATCAGGTTGATTTGACTTGCTATCAAGTTGAATAGTCTCTTGCTATCAAGAGATTCACTTCTGCTCATAAAACATATCATCGCTGTAATACCTCCTTTGCTCGAGCGTTCCTTCGGGACGGCGGGTACTACCGTAGAGGGATTGCGTTGCACGGGTTGTTCGTCGTTTGTTAGACCGAAGCCTCTGAGCCGTTGCTCATGTTGGGCGTTCGACTTCATACTCAACGTGACGCTTTCTCTCGCCAGGTCAGAGTACTTCAGCCATTCGACAAAGGTTAGTCTTTATGATGTGGAGTAGAGTGAAATGTAATTAATTAGATGTAACTTCAATTATTGTTCCCATGATAGACGTTGACTAGGTAAATGAAACGATTCTCATCCTTCCTTTTCAGTGATTGAAGTTTATACCTACCATTGATCATCTACAATCGACTGTCCGTCATGGAATTTGCAAAAATTCAGAATTACCGCATTGCTGCTGAGATGGAGAAGGCCACCATCGAGCAATGTAAGTATTTGTATCAAGGATGAGGTGGACTTACTCTATACTAACATCATTAGGGTAAACATCCCAATTAAAATCAAGAGCCCCTCCCTTATTTTGTTCATGTTTAAACCGAATCCAAAATTTCATTGTGGCACTCTGCGTATCTTTGCTGCCATTCTTTTTCAGTGCATGAATGTATTCGTAATGGGGAAGCCGTCCCCCACGGAGCAATCGGGGAAGCCTATGAGCGTCTTGGCAAGTGTAAGTATCTTTAACATCTCATGTTTAGGCTGTTTCAGATCCTCTGCATCATCCTTTTCTCAATCTCTAATCTCTCTTTCCTCTCTACAGACTTGGCCAACATGAAGAAGTGGGAAGAAGCCTCGAGGCGGAAGTACCGCGAGGAATTTCCGGCCCTACCTTCCCACCCGTCTACCTCCGCTCAAGGTCCGACTCCTTTCTCGAGCTCGGGCATCGTCATCGCCCCACCTCCACCGCCTGCTCCGCTACCTGTACCAGTCCCTCGCTGCCACGTCCCTCCGACACCCAAGCCAAGGAATCTTCCACCTTCGGCAAGTGCCCCACTGCTGCCTCCTCCTCGACCATCGGTGTTGCCGGAGATTAATTCATTAGATGGTAAGTAACCGTGATTGGGAAATAGGGGGCTAAGACTTCAAACTAAGATTTCAAACTTAAAGTATGTTGCTAATCTCTTTTTTTTATTTTCTCAACAGATCTGGCGGCCTACCTCCTGGATGGTGACGTCCCGGTCCACCCAACCAACTCCCCAGCATCGCCACCACCTGCTGCAGCAGCAAACGACCTCCTTCTCCTCTCCGTCGAGTCGGTGGAGAGACTCTTGGAGCAGGAGGAGTTGGAGATAATCGGAGAGGAGAGGGAGATTGATGTCGAAGTGGAGAAAGAGAACTATCGATGCCAGCGGTGTGACAGGGTCTTTGCCTCAGCCTACAGTTTGAGACGTCACACCGCTGGCAATGCCTGCAGAGGCAGAAAGCGCCGATCGATCCCTGAACGACCCAAGTGTGAAGGTTGTGGACGCACGTTCTACAACAGCACCAACTTGCGAGTCCACATCGAAGGCGGTTCCTGTGGCAGGGTAAGACAACCACCCACGACAACAGGTAGGAAGCGTCCCTCAACACCCGTCGGCTTTTCCTGTTCTTCGTGTCAGAAGACCTTTCCCACAGAGTTTGTTCTCTCTTCGCACAAACTCTGTCACACACATCCCACTGAGCTTTACACCGACAACAACGTCACTCTAAGGCTCTGAGCAAGTTCTCCCTTGAGAGGCTCGTTCGTGACTATGAAATGGAAGGCTCTGAACCTGTACAGGATATTCATCCATTCCTGTCAAATAATAGAGGTTCAATTCATCAAATGTTGGCGAGTTTAGATAGGTTTTTGTTCAAAGGCATGTTTTACGTCTCTGCTCGTTTCAATAAAATAGACAGCAGCACAGGAGGATATCCTAATCGTCACAGTGGACTCTACTTCAAGTGATGTCTCAAGTGACATCTAATGATTTACATTTCACTCTACTCATTATCATAAAGACTAGTCTTTGTCGAATGGCTGAAGTACTCTGACCTGGCGAGAGAAAGCGTCACGTTGAGTATGAAGTCGAACGCCCAACATGAGCAACGGCTCAGATGTTTCGGTCTAACAAACGACGAACAACCCGTGCAACGCAATCCCTCTACGGTGGTACCCGCCGTCCCGAAGGAGCGCTCGAGCAAAGGAGGTATTACAGCGATGATATGTTTTATGAGCAGAAGTGAATCTCTTGATAGAAAGAGACTATTCAACTTGATAGCAAGTCAAATCAACCTGATAGCAGGAGCTCACCGACACTCACCTTGTGAAAGATAAATGTGAAGAGCAGATCTGGTGCACTGCCTTTTATAAGATTTTCCTAAGCGGTGAATCGATCAGACCTCTCGTCCAATCACAGACGAGCTAAAGTTCCCGATGCGCGCACGCACATTTGTAACGCGTTATTGAAATCGTCTTAGGCAAAATGATGTTTAGCAACAGACTTAACCATGGCGCGTGAAGTCAATACATTGAAGCATGATGATTGCACGATTCGTTTTCATCAAGAGAGCTTCGGAGGTTTAATACAAGATTACATCCTTGAGTTACAAAGGGAGGAGACAGAATTGGAAGCATGTTTAGACTACACACGAGAAATATTTACGGAGTTGATATCTTATTTCAAAGACAGTCTCATCAAGGCTCACTTAATTTCAAATGTCAATTACATTCATTTTCCACAAGGTGAAGAAGCGGAAAGTGTTAACTTTCAATTTCGTTCCTACGGACAAGAATATGTTACTGATGCTTCTGAGTTTTATACACGACATCTGCGGAAGATTATTTCTCGGATGGACAACTTTTATGGTTACGGCGATCATTTGCTTCTGAATAAAATAAACCATATTGTCATTGCCATTAGTAAAACGGGTTTCAATGATGGCTGTTCATAAATCAAAGACCAAATAAAGTATTTTTTCATGACGACTTTTTGCTAACTATACTTTAGAGGCAACGAGCCTCTATTGATACCATGTAGTTGATTTCCATAAACGGTAGACTTGTTGCACTTCGTGGTAGTATTATTCATCAATGGTTTATCATGTTGAGTTCAATCTTCGAAATAAGTGTATTTGGAACATCACATGTCTCCCTATGTTTTTTCTGCTGATTTTACTAACTTACGCTTTCTTCAATACTTGTATAGCAATCGACTGCGATACAGTAAAGTAACTTTTGCGTTCAGAGATTGTTCACTACCGAAGAGAGAAGTCTGTGATGCGTTGCATGTGATGCAAGGGTGGCCTCCCGTTTCATCCCTTCATCATTTAGCCTCGGTGATAGAGGCAGTTCTTAAAAGAACTCATGGTTCATTCTCAGATAACGCATGCAATAGAGAATTTAAAAAGTAACCTGTGGAAGATAGCTGAGATTCAACCGATTGGCGTTCAAAGTGCTACGTTGAGCGAAGAGACCACAACGACCGTTGGAAAGTCGGATTAAGGTAAGTCTCAAGCCCTTGCCACACTCATCACTACGATATCATCCGCTGTCTCAAGAGAGATCGCCCACCAACAGGAAGAATTATACCGAAGTTCTCCGTGCCATGCAACGTTAAAGTTGACTGATAGCAGATACAACTTTGTGATTCTATTTTTATTTGTATGATAGATTCAGTCAGACCGAAGCCTGTCCAGGGCAAACCGCGAGGAGGTACTATCATGTCTTGCCCCATGGTGGTCCTTAAGAGGACCGATGGTTCGTTCTCGGGATGATGCGGGAATATGGGACTCAAGCTTGCCGCTTCGTCACCGGCTCGTTGACGGAAGCAGGTGGGCGCTTCTCATTGATATCTGTAAAGAAAGAAGTTGTTAGTTGTCATCTTGACTTCTAACTTAGTTATTTTTTTAACTTACAGAGCTTCTCCGGGCGTGGCTCATGTAGGAATCCTGTGATGTCTTCCGAGTGGTTGAATGTAAAGTGAAGACAGTCAACACCCTTCTTCAGCCTGGAGTAACACCGCTCGCCTCTTCCTCGCTCGTAGAGAAGTGGCTCCGCTATCACCTCTCCCTTCTTGATTGGGATGTGTAGACGACTCGATCTCTGTCGCTTCCTATCACTGTCTTGTACCTTGCAATGTAGCTCTTGATTGCTCTCAATCACATTAGCCAACTGCTTCCGCAGCCCTTCGATCACCTCTCTCATCCGCCTCATCACCTTCTCTCTTTTCTCCTTCTCAACTAGCAAGCCTTCTTCTCTCGCATTGCGCGACAGGTTCTTGAACCTTTCACGCTCCAACTCGCCTTCTTTTTTCATTTAACGCCTCCGTCACCTTCTTCAGCTCCTCTGTCATTCGCGAAAAATTTTCTGATTTCTGCTTATAGTAGAAAGCATCTTCCTTCCACTTACCAAGATCTTTTTTCAGCTTTTCATGCTCAGCGAGCAGTGGTGGACGATCTTGGAATGTGCGACATTGAGTCACAATCCCGCTACTACTCGCTGACTCTGTCTCGCTATCAAGATAAACTTTGTGGAGCGGACGAGGTTTGTTGGCTCCTTCCTCAGCCTCCCCCTCACTCTCGCCACTGGTCTCACTGAGGGCTCAGGATGGAGTAGCTTCTGGTGGTACAATTGCAGCGACTGCCTGCTGATTTTCAAGCGTCTTCAGTTCTGTGGCGAATAATCTGTCTTTATCTACCTCTGTGAGCTCTTCCTGCTCACATTCGCTGTGTGTGGAGTGCCATTCCACCGGTTTCTCTATTAGGCGTGAAACTTGGTGTTTGCTGCAAAAGTAGCGCAACCCACCCACCTGCTTCTTATTCGCACACTTGTGCTTTTTAAAGCCGTCACTCCTGAATACTTTTGAGAAGGAGCACAACTTGTACGTTGTTCGCACATTTGCTGGTTTAGGCATTTTTCTGAAGAGAAAAAGAGAAAACAATGATTTTAAGTCCGCAAACGTTTGATAGCAAACGATTGATTCCTAGTTTATAAAACTCTAAAGCTTGTTCGCGATCGCTTGATAGTAAGCGATTGATTCCTAGTTTATAAAACTCTAAAGCTTCTTAGCTAACTTTGTCAGAGCACTCACCGTTCGTCTTGCAACTTGAAACAGGAATGAAGTTGAGAGAGAAGACGCGGTTTATATACCCAGTGAGCACAAAGCCATGATTCAGGCCTTCCTTATTTGGCCAATCGTTTGGCATGACAACAGCGGTTTTGCCAAATATGGGCATCGGCAGTCACCGTGCTTTCAGTAACCAACTCCCAACACAAAGACTACTACGTCTGTTGCCCAGGGCTATCACAAAGGCAAACGATTGACGTCAAGAGGCGAGTTACCAACTCCCATGACTGTTAGCCAGTGCTATCACAAAGGCAAACGATTGACGTCAAGAGGCGTTCTCCTATGACTGTTGCGCAGGGCTATCACAAAGGCAAACGATTGATGACAAGAGGCGATCTCCTTTGACCAAGACTGGCCATTTGATCAGCCTGATAGCAAGCCAGCAACTCTTTAGGTGTTAAGCTCTTGAATCCGTTACAGGCATTACTCAGAGTGGATCTTATCCCGACTATAAGGCCTCAGCCCTCAAATCCAACCTCCCACGGACAGAGCATGCGTCATATCACTGTGTTGGTATCCGGGCCCCGAATTTGACATGAAAACCGGTGGAGTTATTTACAAGAGGAGACATCCCAAGTCGTTGCTTTGATCAGCTTGATAGCAAGCCGTGGAGAGGGATAGCAAGCCGTGATTCACAAGCGTTTTGCAATGGAGATGTTTAGTAGCCACCCATGACAAGATAGCTAAGACTCAACCGATTGGCATTCAAAGTGCTACGTTGAGAACTGTGTCAAATGCCCAACATGAGTTGCCCCAGAGGTTTCGGTCTAAAATATGACACACTCCCTTGCCACACTTATCACTACGGCATCATCCGCCGTCCCGAAGGAACACCCTCTCATTGGAATATTACAGCAAAACTCTCCGTACCATGCTCGCTTTCAGTGAAAAGCCGTTTGTATAATGTAAAGACAAGAGAAAACTGGCTCGTGCACACTTATACATGCCTTCATTGAAATCAGAAGGTTTGAAAACCTTATAAAACATCAAAAAATAGCAAATTCAAATTTTTCAGCATTTAGTATTACTTATGAAATTATATAAGTCTGTAACTATAGGTCTGATCAATAGCTATCGAACCTTTTTTAATCAATTCAAAAGGACTTGTAGAAGCAAAGTTACAAGCCTTTAAAGTTTTGGAGTCTTTTATGACCTGGAGACTAAGGTCATCTCCTGGCTAACCTATAAGTCTGACGCCTTAGCTGATATCAGCAATGAAATTTTCTAAGTCGGTTGAAATTTGGAATTTCCGATGCTATCATCGGAGCTCCGGAAAGACGACCTACCTTTGACAATCTCTCTCGTCTTAATGAAATTTCTCATTCGGTTCCCAGCTTATATAGTTTGTGGCGATCAGCTGACGACGTAATCTCAATCATCCAAAATTTTAAACACTTCTATCTCCGCTTCTAGTGCTCTGATTGACTTCAAATTTTGGCAGTCACGTTTTCCCGCTCTCACCTTTAATCTAAGCCATCCCTCGACTCTCTACGATTACCAGAAGCCGAGTTGAGAAAACTTGAAAATGCGCAAAAATTCGATTGGAAACGAAATCTTCCACAGATCTGAAAAGGTAGGATCCTAGAGAACAAAGTGCGGTGTTTCCACTAAAAGAAACCGGAGCTCTTCATTCACTTTTATTCCTGAGATATCGTCACCAAAGTAGGCTACAATTTCACATTTTCACGAAAGAAAAATCCTAAGTGTCGACCCATAGTGAAGAAAATTTTCGTAAAAATTTTTGTGCGAATTTCAACACCAAACCTTGATAGAAGTTTGTTTCACATGTTTCTGAGCAACTTTGGTCAAAACATCACTTTTGACAAAGTTCAACTCGAGGGGGGCTCGGCACATTTTCTTCCGATGAAGCTGGAAACAACCTACCTAACCCAAATTTCACGTAGAATCCGAATCTGCCCTCCGTTTATCCATCCGAACTCTCCTTCATGCCGAAACAGGGCCTTTCTCATCTCAAAACGTCCAACACCTGCCCTTTCCTCACCGGAGACGTTACACAAGAAACACCAAAGCCTCACAGGGGGGGACGGCTTCCTCCTCTCGGTCCGATCCCTCCCAGCACATCCTTGGCCATGTCCTTCCTCTCTCCAGAGGGGGGGGCTGAGTCAACATGATGACTCATCATTTCACATTTTGGCCTTGCTTTTGCAATGGGATCACTACTGGTGAAAAACTTAGATTTTCTTCAACTGAATTAGATATTGCGAGAACTGATGTTTCTGCGAGAGGATTTTGGATTAGGGGACAGACGGCATTTTGCGATATAAGGATGTTCAACTCGTTAGCCAGAAGTAACCTTAACCAATGTCCTCCCACAGTATACATAAAGGAAAAATGAAAGTGAGAAAAAAGACTTTATGATCAGAGAATACTTGAAGTCGAGCATGGCTCATTTACACTTCTTGTATTTTTTTTGGAGGAATGAGTCGCGAATGCTTCTGTTTTTTCTCACATGCCTCCGAAAAACTGGCAGGAAGAAGAAAAGAACAAAAAATGGTTGTAAGTGCGTAGATGAAGGCAAGCCTAAATTTTGTTCTTATTCGTTCTTGCCTTCTCTATATTAAAGGGAGAATATATGACTCTACAAAACAGAAAGTGGAAAGTATAGACCTGCAGCAAAGTGCCGTAAATTCCAGCATTTATATCTAATTTTTTTATAACTGAATTCTTAACTTTTCTTCCTTTAGGGTATAACCTTACTTTCTTTGTATATGCGTGCATGTTGCCTGTTATTGTATCTTTTCGCAATATATCCTTTATTACATCAATATCATTTGCTTGACCGAGAGACGAAGGTTCGAGTTTCTTATGAGAAATAATGACCCAAAAAATATATGCAATATATGTTATAATGTATGGCTTCCTCATAGAAGTCTAAACCAGGTTAATGTTTTCCAACTAAGAAAATAATTGCCTGCTTCGTGGAACTTATAAACTTCCAATATATATCTTCCAATGTCAAGCACTATAAACCTTTCGTGAGCACTGTTCATTGGACATTGCTGTTATTTGTTATAATTAATTACAAATTACAATTATTATAATTCAATACACAATCATAATTCATCTAATAATTACATAGATGCATTCGTAGATGAATGGACTAGGCATAGTTGAATCCAAGCGCAGGTTTACTTTCTGTTGGTCTAGAGACATAACATATTAAATGAAACGAAATTTTACACATCTGCAGTCTCTTTGATTGTCTGAAAATGCAAAACTTCATCACTTTTTACGCTGCGTCACACTCTTGCGTTGCATGCATGAAAAATATGCGGAATTCGTCTTCGTCTTAGACGATGCTAGATTCGCCTATAGTCTATAGACTGCTTTCAGTTAATGAAATTTCAACTAATCAGACAATCAATGAAATAACAAATGTGAAAAATCCGCTTCATATAACAAATGTAGAATGTCTTTAATATAGTATACCTGACAAGTTTTGACGCATCTTTTTGGACTGTCGATATTACCCGACATAGTATCGATATTATGCGAACATCACTATAGTTTACACACCATGCTTCACCTAGAATCATTAATTAATTCGATAAACTAGCGAATTCGAGTTAGAAGAGATTACGTGGATGTCACAGTTCATATCAAAGCCAAGAAATACAGCCGTGAGAGTCCGAAGAAAATTTTACAGTCGATAATAGGCTTGTCCGATTTTACCCTATGCTTATTGAAATACCGAAATTATATATATGTATACCGTACCTCATAGATGCCGTACCTTATGCCTGTGTTTTATCCACTCCTAGTGGCTCAGGGGGGGGCTTCTGAAAGTTTGTGTATCTCATCAGGCAATGAGAAATTGTAATTCCTGATGTACAATATAAATGGGCCTCTGCATATGACATGTCACTGATCTGATCTGTTCATGAATACTTCAAAAGCATGCTATATAAGTATGCCTATTTTAGGCCTATAATTTCGAGATGATAGAAATGTTTTTAAATTGCAACTTTCAACTGATCACTTGTTACAGATTAATGATTACTTTATTGTCTGAAAGTTATTTATTTGATCGCCATTATAATTCACATCAATTAATCAACATTGTCATTACATTACATCATTGATTGCATTCACATGTACGTATGTACGCGTGTCAGCAGAAGCGATTACATCCCACTGCAGCGGGAAAGGGAAGGATTATAAATCTTGCTTTGTCTATGGATAGACAACTCCTACTCACGCGTGAAGACGCAGTCTGAAGCCAGCGGAGCGTCACTTGAGCGATTTAAAAGGCGATCTTAAAAATTTACAGCTACATCCTGCATCTAGTGTATGATTTTGGTTGTCTTCTATCATAGGTGGGAATTCTGACATTTAGGGGGGAAGTTCCCCCAAAACAGGGCTGGATAAAACACTGCCTAATGCTCTCCAACACTGTGACGAAGCGATGTGTCAAACAACAGAAAAAGGTGACGTGTACATGTACAGTACTGTATTATCAATAACAAATGTTTGCGCAGTACTGAAATGCACGGCCATTTTCAGTGGATATCACGCATACGGTACACTATAATAGAATCTTTATGTCACCTAATGCAACAGTGTTTTCGCATTCAATAATATGAAGGCCGT
This sequence comes from Prostheceraeus crozeri, assembly GCA_907163375.1. Lineage (NCBI taxonomy): Eukaryota > Metazoa > Platyhelminthes > Polycladida > Euryleptidae > Prostheceraeus > Prostheceraeus crozeri. Next base: position 746,878 of record CAJQUW010014466.1, read on the forward strand.
AGAAAATATAGGTCCGTGCATGATACAATATGTAGAAAATAAATTTTAAATAAGAAATTAAATTTTACAAGCTCTTTCAATTTGAGGCATAGGTGTAATACTACACTTGTCCGGCGGATAACATGTATCTGTATTGAAAGCCTCTCGACTGGTATCCAAACTTGTTGAAGCCTCCGTTGTTTCGAATAGACTGGAGTTATCTTGTATTATCGATTCAACATTCGTTGGCACTTTCAAGCTTGTGGTAACGAAAGTAGAAGTATAGAAATCCTTTTTAAATAGATTTCGCTCGTCTGTTGGGAACATGCAACGAGCCGCATCTGTTAAAGGATCCGTGTTTTCCCAATGCACCGTCTCCATCATTTTTGAGAACATCTGAAATGGCAGAAATTAATAGATGGATTAACATGTAGGCCTATGTGGATTTCAAATAGAATTCAAATATTCTAGAAATGCTGATGTAAATTTGTTAAATTTCAATTTTGTAAATTTCAATTTTTTTAGAGTCAAGTTTTAGAACTTGACTTACTTGTCTTTATGAATAAAGTTTAAAAAGTCTTTAACTTTATCAAGTAAACTTTGTGTTTTCCAAACCAAAAATAGTGCTCGTTCACAACAATGACCTGTTCCATAATATGGGATATATATGCAAGGAAATGGTATCAAGAACTTCAATTCAGACAAGTAGATATAATCGAAAAAGTCAGAAAATTGCTATTAAAGGACTACTCAACGTGTTTGTGCGTTATTAATGCCGCCATGATTTATAACTTGCTCAGGATTCACAAAGTCTCTAAATAGATTATGACTGCAGACAATCGAGTATCGTGATATACGCTTACTCAGAATGGTTAAATGGATCTGACAAAGACACGCAAGTTAAACAGCGGCTTCTGCACCATTTCCGAGGAAGATGCTAAGTTGGTGATTGCATTTACAGTTATCATTTAGCCTACATCATCTAATTTTATATTCGTTTTATATAAATGTGAAATCCCCACTGAATTAACTCCTCCCGATTCTATTTTAAAACCTCTCCATCCGATTATTTTAAACCACCAAATTGACTTATCAAATTGTGTTCATTGCGAATAGGAATTATTGATAACAACTTTCCATACAGTTGAAATTAATTGATACAAACACGCAACATGTTTATGACTGCTTACTTGATATTCAATTCTAGAAAGAGCTTCTGGCGACCAATTGTGTGCTATACTCTTGTCAACTTGAAGTCCAATGAAGACTGGAGCAAAGATTTTTCCAATTACTTGACGAAAGTAGTAAACATCATGAAAGTACGATACGTTGATCATGTTATGGATATATCGTCCAAGAGCAACTGCAGCACAGTAATCTAACGTAGGAAGACCTCGCATGTATGCTAATGCTGTAGGGCCTATGAATCGTGCTGAGAGTTTCTGTGATTGAATAACACCCGCATCAACATAAACATTTATCAACGGGCCACGAAGACGGAAGTATTCCAATAGGAAATGAAGACATTTCATTTTATCATGCGACACTGCTAGTTTGAGCTTCTCATTGCATGGACATTTAATATACTCGAGGACATCAGCTAATAATCTTGGACTGGGTTTTGGCCACGGCTCCAGATATCTCAGCAAACCAGGACATAACAATTTAAGTCGATTTTCTGGTGTATATGGAATCTTCCTGTCTTTCCACTTATTATTCACATAAACTTCAAGACTCAATTCACCAACACATACTTCGATAACGCGAAAAGGATCCCATAATCCAGGGTAACCGCGCCATTCAGTCTTTCTGTGTATAACGTCACTGAACGTGGATGACATGAGTATGTTTTACTTCCTACCGTACTGGATTATTCAACCGATAGAATGTAGAACATTCACATTTTTCAAATTTCAAGTAAAGTAACGGAATGAAGTTATATATATCCATGTTTTCGTGAGTCATACAGCGACAGAACAGCGCAAAAGTAGATACACGCCCATATATCCATGCACATGCATACACCTCCGTAAATGGATTCTAGCAGATGTGGATAGATCATGGACATCTACAGAAATAAAAGATAGCTCTGTAGTTTTGTTAATTTCTATGGGGCATGATGTCCCATGGATATCTAGTTTGACTTCTAAATATAGGAAAAATATCCATTGATATAGGGCTTTCATTGCAATAATCCGAGGGCACGCTATACCCGAGGACTTTGCAATTAAAGCCCAGTATCAATGGCTGTTATTGTTATTATAAAGCTGTTTCATCTACCGGGCAAAAGTTATTTCTTTTACATTAAAGCCCAGCAAATTTCCATTGGCTTGCATGGAAAATGACAATGACATTGAAGCCCAGTATTTTTTATGAAATCTATGATTGGATATCCATGTAGTCCGTGAGCTACTGACACTTTCTTCCTCAATTCGCGCACAAAGGGCTTAATAGCATGGATTTGTAGTTCTTGAAACGATGAATACAAGAATAACATTCTTGACTGTCACAGCCAGTCGCTTTCGGTCATAGGTAGGGTTAAAGGATTCCCATTGGAATCCAATAGTTAAATTCAAGAAATATGTATGGATTGCGAAACACTTGGCAATTTTCGTGCATCTTCATTTGCAGAAAAGAAACTATTTGCGAGAATACCATGAAATTCGAAACATGATTGAGTTCAGACCAAAATTAAGTCAAAACATAAAATTTACTCATTTTGTTGAAGCTCTCAAACATCAAATACTGAATCATGTGAATCACTTCAACTTTTATATCGAAGTTGATGGTCTGAACTGAATCATGTTTCGAATTTCATGGCATTCTCGCAAATAGTTTCTTTTCTGCAAATGAAGGTGTACGAAAATTCCCAAGTGTTTCATAATCCAAAAATTTCTTGAATTTAGCCATTGGATTCCAATGGGAATCCTTTAACCTTACCTAATTTAACCTAATTTAGGAAGGAAGTGTCAGTAGCTCCCGTCCTAATGATCATGAATCGCAAATGTATTATTTCCATAGACATGATAATGCATTTATAACGTCAACAAGCTGGATTCAAATCATAGTCATCTGTAAATGTCACAGTAACGGTGAAATTTTCAATTTTGTTTGTGAACTCATCAGAGGAAGTCAAGTTTTAACACTTTTATTACTGCATGCCAATGCACTAAGATCTGAATGCACCAATTCGACCAACTTGCGACAAAGTGATTGTCTCTCATTGACTTAACATCATCGCATTGATGGATTGTAGTTGAACTGATGTCCAACAATGGTTATGGACAATTAATAATCGATGTAAGAAATAGAAGTGCCAATGAGAAGATGACCGATGACGACTAAAAGTGTACGGCAAAAATTCACCGACATGTAATAATCAATATTTTGCCATTGATTCTGAATAATATCACAAAATCGTGTTTAGGTAGTTGAAAAAGAAATAGTTAATTAGCCATAAATAAATAAATTATTACCGCAAAGAAAACCTCTTAATACCAACCCAAATTACGAGCATCTTGATATTAAAAAACTTATTAATAATTCACAAGACTGGAATTGTCTGCTTACCTGACAAGAGTCTGAAGTCCTAATGACTTGATAATTCAAGCAGAATCGTTAATAAACGTTATTATGTAATTGTGACTAGAGGGATAATTCGAGGCGCTATCCTAAACCTTAATCTAAACATCGTGATGACACTTAAGCCTTTCCCATCTGGACCCTATCAGCGTCACGTAACGTTTATCTATATATAATCATAACAAAAGGGAGATTAAACTGAACATGTGAAACATCTGTAGTTGTCTCAAATAACTTAGTTTTAAGTTAGACGTTAAACCCATAGATGAAAATTAAATTTATTAAAGCTTACAAATGAATAAAATATGATAAAAAAAAAATAATATAAAATCATATGAAAATTAAATTCAAGAAATGAAATGATGAACTCTTAAATGAAATAAATATTAAAACGAAACGTTAAAAAAGGAGTATAAATGAAAGAAAACATTTTTTTGTGACTTTTAAGAATTATAATAGTTTTTTTGGAATGTTTTTGAAAGAATTTAAGTCCTTAAAAGGACTGATTATCCGTTCCCCGTGGGTATCTGAGGTCATCAGCAGGTGACTCGGACAGGATTCGCGTTTCGGCCCCTCAACCTGAACGCTCAAACCCATCCGAGCGGGGCCCTGCACATAGAGAGCAGCCTCGACCACACTTTAAAATTCCTTGTTCGGCAGTGTTCATAGAAAAGAAAATGAGGAGATTCAGGAAGAACACAGATCAAATAGCTGTCGTGCAGCAAATAGTCCAAACTTGTGCAGTAAGGAGCTATGCTTATGAAGTGCTTTTTCTGTTTCTGGTCGTAATAATTTCTTGTCATAACCTCGTGATTCTAGAATGTGCAATGTTTTACTCGTTTTATTAATGAAATCTTTAATGTGTGAGCATATTCTACCATACCGTATTACTTGCCCTGCGAACACACGAATCCCTAATTTGTAAGGCATGTTGTTATCAGGAAATGTCAACAGGGTTACTGGAAAATCAAAATCATCGATTTTATGATCGATATTTTATGAAGGCATGCGATTATTGGATCTGTATTTCTTACGTAAAAAACTGTTTTGTTATTACAACAATCATTCTTTCAAATGCAATTGAATTCTCTCATTGCATTTCTTCAATTCATTCAATTCTTTCATTCTTTCATTGATTCAATTCAATTCTTTCATTCTGAAATGCAAACTGCGACAGGACAGTGACATCAATATCGATCCAAAGGTGCGTAGAATGAACAACCACAAACAAAGCTAGCAAAAAAATCAAAAACCTAATTTACAACTTTCTGAAATGTCAAGTTTATCTCCTAATGTGGAAATTGTAGATAATCGTCGACACCAGAGCGTCAAAATTTATTGAGCTTCAAAATGAACAATTTGAAACAAGGGAGTATTCCTCTATTTCAAGTCCATCAACTTTCTCAAATTCCTTTTTAAAGGCTGTACTTTAAAGAATTGCTCTTTTATCAAGTTAGTCAATTCGTGCTTTTAGCATTTCGACGTGTCCATGTAGATATCAACTGAAATTATATCTCTGAGAGTGCTATGAAGTTTGCTATGTAACACATAAGGTATAATTACTGGGCTTTAATGTCTTTTTCTTGATGATAGATGAAGCATTTCTATAACAAATAGATGAAAACAGGTTTAGAATATAGGAATAAAGAAATGTACAACAAAAACAGTAAACAATAAATAATAAAAATAGTCTCTCCCAGATTTACAGCTTATGCTCCGTCAAGACTTCGAATTGCCCATTTATTCGAAAGATGCTCAACGATGACATCGGTAAGATTGTTCCATTTCTACCCACAAACTGTCCTTGCTTCTACCCCTTTTTATGTCAATGAATATTTTTATTATTCTACGTTTACGGTGTGACACGAATCCCGTGGAGTACATACGTCTGAGCTTTTCTCACTCTTAGCTAGAGCGATTTCAAGCAAAGATTGTCAAAATTTTCGGATTGTTTTAATTGTAGAAATGAAATCTAGATATGTAGTATTTGACTTGATGGCCAAATATTATGCTCCACTGATGATTAGAAGTACCATAAATAATCGATCTTGCTTCAAACTAATATCATACAATTGATTCGCAATATCAATTTCAATCGGCTTTAGTTTGAAAATTTTGAACGGCTGTAACTTTCCTTCTAAGTTAGCAATTCACATACGGTATTCTTCTACTCGAAAAGGCAAATCTCAAATTTTATTTATATTTATATCTAACTGTTCACAAAAAGTCCCAATAAGAGAATAAAGACCCGGCTCCATTCTCTGGGAGCCGTGTCATATAATGAAATGAAACTGCAATGTATTGCATAAATTATTTTAACTTTTGCAAAAACTTGTTCCGCCTGCTGTAAATAATGTATGCCTAAAATCCCCGAATAGGCTACCGCGCATGCTTTTCCCAGGATACTTCAGTGGTTGCCCTCATATGCGAGCGAGAGAAAAACTTGGCCCGTAAGTATAGAGTGTGCCGGATGGCCATGTTGCCTCAAGATGCAGTCGGTGGTCAACACGTGGCCACGTGAAAGCCACATGCCGAAATCCACTCTGATTTAAGGTGTTTGACACACGTGCGGGCAACGTGTAGGGCATTTGCCAAATACCATACGAACATTTGGGGCGACAAAGGGCCCAAAATCGTTGTAAGGGCAACGTCGCCCACCGCAACTGGCGCTTCCTGGGCTACAATTTTGTTTTCAGATTAAACAGTTGCCACAGAGAATGATTTAGCAGAAGTCCACTACACCTACGTCTTTCTCTTGATTTAAACAGGGCTTGTATTAGTAAAAGTACTGGTATACCAGATGGCCTTATTAGGATTGTCAAGGGTAATTATTCCCAGTTGTATTGCGGCAATTATTGGCAGAAGTAATTAGTCTACCCAAACCAAAAATTACGCGTATGTTTACATAATAATAGATGTAAACGACAGTTATTACCGGAAACATAGAAATAATGGCAATAATTACCAAAAAAGAATTAACATTAATATATTACTTTACTAGGGATTCTATGGCATGTAAAAATCATATAGATTGCGTAAGTACTCTTGTCATAGTTTCAAAATGCTCAAAAATTGTATCAAGTGTAGCACTGGTCTTGACTTGTAGGATGCATATCAAAAGTCAAAACGATTATTTCCATTTTGGAACACGTGATACAACATTAATGATGATGATGAGCGATAAAATGATTACATAGAATGCACGAGTTGCAGAAGGTAGCCACAAGTACGTGACGTGATAAGACAGATCGAAAGAAGAGGCGATAATTAATTACATGTATCATAAATAAAATATAACAATAATTATGCTAGTTAGTCATTGCCTGGAATTAGAAAACATACATTCTCATGAAAATTACCTTGCGAAAGAATGTTTTCAGGTCTTGATATGCACGTTAAGAAATAAGTTTCAGCTACAATACTGGGCTTTTCTCTGGATTTATTTCTCGTTCGGACAACACATGTTATATTCATTAAATTTTAATAAAAAGTTTTGGAAAGCCGGTCAATATGCAATGCAAGAACACAGATAGGATGCATTTCATCACATAGAAACATAGAAATTGACAACAATAAAACCTCTAGAATGGAAATTAAGCTTCATGCAATGCACAATAACGGCACATAAATCGCACGCATTTTCACTTAGATGCACCTGCCAACGTCTGCATCATTGGGTTAGAATCAGTCACATGAGTAAATCGAAGGTTTTAATTGGTTCTTCATGCCCCAACTTAGTTCCCCCGGATGTGCCGCGACCTTGAGTCAATTTCCATTCTAGCGAACTTCAGACAAACAGTTTATTTCTATGCATAGAAATGAAGTTATAAAAGTATCTCACCTGTAATCGAATTAACAATTATGAAATCCAAGTTTCTTATGGCAATGACCGGCTCTCCAAAGTTTGCGCTGAATAGTTTCGTAAATAAATGGGTAGAGAATTTGCCTACAATCATCAACATCGAATCGATTTTGTTTGTGCTCGTTTGCATTTGCATTGTTAGAAGATAGGAACAAGCTTATAATAGTTTCGCAGATATTCTCAGTAGTGCTCAATACGGTTCGACATAGAAATCAGACAATAAGTAGGTATGAAACATCAAGGTGGACCTTGATATTTCATAGAAATCGATACGACTGATTTGGCATAGAAATTAAACAATCAAATTAATTGAGATTGGTGACCATTTCATTCTAATATTATTTGTCTTCGATTTTTCGTGATGATCTATCCTTCTTCCTCATATTTTTGAATCATTTTGATATCTGTAGATATCTTTTTTTCGGCGATACTGGGAGCATTTATGATATTATAAATAATAAGAATGGTGTAAATTTCATTCCAATTTCGTCATATGCAGAACAATCACCAAAGAAATTATAATTTGTTTCATTTTTTTGATTGGTGCAAGTTTCGCACAGGCGTTCATTATATGCTTTCCCACTTTTGTAAATGCCAGTTCTACATGTAAATGTACTCCTACTATATACATGTATTAGGATTAAGTCAAAGGTATGTATTCATTTACTTAGAGCGACTGTTTGAAGCTAAATGAATCTACTGGGTAGACATAATGCCACTTACATCTAGTAGACACTTTAGTGCTTGAGTTACAACATCAGTTTAATTAGTGTTACTTTTAAGCAAAGCTTTCATTTTTAATAATGCATTTTTAAGTACGATCAAAAGCAAACCGTGCAGATTAAAAAGCACAGCATGAGTCTTCTGATATTACAAATTAAGTGATCATCAGTTTAATCCTAACTCAAATGACTCTCACATCAATCCAAATGGTATGCTTTATTTCAAATTAAATTTACCATCCGATGATGATATTTTTGTACTCCCTGATGATATTAACTGGTTGTTAATGAAATACGTATCGGAGATTAATATAATTTGTCTATATTTTGTAATTTTTTAAAATTTTCTATCAAAATAAACACTTGGCCTATTCCCAGATTTTCTAATTTTTTTGATGATGCTAGACTAAATTTATTCCGCTGATCAGTAGAGGCAATGGGTTAACCCTTTCGTGCACGAAATACAAAATTGGAGTCTCTCTTTCGAAAAAATATTTTCAAATGCAATTCGTAGGCGTTCTAGGCATTGTACAATTTTGGAAGTGGTGTCATTGCCTATGGATCTCCTATTTCGATTGGCTAAATATTTTTGCAGCTATGGAATGAACAATGCTGTGCAAAGTTGGCCCAAAACAAACGGTTTGAGATATCCTCAAAAAGCCACATTGCGCATGAAAGTTAAAGGGTTCAAACTTAATATTTAATATAATGACGTTTATTATAACTTAATAAATGATAAATAATATTTTAAACGATCAAAATATTTGCATCTTTTCACTTTATTGAAGGTTTCCCAATTTTACGATTATACAATTTTTGAGAGATGCTAGGAATCTAATTAATGTCTCACATTTATTCAAATGAAAGTACATAACTCGAGAAAACAAGTGATGTAAGTCCTACATTATCGTAGATAAGCATATTGGTCATTTACATCTACAAATAGCATGAGTAATGGATTATCAGTGCAACAGAAAACAGCACGCATGAAGCTTTTATCTGTCATTTCGAATTCGAAGAAAAGCAAGTAGTTCAGATCGAAACTTCTTGCCAGTAAACAGGTAAATGAAAAAGTTGACTGAACTGTTGATTAAAAGTAAAATTACAGCCAACGTGTAGATCACCATCATAACATTCTGGTCAATATTGTCATCACCACTTATTATGGTATAAACATTGATGCAAAAGACTAAAGACGTTGGAGTCTCACAAGCAATAAAAGTAGTTATAACAGCAATTAGAGTTACCGTCAAATTTCTTTGCATTGGTTGTATTTCCATCATACCAGGAACGTACATCAAGTACGGCATTCTACTCGCATTTCTTGGTCCACTGGCTTTCCGAATGTGATATATCAAGCAAATGTTCATTAAAAGAATCGTTATAAGCGGAATGACATATGAGACAACTTGATCAAGTAGCTTGATATAAATGATATCAAACAAGGAGTACCACTCCTCATCGCCAAACACGCTCACTGAAAAGTACATCGAACAGTTGGACATTTCAGCTTTTGTATATCCAATAATAAAGTTCGGCACTTTGAAAACAAAGGTTAACAGGGTGACGAAGAAAAGCTTTCGTCTCACCTTCCCAAAGGTAATGATTGACGTCGCTTTGAAAGGTAACTTGATAGCAACATAACGATCAATACTGATCATTACAATTGTGTAAATTTCTGCCATCTTGATCCAATTCATGATAAACAAAAGTGGAGAATCAACCATTCTTATCTTCGATAGCGTTTTCAAGCCATACACTTCAGTATAATGGTTAAAAACGTAGTATAAGCCGTAGACAAACAGTAAAATGAAGTCCTCGATTGCCAACGAAGTTAGAAGAAAATTTATCGCTCTGTTTACTCTTCTACGACGAAGGACAAGAAAAGAGAATGCGTTTGCTGGAATTCCTATTAAGATAATAATGGAGCTGATGTTGGTCAAAAGTTGTCCAATTACTCCATCTGGTCCATCCGATTCACAAGAGAACGCAAGGCTTCGGTTTGATGACCTATTCATGCTGCTTCTAAATGAAACGGAAGAAATGGTGAAAATTTCTTTTATTCGAAGATAGATCATTCATTATCCAATCAAGCTACACAGAATGAGTTAATATATTTTAGATAATACAGGAACGTCAAACTGATATCAAATCCTCTCATTTTCGCGAAATTTAATCAAACGACGAGAGTGCCTCATTTCGTAAGACTCTTCAAATTTGATAATATCTGAAGGCTAATGAAATCTTGCTAATGTGAATGATGTAATTCTTGGATGAAAGCACCAATTAAAATTTTTACTGATGTCGATTTCGATTCTATATTTTGATCTCCATTTCTGCTTTCAACGGTTATTTTGAAGGATTGAAACTAGTGATAATTTATAAAGTTGAAATCGGGCCTAATTTTTGGCCTATTAGCCATTATTTATTTTCAGCTCCGGTTCCCCTGCTTTGTTTTAAGCTACTAGTCATTTGAATACATATTTACGTTAAATACATATAGTCCCATAGAGTAAGTACTGCATATTAGGTAGAGCAGTAACTCAGTACTAATTAAATCCCCAATGTGCATATAGAAACATATTATTATATATATTAAATGAACTCGAGTTGAGACCCAGCACCAAATGTGAGATATGCAAATTGCTACACTTTTGGAGAAATCTACACGGATTTGACTTATTATGATGGCAATACAGAAGGAAGAATAGTATTTTACAAATCATCCGTGTCATGACAACCTTGCAGAGGCAATATGTCTATTAAATTGGAAATTCGATAGGTGACTACTTTATGCCTAGTTTTGGAAATAAGAGCATTTTCTTGAGTGTGATCATATCACAAAAAGTGTACCTGCCATTGAAAGAGAAAAATACTATAATCAAAGACAATGATCATAATTAACTATAGAAGATGCAAGAATGAGCACGCAATATTATTCAGATTAAAGAAATGAAACATAATTTTGGTGAATTATAAAATCATGTAAATGAAAATCAAAAAAAATACAAACTTTAAATCTTAGCCAAGAAGCATGCACACTAAGATCTCAACTTTTCCATGAAATGCCTACATTATAATGTAGCTAGTGAAATTTCCTTGATAATCAGTTTAATTTCAGTCGAATTAAGACACCTGTTAGTAAATGTTCATTCCTTTTGATAACTAATAAGTTTCATGCTACTCATAATGGTTTCACGTCGCTAGTACATGCATATAAACACAGGAATAATTTCCAAAAATTGGCTTTTTGAAAGTGATCAAGCATCTTATTAGATCGCGGGAGCGCAATCTCCGCAAAAAACTGAATCCCTTGATGTAAAATTTTTTGCTGTATGCTGACATTTTTTGAGTCGATTCTCTACTAGGTACATACTCTATGGGATTGACAGCTGTGTTATTATTAGAATTCTTATGATAATTCTCAGTATGAGATGCAATCCGCATCGCATATAAAGATCCAACGTGAAAGTTTGATAAACTTGATGAAAGAAGGAAGCAATTCTTGTGGTTGTCGGTTTGTATAAAACATTTAATTCGATGTTATTTTGGTTCTTTGCATCATTTAATTTCAGAGCTGTGCGTTCTGACTCACTATATTATCACATGTGGCAATATTAACGCACCTCAAAACAATACAATGATCATTTAGACCATTTTTGCAAACAGTCTAAAACTATTTTCAAATTGGTTGATTCATAATGCCGTGATCCAAACACATTTCAGCTTAGCACGCGTTTCCAGGTTGGTAAGTGCCATCTCCAAGGAGAACGGCGGTGTGTCGATGAAAATGCATCGTCTTTGCTGAATACGCACACATTTGTGGGCAAAGGTTCCACTCAAATCAACTGTTTAAGTGCATTTGGTGTACTGGAAGTACACTTCAATGCAAGACGGTGGCATGTAGGAATTTAGCCTAACAAGTGGGAAGACAGAAAAATTTGAAACAAATAGTTGAATATCAATTCCGGTCGGGTCGAGCCTTCACACCTTTAATTTCGTGTTGATCACTTATGCAGGTAATTCTCTCAAAAATGTCTTATCTGTGTCTCCACACTTACTTTCAGTTATGTATTCGATAAATCTTTGAAAATAATACTTCTTTGTTCGTCTTCAATCCATACCTCTTAAGTATTTGAGTCATATTATTCACATCTGTTAATTTGTAGACAATGCATCAAGAAAAAGAGTTTTGAAATTTGTCGGCAACTTTTGCAAATGCTTGTAGGCATATCTTCATGCGTCTAAGTTTAAGGAAGTCTCGATCGAGATATGCATTCACTGACACACTAAATTTCTTTGACTTTGTTAACTTCTTCGACTATATTGGGCTATCAAAAATCTTGAAAACCATCATTTTCATTGTAGTGACAAACAAATTGTGATAGAAAATCTCGAAGGATCCATCATCTTTGCTATCTATATTTATTAAATGTCAGATTAATTATTTTAGAAAATGTTTCTCTTAAAGGTTTAGATTTGTTGCAAGGTTAATGAGACACTTCTACAATACACTTCAAAATATTTTGAAGTAGTTCAATCGAATCACTTTGGATCTCTTTATCTCTATAGAACCTCATATCATTATTTTTTATCTTTGATCTTGTGGCCTACTATGCGACCAGGAATGACGAGAAATTAATTGTTTGCTGAACAATGCACATGTATTCTCAAATGTTCGTTTCAGTTTATTGAGTTGCCATATATTTCAAACTATCAAGCAATAAGCATTTAAAGAATAAAATTGAAATGAAATTGTGATGAAACCATGGGAATTCGATGTAGCATAATTGCATTAAAATCCAATCATGTCAATTACATAATTCTGATTAAAGTTCCATCAAGTAGATGAATCAATTTAGATATGAAATGTGGAATTTGCTCATCTTAAAGAATTTCTTTGTATTGAGTCGAAACTTGCCAATCTTTCCATTCGTTTGCCACATTTTATAAAGAACTAATATTTCTGGGTAGTATGTATGCTACATAGAGGATTTCAAAAGTTCTGTCTGTAACTTAGTTAGTGAAAGTCTTGTAATGTAAACGTTTCCGCAACATTTCGATTTTCTAAATCCTAAATGCTATATTCTAATGATTTGGATAAATTGCTTCCTAGCCTGTAGTCTAATTCAGGAATGCGGAGTCGGAGCACTAGAGTCCTTTAGGAGTCGGAGTTCTATTGAATGTCAGATCTCCAGACTCCGGCCTCTATGTACACCCGAAGTATGAATATGAATTGCCGCTGTCTCGGTGTCACTCAAGTCATACAGAGAAGGATATCGAATAAAACATAGATAGCAACATCCGATCAAACAGGCTGCAGCAAGCGATTGGTAGTTGGGCCCTCATGTCTTCTTGGAGCTTCCAACTTGTATTTTTCTATCCTTAAAAAATATGTAAATATAAACTGTCCGACAATATTATACATTTATATACAAGCCGAGACCCCGAAAGGGAAAAAATTCAAGTGGTGAGAACAAAATCTGACTTTAATTATTGCGGGAGCTACAAACGTTTCTGGCTTGTTTGCCGTCATCAGTGCAATATACCCTGTTGTAAAGAATCAGTAAATCAGATGCAGATATAAATCGTCATCCGAACTACAGACATTTACAATTGATGAAATAATTCAAATCGTATATTTCATCAATTGTATATGTCTGTAGTTCGGATGACGATTTATATCTGCATCTGATTCACTGGTTCTTCACAATAAGGTATATTGCACTGATGACGCCAAACCAGCCAGAAAAGTTTGTAGTTCCCGCAATGAATTAAGTCAGATTTTGTTCTTATCTCTCACCGCTTGAATATATATGCATGCACACCTGTATATTGATAATAATTGCGCAAGCGTTTCATATTTTCGGAAAGAAAACTATCTGCAGTCTTGACAGGACATGTTTCAATGCTTTATTGTATCATCATCAGAGGCAAGAAGGCACCAAACGTATCAGGCAAAGCTGCGAAAAAGTCCAGCAAGGCCAAGGCCCCAAAGACTTACAAGAAGCGCAAGCGCAGGCGTGAGGAGAGCTATGCCATCTACATCTGCAAAGTGCTCCGACAGGTGCAACACGACACTGGTATCTCCAGCAAGGCCATGTCTGTCATGAACAGTTTCGTGAATGACATCTTCGAGAGAATTGCCAACGAGAGCAGCCGACTTGCTCACTACAACAAGAAGTTGACCGTCTCCAGTCGGGAAATCCAAACAGCTGTTCGCCTTTTGTTGCCTGGTGAACTGGCCAAGCACGCTGTCAGTGAGGGCACCAAGTCCGTCACCAAATACACTGGCTCCAAGTAAATACAGTTGCTTCTGTTAACGCAAAGAAATCAACACGAAGGAATGATTGCAAATTCTTAAATACCGTTTTGCAGAATGATGTTATAAATGCAATTCAAAACGCTATCAGCAGATACTGGATAGTACGCTCAATGAAGTGCTACTTATTTTCTATATACAATTGTTGCAAGAAATTAAAACCAATAAATTGCATCATTTGCAAATAAAAGCTGGTAGTGTGTACAAATTTATAAATTTAGACCGTATTTACCCAGCACCCTCACGCGATGTCTCAAAACGAATCCTCAAAACTTGTCAATCGGGACAATAAATCGTAGGAGTTGACCACGGCCTCATATCATGCTTCTTGTTGATATAAGATCGACGACTTTATAGGAGAGGTTTGACAATGCCATGATTGCTTCTTATTCTCAGACTGTCTTTCATATTCAGAACATATTGACGCCGGGTATTTCCCAGAACTGATGAATGTCATTGAGCAATTCCATGTGTAATAAGTTACATCGCACGCATTTGCTACATTTCAATAGCATTTTTGTAATACATGTTACCAGGTTGGTATCGATCTGCCGGACAGAATGATAAGCAGATTCCCTGAAATTAATGTTTGCATGCTTTAGCTTTACCATTCTTTCTCTGTGATGCAATAATTAATTAAGGTCAAACGTAATAACATTACACGAATTGACATGAAAATCGAGTAATGACAGTAGTAAGCAAACCTCCACAATAAACACAGCGCCCCCCCTCGGTTGAGAGTGTAGGTTGTCCGTCTGTGTTGACTTGGGCGGCCGACCAGGTTGTGAAACGTCAGAGTTAGCGGCGACTGTGGGATGTTTTTGGCTCTAGCGTCTAAACGGCTGCTCTAATGGCAGATCTGAGAACAGATTTGGAATCGGCGTCAAATTCTACATCCGTGGGGTGATTTCCAGCTCAATCAGAGAGAAAAAATTTTTATTCATTTTTTGGATAAACGACAGAGTTAACAGCGATTTTGGGTTGTTTTGGGCTGTAGAGCCAAAACGAAGCATCGGGTGGGAAAACGGAGGCCAGATTCGGATTCAGCGTCAAATTCTGCATCCGCAGGGTGATTTCCAGCGGCATCGGAAGGAAAAAAATTTTTGGGACGTCCATCCCCCCTCGGCAGCGTTGCTTCCAACTTTGGTTCTAGAGATCGTAGAAAGTCGTGCAATAGCTCGTTTGAAAGCTAAGAGTGAGACAAATTCACTGAAAGAAACGGCTTGTTCATATCTGTCTTCGTTTAGATGTGAGACGCCATTTAAGATTTGGGAGATTGGCGAAAAGCGACAGAGTTAGAATTTTCCAAAAAACAGCTCCAGCGGGCGAACGAAGGCTCGGATTGGTAAACGGAGGCCAGATTTGGAATCAGATTGATGTTATTGTCCAATGAGGATCATCATCTAATAAGAATCATGGATTTCTCTATAAATAATGAGACTTTAGAGTGACAATCATTATATTTTTGAATCGTATAAGTGACGGACGCACGTTCTCTCATCTCATCTATCCTACTTTTCAACTAGAATGGTAAGTCGGAAAACTTCCCTCCACCTCCTTTCTTGAGTGTTTACCTAATCGCATCTTTCCACTTTCAGGCTTCTACATCACTTACCAGACTAGATGCTGATGTCCAGACGGTGCAAGGTTCGCTACAATCAGGCCATCTATAGTTGAGACCGGTGGAGGAAACAACACAGGTACATAATCCTACACCCCTACAGCGTAAATTTAGACAAGGCATACGCTATTTCGATCATGCTATAGCGCTGGAAACGGGAATGATCCCTTCCACAGACGTGAGTGTGAAGAGGAATCAGTATGGAGACTATGTCATCATTCCTGTAGCTCCGTACATACGTCGCCAGCTTGACATTATTGAAGAATTTGTGACACTAAATATGGATATCCCTACTCCCCTTGACGAAGTGTGGAGAGCGAGAGATGACAAGGATACACCATATAAAAAGATATGGGAAGGTGAACGACTTTCTCTACCACTATCGCATTGGTGTTCTTACTATCGAAAGGATGGAGAACAAATAACACCCATCAGGTGTGAAGAGCTCGCAGAAGGCACTTGGAATATTCGTTTCACAATAAGCGGACTATATTATGGTCATCATAAGGATAATAAATTAGCCTCTTTAGCAATGCATACTCAATCCATCCTATATATACCGAAGCAGCCAGATGTTAATAACATTATTGATCAAATCCTCAACGAGAGCGGTGGGAAGCACAAGTCAGAGAAGAATGTTGCCGGAAAACGCAAATCAAAGAAGGAGAATCGCTAATCCTTTCCTATCTCTACCCTATGACAATTCTCTTATGTGCTTTTAGTGTCGTAGACGTGGTCTTATCAGATACATTTTACTTCTTCGGTGTCATCATGTTATTTGTGTATATTGTCGTGAACAGCATCGTTGTACTTCTTCATATTGTAATATGTTATAGGATTTTTCATCCGATGAGTAAAACTATGTAATTTTCTTATTTAGTCATCCATCATCACTTTTATGGATTGTGAGGGTGATCCTGTACGGGAACTCAGTGCTATTGCCATGGACAATTGCTCATATCAGATTGTTAGTGTTTATCATCATCATGCCAAGTGTGTTCCCAAAGCTGATGAATGGGCGAGAAAACATATTCATTGACTTAATCAACAATATTCACAAGACTTTGGTCTTCCTAGTGAAAGTGCTCTTCTTATTGACTTTAAAAGATGGCTAGCAGCCTTCAATGTTGTACGTATCTTTTGTAATGATCCCTCCAAGGAGAGAAAGCTTTTTCCTAATCTAGTCATTAATGATATTCTACTTCCACCTTGGGATAGTAGAGTTAATCAGCACTATCATGAAGTTACGAAACGTTTCAAGGAACTGAGTGTTCCCATTTCAAATGTTCGTTGTAGTAGTTACATTCATAATCAATGTTCTTTTCCTCCTTACCTCAACACTGCCAAAATAAGGTTTGGCTTTCATTGCTCTCTGTATGATAGTTACCAACTGTATCTATTTTATTGGTTTCAAACCCAAAATTTGTAATACATGCTTGAAGAAGTCATTCAATTAAAGCTTTATGTAAAGACTTGCTGTTTTTCATGCAATTGGAGGGATAGATGCAGGATGACAATGTCTTTCTCAAATGATTGTGGAGCATTGCGTTTTCATAGACAAAGTTTAAAAGGGACTATTCAAGATTATGTGATAACATTTCATAAAGATGAGATTAACATCAAATCAGTTGTTGGTGATACTAGCACACTATTTTTGAAGTTAATGGATACGTTTTATGATAAAATTGTAATAGCGCGATTAGTTGCGAAAATTCATTTCAGTCATTTTGGGAAAGAAGAGGTAGAAGATCGTTTCTTCCACTTTGCTTCCTATTCAATGGAAGTTGTTGATAATCCTGAAGAATTTTATGAAAGACATATGAGAAAAATTGCTCAACGTCTTGATGCATTTAACCATCATGGTAGCAGTCTAGTGATTGAAGCAATTTCACATATTCACATTCAACTTTCTATAAAAGAAACTTAAAGATGCAATGGCACTTGATCGTAGCACAATTGGTTTTCGAGTTATGTCTACTTACTCTCGAAGTATATTCCTTCTGTACATGCGTCTATTATTTAGAAAAGGCTAGCAAGTTCATGTCGTCAAAAAGACTTGCTTAAGAAGTTGTTAATAAATGTGAAAATAGGTGTGATATATATAAGCGAAAGAATGGAAGTGAAAAACGCATCTTTAACAGATGTAAGCATACTTTCTGCCAGCGCTGTTTCATACGCTGCTGTATTCAACTCTGTCAATGTAGCCACTGTAATATAGCTCATTTTGAGTGTCACTTCTGCCATAAAAGTTAGTACCTATGCAAATATGGAAAACTCAAGTTGCGACAATGGTAAAGAGAAAAATGGCGAGACGTAAAAGTCGAAAGTCTTCAAAATTGTCTACAGCCATTCGAGCTCTTCAACGAATGAAAGGAAATCATCGATATAATGCTATACGACATGCTAATGATAAATTTATTCGAGAAATTGTTTCTCATGTGAGAAGTTTGAGGACAAAGAAATTATCACCACAACAACGAAAGTTACTTAAGCGATATACTACAAAATTACGATTCATCTCCAATCCTAAAATCACCCTTCAAAGAAAGAGGAAAACTCTAACACAAAAGGGCGGTTTCCTTTCAGCAATACTTCCAACGTTAGCTCCTGTCGTGGGTAACCTATTGGTTAATATCTTTGGCTCTAAGCGTTAATTATGCAAATGTTGAATCTCAAAGTATTAAAATGGATTTCAGACTTCAATGTGATAAAGTTCTGACTGTATCAGGTCCATCCCATGCAGGTAAAACTGTTTTCACTCTGAATTTGCTAGTTTTGCTGAAAAGAATTGTTTAGGGAACCTATCAATCGAGCTATTTGGTGTTATGGTATTTATCAGCCGTCACTCTTTCAGGCATTGCAACGTCGTAGCTTCATTCGAAATGAAGGAATTATTCGAGCTGATAAGATAGAGTCCAACGATGTTGTTGTATTGGATGATCTATTGAAGGAAAGCAAGAATTCTAAAGACGCTACAGATATGTTCACCCGCGTAGCACATCACAAAAGGTGCTTTATAATCTATATCACGCAAAATTTGTTTCCTGATGGGAAAGAAGCCCGCACACGAAACCTGAATACGCACTATTACTCTATCTTTAAGAATCCACGAGATAGAAGTCAATTTGAAATTTTAGCGCGACAAGTTTTGCCAAGAGGTTCAAAGGCCTTAATTGAAATTTTTCAAGCAGCAACTGAAAAACGACACAGTCACTTATTTATTGATTTTACACAAGAGTGTCCGGAAGAATTTAGATTTCGAAGTGATATTTTGAAAAAGCCTATGATTATCTACAAACTATGAGCTCCTATTCTCGCATGATTGTCATTTCTCAGGATGAATATGTGCAATTGACTGCTTTACAGTAAGTAAAGCAACCTCTAGCAAATCAAATTTATAAGATCTGGATTATCAGGAAAATGCACATATTAAAGATCCATATTGCGCAGTTTTATTACAATCAGAAACTGTTGAAGAATTGAAAAGTTTGAAGAATAAGATGCGTGACTCTGTTTCAACTGCTACACCTTTTGCATCTCGTGCTCTTTTCAACAGCTCAATAGCTCAGCTAACAGCTCAGCTTCAATAGCTCTTTTCAACAGCATTGAACCATATCTCAATGTGAATGATAGAGGTGAAATCATTACAGATGATGATAAAATTATTAGCTCTTCGCGTTATGAAGACTTGATTCAGTATGCAACGCGTAGAAAACGTCGACAAGGTTATGTCCCACATGGTTGGCCATATTTTCTTCAACTATTGAAAAAGCATAATGTTCCAAAAATTGCATTGAATAATGAAACATTGAAAGAACTTGATTCTACTTCAAAAGTTGGTACTAATTCAAATGTTAATTCTGTTCCTAAAATTAGGAGTGTTACAATGCCAAGAAATTTGTTTAAGAGTTCACCTTCTACATCTCCTTCCACACTTACTAAGAAAACAAGAGGAAGAGAACGACGTAAATCTACACCCTCTAGGCAAACAAGAGAAAGAGATGGACGTAGAAGATCTCCGCCAAAGAAATATATGTTCTCAGACCATTAATATGAAGCAGATGTGTTGCATGCCATGTAATGAACCGCTGGAGGTGCATGTTGATGTAACATGACTCCTGAGCGATGTGAACATGAACGTAAATCTGCTAAATCTTGTGGCTGTTGTAAGTGTAAAAAGGCAAGAAAGCAAAAACATGAGAAGAAGAAGGAAGAGTCAGTCGTCATCACATGAACTTTTAAAGTCAATATACTATGATGTAAAACATCCAGCAGGATTTGCATCTATAAAGAAATTCTCAAAAGCGAGTGGTCTTCCACAATCGCAAGTTAAACAATGGTTAAAGGGTCAGGCTACCTATGCACTCCACAAACAAGCGAAAAAGAAGTACCGTACCCGTCATTATATTACTCATGACATTGATGAACACTGGCAAGCAGATTTGTGTGACGTTGCCTCTATTTCAAAACATAACTCGGGCAATAATTTTATTTTAACCGTCATTGATATTTTCTCGCGATGTGCGTGGGCTCAACCATTAAAAACTAAAGAAGGTAAAGGAGTTCAAAGGCATTTCGGTCAATTTTCCAAGAGGGTCGCATTCCAAAGAGAATTCAGAGTGATCAAGGAAAAGAGTTTGAAAATCAGCATGTAGGAAGATTGTTTGAGAGATACGACATTGAGTTGTTTAGTGTAAAGAGTGCCTATGAGGCTGCAATAGTTGAACGCCTTAACCGCACATTGAAAAATCGCTTGTGGCAACATTTTGTTGCCAACTTGACACAAAATTGGACAAAGATTCTACAAGATACGGTACATGCCTACAATCACTCTGTACATCGCTCTATTGGACTCAGACCAGCAGATGTGAATGCTGACAATGTAGATAAAGTGCGCGAATCATTCCAACGTAAACGCACTCATTTGAAAAGTGATGTGAAAATTGGTGATAAAGTTCGCATATCAAAAGTGAAGAGTGTTTTTGCCAAAGGTTATCTCCCGAATTGGACAGAAGAAATTTTTACAGTTTCAAACATCAATAAAAAAGACCATCCCACAACTTACAAGTTAAAAGATTACGATAATGAAGAAATAGATGGCAGCTTTTACCGTGATGAGATTGAGGCAGTCACTGAAAGTGAAACATATTTAGTAGAGAAAATCATCCGTTACAAAAAACGTCAAGGCGAAGAATAGTGTCTTGTTAAATGGCTCGGTTTTCCTTCAAGTATGAACTCTTGGATGCGTCGTGCAGACATTTTTCATCAAAGTGATCGCAAGTGATTTATGCAAAACTATAAATTGCGAGTTCAAGATTTAAGTAACGAATCCGACTGCATCGTTTTATTCAAGGCCCTCCTATGTAAGTG
Organism: Prostheceraeus crozeri; assembly: GCA_907163375.1. Classification (NCBI taxonomy): domain Eukaryota; kingdom Metazoa; phylum Platyhelminthes; order Polycladida; family Euryleptidae; genus Prostheceraeus; species Prostheceraeus crozeri. Next base: position 768,336 of record CAJQUW010014466.1, read on the forward strand.
ACGCGGGTACAATTTACAGTGGTTCTCGCCGTCAACGTGGAGGTAGTATATTTGTCGAACTGAAATCTGTTGCATCTCCTCTCTTATCTACTGTCGGAAAAACTTTAAAACGATCTGTTTTAAGTAATGCTGTTGGCTTTGCTGGTGATGTTGTCAATGATATTGCCAGTGGAAAAAAATATAAAGAGTAGTTTACTAAATCGTCGGAAGGAACGCGGTTTAAGAACATTGCGACAAACTTTTAATGCTAGACAACGAAAGAAAGCACCTAAACGAATGAATGTTAGAAGAAAAAGAAAACATCGCGGAGCTGGTAAGAGGCGAACTTCACGCAAATCTAAGAAGATGCATTCACGCAAACTCCGTGCGCGCTCTAATCCTTCATCGCGTGCTAAACGACGATGCTGTCATAACTTCTAATCATGGAGTGTAAAACTTCAAATTTTTGTTTGTTTGATCAACAAGCGATACAGACAGATATTCTTAGTTCAAGTATTGTAAATTATCATCCTCGAACTGCTGAGAATACTGGTCCAATTGAATTTGTCATTCCTGGTGCTAGTGATGACTACATTGATTTAAGTTATGCGATGGTTGATGTGCGGTTCAGAATTCAGCAAGCAGATGGTACTAACATCGATGATGCACATTAAGTTGGTCTGACCAATTTACCGCTGGCAACAATATTTCGTGATGTTTCTCTAACTATTGGAGAGCAAAAGGTAGAAGGTGGACAAAGCGATTATCCCTGTAAAGCATATTTCAATGCCCGATCACAGTTTCATCCGTCAGCACAAAAGAGTCATATGGAAGCAATGGGATTGTATAGAGATTAAGCAACACAATATGATAGTGAGACAAACACTGGTTTTGTAAAGCGATCTGCTTTGATTAAAGATAGTAAAGTATGTCAGCTATATGGTCCACTAAATCTTGACTTCTTCAGACAGTCAAAGTTTTCACTCTGTAATACCAGCATGCGAGTCAAACTTACAATGAATAAGCCTGAATTTTTATTGAATGCATATGCTGAAGTTGTCAATTTTAAAATCCATGTGGAAGATATTACGCTATACATTCGTCAAGCGATAGCTAATCCAAGTGTAATTAGAGGACATGCTGAGGGTCTTAACCGTAGCAATGCTATTTATCCCATTCAACATACAAAGCTTCTCACATTTACTATTCCTAAAGATCAAAAGAGTTTTATGAAAGTTGGTTTATTTCCATCAGAAGCACCAAAACTCCTAATGGTGGCAATGGTTGAAAATGACGCATTCAATGGCAATATCAAGAAGAATCCTTTCAACTTCAAACACAACAGTTTGAGCGAAATTGCTTTACGTGTAAATGGTGTCAGTCATCCTGGACCGCCCTATAGACCAGACTTCTCTTCTTATCAATTTTAGCGCAGCCATGTTGACTACATGAATGTCTTTGGCTTTTACAACACAGACAACACCAACGGGCTTACAATGAAAGAGTTTAAGAGTGGATATACTATTTATGAATTTGATTTGACTGCCGACAGTGATATTAGTGCATCTTATCGTCAAGCTAACGTTCCTCATAATATTCGCTTGGATCTGGAGTTTAAAACAACGCTAGCTGTGACGATCAATGTATTGATTTATTCAGTTTTTGATTCAAATATTGAAATAACTAAGTATCGTGACGTGATTCTTCACTATAATCGTTAATGAGTTGGTTGAATGCTGACGATATTAAAGCTAATGTACAGCGTAATGCAGATAAAGCTACGTTGAAAGCTTTTGATAATGTCTATTCGCTAGATACCCTACCAACTACAGTAAAACAGTATCCCATCTTTATTGTATTGAACACTCAGTCAAAGAATTTAGAAGGTGAACATTAGAAAGCTATCTTTATTGGAAAAGACAGACGCGGTGAACTATTTGACTCTCTTGCTCAACCTCCAAATATACCAACACAGCAGTGGTTGAGAAAACATACTCGTCAATATCAACGAAGTGAGCGCATACTACAACATCCACTTTCATCATCTTGTGGTGCTTTCGTATTGTACTTGATTTCAAAACGTTTGCATGTACGTCGATTTAAATCTGTTATTCAAAAGTTTTCATGTAACCCATCTTCTAATGAAAAAATGATTTGTAAGTTCTATAATGATTTGAAATAAAACACCATCATATTGGAACAAAAATTGTTTTTATTTCACAATCCGCTGGGTAAGTACATATTCGATTAAACGGTCTAGGATTGTATCTGCTTGCACTTCTGATTTCAGACCAGTAATGATCACTTTACTGTTGTGAAAGATTGCAATATGTACAGGATTCCAACAATTAATGAGAGCTGCAGGAAAAAGTTCTGGTTCATAACACAAATTGTAGCTGCTGCTATGAATCTTCGAAAACCATACATTTTCACTCAATTGAGTAGAGATCACCATATTGTTCAGTCAGATTCGACATCACACACTTCTCCCTCTTCCATATCCGACGTAGTAGCTTCTGCAGTTCTAAGCGCATTGACCGCGCCGATGATTGAGAAAGGGCGCCGAGAATTTGTACCGTCCTATTTGGAAAGAGTTGAAGGTTCCGTAAATTGCTGATCTTCACCACTAGCATTTGCGGTCGACCCGGATAATACTTGCTGTTTGGAATTTGTTGATGTAATGTTTTGAGATCGATTTTGGTATCGAGTCTGATGCGGCGAAGAATGTTGACGATGGTGTAACAATGACGTCTCATGATGAAGAAATGAATAAATAGAGCGATGTATCTTCCTTTTATACTTTTTCCAACTACCTTGATGAAATGTGAAGCAGATAGAAAGTTGGGAATGATAGATTTGTATTCGTTGCTTTTTTAACCGCAACCATATGCGATTTCCTATGCGTGAATGTCTTTTGATATAGAAGTATTTCAAGTCCTTCATGATATGATTTAGACATTGAAAATGTCGATATGATCAAGCAAATTCTCTTCTCATATTTCCAGTATAGTCGTTGAAATAAACGTTTTGATTATAATCAATCTCAACATGTTGTAGGGAATCTAATTTCCAACTCTTCGTGATGGAGCGTAGCATTGTGTTGAAGGTGGTGTCTGATTAAGATTTGCATACGAAAGCGATGAACTCTCGACGAATAAATGACATAATGGAGCGATGTATCCATCTTTTACATTTTTCCAAATTGTATTTGCGAAATGAAAAATAGATTGAGGAACCAGAATGACAGATTTGAATTTCATTTCTGTAATGTTGAAGCCAAACTTGACTACCGAAAGAGATGAATTTTAGCGTTTCAAAATATTCCAAATCCCTCATGATGTCATTAAGATTTAAAAATTGTCGCCATGTTAATGTAATTCCTCTCGATGTATTTCCATGAGAATTTTTGAAATGAACGTTTCCATTGCGATCAACTTTGATGTATTGTTAAGAATCCAAAATCCAAGTCTTCATGATGTTATGCAAATTGGTAATATATAGATCACCAGAATATGAAAATGTCATTTTACCATATTTTACTTAGCAATGTAGCAACAAATAGATTTGCTAGTAATCGAGCCGCTATCTTTCTACTCCCATTGATGATATACGACAGCTGAATGGAGAGTGGGAAGTAGGGGTCACACAACGTGTTCACAGTAACTGTGTAACTGTGTATATACTTTTGATCATGAGGTGATGACTATTAATATGAGATGCACAGCTGCTTACCAATGTGAAAAGGGCTGCCGAGTATACATTCCACAATGGCCGAAGAAAGATCTTCTATCACGCCAGAAATTCGTTTATGATTTCCTGAATAAAGCGTGTAAACATATTGTCCAATTTACTCCGCACAATGATGATCATAATTATGTACATCATGTAGTTGAGAAAGATTGGATTGTTGGTTTAAGTTCAAGTCTAAGAAATGATTTAGGTTACCTCGCTAGCGCCTTAACAAGCTATGATAATTATAACGTTAATTACCACCCAAGTGGTCATAAACAGTTAATGTATCGAGAGGAAGCTTATTATGTAGATCTTATTCCAAGAAATGAGAAGACGTTGGTGAAGAAGATTGTGATTAAGCCAAGAAAGACAAACATGACTCCTGAAACATTATTGAAGAAATTTAATTATCTCCTTAGAGTTGATGGTAAACAAGTGGCAACATTGACTTATATCAAATCATCTAATCATATTGCAATAAGTAAATTAAATGATGATGATCTAGTATTAGTTTGTTCAAAAGATTTTCATCAGTTCTTGCGACATCGTTCTGCAGCTGTTCATGGAAAATTTGATATGCAACATTTGCCATGTGAAAGGTCAAATCAATTTGATACAGAATGGACCGTATTTTTATACAGAAAGCGTATGGAGCCTTTAGGTGGTATCTTACATGAAACAAGAGTGTTGATGCCTCGCATTATTACTTCAGTTAAATTGGTTGTAGATTATTTAAATGAAGTGATTAATGAGCAACATATTTCATTTTCTGAAAAAGAAGGTGTTTTGTCTCTCACTGTACGTGGAAAAGGTATTGAACTAATTATGGATAAAACTCTAATGGACATTTTGGGTTTTGATCAAAATATCTTTAAAAGTGGTACTGTAACCAAAGCTAGCGCAGACATGTCGCTATCGCGTCGTATTGACTATTTTCAGATATGTTCCAATATTGGTGAAGATGTACGTGTGGGAGATGTTGAAGCTCCATTGCTAGCAATGATACCATACCAGCCAAAAAGCTGCAGTATTTTATCTGAGCATACTTTCAAGAAAGTGCATTATACAAAGCTGAAATCAAACTACATCCCACAAATTGATATTGCAATTTATGACGATGCTGGCGCGTTGATTCCTTTTCATAAAGATGCTCTAACAAGTATCACACTCCATTTCCGAATGAAGAGTTAATGCAAAAGTATGCTAATATATTTTTCCAATGTGATTAGTATGGAAAGTGAAAATAGAGATTCGTTTCTAATTTAATTACCCAGTAATGCTTCTATGAATAAATTTCCTAATAATAAACCATCAGACTTTCGAGTAGAATTAAATCGCTCACTACATCTAGAAGGTGAATGGGAAGTAGGTGTTTCCAGCATTTGCTATGATAGCAATATTCAGAATGTGAATGATTTGGAAGAAATGATATTGACTCCTCGCACCCAAGATGGAATAGCGATGAATAATGCATTCCAGTTCCCATACAATTTAACGTCAGATGGAAAGTGGAACTATGAATGGATTCAGATAAAATCAGATTATTATGGTCCATTTGGGGATGAGAAAATTATTAAGGCATTCAATAGTGGTAATACTTCCATCATGAAGAATAAGGATCAGAAAGTTTATGAGTTTACTATCTATCATTGGAGTGGGAGACAGTTCCTTCGCTTTCATTCTTTTACACATTCTTTTACACACTTTCAGTCTTACACTGAGGTTGGATAATGAATTCTATCCACATCTCGGTTTTGGCCATGGACTACATCTAGCGTCAATTGCTACTGCAAATCTTAAAAAAGTTTATTCAAATCGAATCAACAAATTTCATTATAAATTTAAAATATTTGATGAAGATGTTGTAGAATGCGAAGAACGCATCATTTTGAAAAAGCGTGGTGTTCAACCTTTATCACTTATTGAGTTGGCAAAACGATAGAATGAGACTGTGGGTAAGAAGTATGGAGAGAAAATTATGGCGGACAAAAATAAGTTGGTTATTCAGAAATATAATGACAAACTTACAGTTTATTTCTCTCCAACCTTGCGTCATTTTGTAAGACATTATACACCTATTATTGGAAGCGGTGTGGTGTATGCTTCTCATGAATATCACACTAAAGCTGATTCAGTTAATGATGAATGGTGGGTGGACATCTATGGTGATCCAGAAAAAGAAAATATAAGAAAATATAAGAAATACCAGTCTTATCAAGAATCCAAAGTTGCTATCAATATAATGCCGCGTCTATATCATACATTTGAAAGCTTCAGTCATGTAATAAATCCTTATATACAGCAGAAGTTGAAGCAGTTAATTTGTAATTTGTTAATATTGTTAAATTTGTAATTGTTAATTTGTTAATAGTTATTCAGTTAATGATGAATGGAGGGTGGACATCGATGGTGATCGCATCAAGAACCACCAGTCTTATCCAGAAAAAGAAAATATAAGAAAATATAAGAAATACCAGTCTTATCAAGAATCCAAAGTTGCTATCAATATAATGCCGCGTCTATATCATACAGTTGAAAGCTTCAATCATGTAATAAATCCTTATATACAGCAGAAGTTGAAGCATGTGATGAAAAGTAAATATGATGTAAAGACACACCACATTTCGTTTTCAATTGAAAATCAATGCGTTGTTCTCAAACTGGGTGATGACATTCAATGTGAGTTGAGCAAAAGTTTGAAAAAACTCTTTGGTTTTTCAATGCTACAAACTGTGTTTACTGCTGCGCATACGATTGGTATAGAAGCACCAATGACACTTGATAAACATGAACAACACCTTTACATTCAAAGTGATTTTATTCTACCTATTTCTGTTGGCGAGGAAAAAGAACACATTTTACGTGATTTCATTCATGATAAGGATGCTTTATATGGAATAGTCGAGAAGATGTTTCAACCTATTTTTTACCATCCTGTTATCAAACAAACTATACCATCTATTTCTATCAAAATTACAAATGGTCTATAAGAGTGCATCCATGTCAAAGATATTAAATCCCTCGTAACTTTGGTGTTTCGGAAAACAAAGTGAAGTCATTGTAAAATTTTATTGAAATAAAAATATGTGTATGAAGAAGTCTTTTCACAGATATAGGGGGAATGGGCTGACTGTAGGCATATATTCACAAGGAAGTGCAATCTAAAGCGATACATAAAACAACAATGAATGTCAACAAAGGCATCATCAAAATACTGATTTGAGACTGAATCTATTTACACATCTCCTGAATGTGGTAGTGTGAGTCTAACTCTTTTGGTTAGTGATATGTTTGTATCAGGATGACCATGTGGAAGAGATACACGTATGTTATGCGCTATCCAACACCTCTTATCTTCTCACGCTGAAAGTGCTCGCTTTCTAAATGCATGAGTTTCTACCTCATGCGTCTTTGATTTTAAGATGGTCATGTTGACAAACGTTACACACATATTTTGAAAGGACTTCTTATAGACCCTATGTTTCATATTTACAACAATCGATTTAGATATGCCTTTTGCGCGCTTAATACTGTCACTGGAGTCTTTTGGTAACATAGAATACATTTTAGGACGAAGAAGAATCATTTCCTTAATTTCTTTTCCTGCCATTTCATCTTTGAAGCATCCTAATTTTGCTTTATTTTTAGTAGAGTATAGTGGGTGATCTGTAGGATAATTTGACGTATCAAAATAATATTCTAAAGATTTTCCTATTTCATTGAAGTTTAACTCTTTCTGAGCAGCGATACTTAAAAAGAAACTGTCTGTATCACCACCCAGCAAACGCACGTCTTTAATTAGAGGACATGGTTTTAATATTCTATAGAAGAGTTGATACATTTCAAGCTTGGAATAATCTAATACAGCTTGTCCAATGTAGATGGGCTTGCACAACTCTACTCCTGATTTTATCATTTTAACACCAACCAACTCATCATCTATAATATCTCTATCAATAAAGAGAGGTGATGCCGCTAACTTCTGAAATTTATCATTATGATTCACAAGTTTATAGTTTATACGTTTTCTAACATCCTCCATTGTCTTACCAAAAAGACTATTATTCTTATATTTACAAAAATCCTTTTCAAAATTATTTTGGGCTAGTGCACGTTTCTGGCTGTTACCATCAATATATGGTTTCAGAAAGGCTTTCTGTCTAAATTTGATAATGCAATCAACTGTTTTTAAAATCATACCCATTTCTAAATAAAGTTTTACGATGGAAAAGTTGACTAGATAATTTTCTTTATCAAATTGAGTAAGCAAAAGTTTGCGACAAGGCTTGTACTTGGGCTGTCCACTCCCTTCTAAATCTTTATGAAATTGTTTCATAAAAACCGAAAACATTTCTTCAGTCACTTCACCTGATTCGGGCGCAAGTGGAAAATCTACAGTTTTATTTTTAATACTATTTGGATAGATAAGATCTACCTCAAAATAATATCCCCAATCACCATCATCTGGAATAGCTAGTATGTTTGAAGGATTGGAGAAATGTTGAATTTCACTATCACCTAGCCAGCTAAACTCAGAGTGAGGTAGAGGTTTGGATAGTGAATTACCATATAAATTATTCTGGTCATTGTACTTTAGATGAATCTGATCATCATCTAATATTTTTGATTTTATTTGATTTCCATTTACAAATGTGAGACCACCGCGAATTCCTCGCTCAAATAAGTTATACATCTCTGGATCTTGTAAAAGATGGATGCTCTCTCCAGTCATTTTAAAAGCAGACTGGAATGACATGGCTGGAAGACTGACAAAGTGGATAGGGTCTAATTTATCTTCTATTAATGTCACTCGTCGAAACTCCTGAAATACATCAGCCAGCAAAAATACATCTAATTTTAGATAGGCAATCATATAATCGCTAAACGTTTGACAGTCAAATTCTGTCCATGCAACTTAAGAATGATTGTAATCTTCTACCTTACATTCTATACCAGTCAAATCATTTTTAAATTTATCTATTGATGGAAGAGAAGTCTCACGAAGTTTAGAAATGTTGTCAAAGTATGCATATGGAAACACTCTGGATTGGACTCCAATCTTAATGACTTAAAAAATATTCTGAAGAGCAACGGCTATCCTTGTAATGTGGCTCAGCAAATCGTTCCTGTGAAGCCGAACTTCAAGAGAAAGAGAAAAACCATAAAGCGCATTGAAGACCCTATTTTCCTGAAGATGCCGTACGTTTCCGACCAGCTGAACAGGAACATCAACAGGGTGCTGCAGCAAAATGACCTCCCAGTCAAGATGTATCATAAGACAAGAACACTAAGAGACGTCCTCAGGAAGAAGGAGGAAGCTGATGAATGCAAGCTGAAGAACTTTCCTGTAAAGGACAACAAGTTGTGTCATGTCACCAATTGTGTGTACCAGATGAAGTGTAGCAGCTGTGGTAAGTTGTATATTGGCAGCACTATTCGGCCTCTCCACATCAGGGTGCGTGAACACATAAATTCGAGCAGCAGCTCAGTTTTCAAACATAAACTTACTTGTAAAAGCAGTTTTCAAACAGAAATACTTAGCCGTGAGCATCAATTGACATCGCTGAGAATACTTGAGGCTATAGAAATAAAAAAGAGGCAGCCCAGCATCAATTCCCGTCAGGAACGTGAGGAGCTGAAGGACATTGTATTTTAAACTTCCTTTTTCTTATCCTGTCATTTACCCTTTGCTGTTCATGAGTGCGCTTGCACCCATGTACTGCCGTCTCGCTGTCTGCGCCGATGTCGATCACGTAACCCTCTGCTGATAAGCGGTCGTCAGCGCGCTCGCTTACTTAGTTCATTCCTCGTGCACTCTTGAACAAGGCGGTTGTCCGCGAAAATTTGAGAATTTTATTAATACAGCAGCTTTGGCTATATTACACTGGTGTGTTTTTCTTTTGCATTCATAATGTGTTTGAAGCTTATCTTTTGACCAGAAGGATCTCATACAACGGTCACATATGAAATGCTCCCCCTTTTTGGATGTTAAGTGGGAATATAGTCGATGAATATTTGGAATACCGCAGTAATGCCATTGTTGACTGCTATCCTCACATACCAACAAGAGGATGACAACGCGATCATAAGTTGATGAACGTTTGTTGTAGCGTCCTTTTTGCCAGACGTGAACAACTATTTTAATTTCATTTAATTTTTCAAATTTCTCTATATCTTTCAATTTCATATCTTCACTATTACAGTCATCAAATTTCAATTCATTCTCCCATGAATGATATTTGATTTTACGGAAGCGGTTGTTCTGTACATCATGATAGTGGAGAATGGATAAAACCGCATACTTAAAACAGTGCGATTCACAATCTATAGAAATGACTGCTTTCTTATCTTTTAACGTTTTTGGAAGATTGAAGGAGCCTCATCCACTGTAATTTTCTAATAGAGTAATTTTAAACATGGCAGATTCTACACCATCAAAAATCAGACCACTATCGCGCTCGTTAAATTTATCAGTATTTGATTTTAGCCCTTGAATGTGAAAATTTAACCATACTTCTTTATCAACTACCTCTGTAGCAGGAGAGGAGGGTATGTGAAACCCCAATCTCTGCACTATTTCGCCAGTGTGATGATCAACTTTAACATATTTTATTTTAAAATAGATGAGCGCTTTTATTCTAAAGTTGTCTAAATTTCTAAAGAGCGCATCTATTAATATTGAATTTTGATGAAACCACTCCGGAAAATCAGCAATGGTTTCGGAGGATTCCATATGGTAATTTTTCGCTACATTATTGAGCGACACTTCAGTGAGACGGATAGAGGAGGGGCTCTTACTATAACTATCATTTGTATGCGTGTGGTGAAGTCTATGTGAAGATAATTCAAAACGTGTTTCAAAAGATAGAGTGCAAAAGTCGCAAGTAAAGGAGACATGTTGAATGGAATCATCCTCACCTCGGGAGATTGATGATGTCTTGGGTTGACATACACGTTGTCTGATGTGTCGGGCGAGATCACGCTTCCTTGTAAAGATGTGACCACAATCAGCACATTCCCGCTCATTAGATTCCTGCGACTGTCCGCTTGAGCTGTTACTAACATCACCTGAAAGAGAAATCATTCTATCATCTCTATTAAAGTTATAGTTTATTGTTGCAACCTACCTTCACTTAACAGCTCTAAAGTTTCCTCGAGAAGGGAGCGTTTTGGTGATGAAGTAGATGGCTGAAATTGAGAAAGATGCCCTTAACCAAACGTTTGAGGGAGATGAGTGAGGAAATCTTCAACGTACCATTTCAACGAAAACAAGTTTAAGTATGATACTTCAATGTTAGAGAATTGTATAGTTTATCAAAATAGAGACTTCACTTATTCTCAATACGTATCAAATATAGATTGAAAAATAAGTCTGTTTCCCCCCTTTTATATACTCTCATACTCGGCATTCATTGGCTCTTCATTTGATTGGCTACTTACTTGTACTTAAGCACTAAGAAATCAAGTTTATAGCATACAATTTGAAGTCATGAATTCGCCAACAGCAACTCTCTCCGTGGACAAATCAACTTGCCCTCCCGCTCCAAAGAAGGTGAAGTTGGAGAAAAAGAAAACAGTCGAGGATATTCCAAGTTTGGAGTATCCGTCTCTGACTGAGAATGGGGAGATGGAAATGGTGTATGTGAGGTGGAAGTACCTACTATACAACAAGGAGGATGTGTCGAAGGAGGAGGATATCAGTCTTCTCCATGACATACGGAGATGGTACAGCCCATCGTCTCAACCCAGGAACGAGATTGAATGGGACTATGTATTTGGTGTATTGGCTGCAGCCGAGGAAAGACTGCGACAGCTGAAATGTGACTGCAGTAACTGCGAATCGCTGTGGGACAATATTAGTACTGAAGAACTTCTAAATTATTTGTAATTTCTGAATATATGTTTCATTTGTTATATCTGTCTGTTTTCACTTATTTCTGGGTAATGTAGTCATCAACATCATAGTGAAAATCTAATTATTTGACAGCTCAATATAAATCATAGCAGCTGATGCTAGACACTATCATTTTTCCTAAATACTACCTCAATCACTGAGGGAAAATATCAAAAAGTAGTGACATGTGGTTCTTTAGATTTATTTAAAATCAAAGCATACTTGACCGTTTGGGAGCATCTGACACTCTTCTCTCACGAGTTGTTTTCGGTCCACTCTTCGTCTGTCCAGATAATTCTTACAGTTTTGTTGCCACTCTCCTGACTACTCATGCCTTCATCGCACTCATTGACGATCACAAAATTGTCATTTTAGCTGAGATTGGTATATCTTGCAATCTTCTGACTTTAACAGTCTTTATCTAAATTAGAATGATTCTGATTGGCTGTCGAGGAAAGTATTGATGCATATCCTATATAAATCAGAAGATTGTAGCACTTCTCATTCACATCATACGATCGAACAGGCTAGTATGGCAAATTCTTCTGAAGCCTTAAATATTTTCCACAAAATTTTCGAAGTTGTCGACGAATGGGATGAGGATGTGGACAGTGGCAATAAACCCAAAATCAACCAAGTTGTATGGATTGAGGGCGAGTTCACGCCGAAGACGACGCGACTTATAAGAGTGCCGGATGCACCAAAGCGAGTGAAATATTACAGGATTTATAATGACTTGAAACCAGTCCCACTAAACTTTGATAAATAAATCTAGAGAACTACATGTCTTAGTTTTGCAATGTATTGATCTAGAAATGGAAATAAAGGGAAGAATTTAGATATGGGGTTTATTGTATACATGGTTGCGAATGTCATCACATTTATTATCGGTCTACTTTTCTATCAAAAGAGATCGTATCATTAGTAAAGAGAGAAGATGTGTATGTTTGCGTGTGGCGCAAGAGTGCCCTCCCATTTCATCCCTTCATCATTTAGCCTCAATAAATAGAGGCAGTTTTTAAGAGAACTCATGATTCATTCTCAGATAACGTATGCAATGGAGAATTTAGAAAAGTAACCTGCGGCAGATAGCCAAGACTCAACCGATTGGCGTTCAAAGTGCTACGTTGAGCGAAGAGACCACGACGACCGTTGGAAAGTCGGATTAAGGTAAGTCTCAAGCCCTTGCCACACTCATCACTACGATATCATCCGCTGTTTCAATAGAGATCGCCCACCAACAGGAAGAATTATACCGAAGTTCTCCGTGCTATGCAACGTTAAAGTTGACTGATAGCAGATATAACTTTATGATTATATATTTTATATTCGTGTCATAGATTCTCAGACCAAAGTCTGTTCAGGGCAAACCACGAGGAGGTACCATCACATTTTGCCCCATGTGGTCTCTTAAAGACCGATGGTTCGTTCTCGGATACAGGTCTAGATTTGGCCGATTCCTCTGACAGAGACTTTTAATCTCTCTATGTCAGCGGCATAGACCTCCTCTACTTCCATCCGACTGTCAGAGGGTGGAATATATCTCCACTCTGTTGAATCGGCATCATCGGTAACCGATGAGCCGATTCGATCAAGATTGTCATAAACTCGCTCTCACTCCTCCATCTCTGAAAACTCAATAAATTAATTTCTCGGTCTAAGCCGAGTCTTGTCAGGAGAGCTGACTGTCGTCTTAGGTGTGTTCATGATGGAGTATAGAATGAAAATGAAAGAGAGGTAATGGTTTATATACCCCTCTGATACAAAGACATGACTCAGTCTTTCTAATTATGTGATAGATTCAGTCAGACCGAATTCTGTCCAGGGCAAACCACGTGGAGGTACTATCACCTTTTACCCCATGGTGGCCTCTTAAAGACCGTTGGTTCGTTGACGTCGCATCTGAAAAATAGAAAGAAAATAGATGAAATTATATTCAAGTGATAGAGATGATACTAACTTACCATAAATTAACTTAATCGGTTCGTTGAACCTTATATACGTCGCCTGCTCTTCAACTCGTTTTTCGCTGGCAAGCGCCCTTTCGCGGAAAGGTTCTAAGTTGATTACTTGGGTCTTGAGGGCCCGAATCTCGGCTACCTGACCCTTAAGGTGGAAATTGTCGTCCCTAAGGGCCGCACATTCGTTTTTGTAACGAGTGAGCTTGTCTTTTAATTTCGTGAGTGCATATTCCTGGCTCACTTTCGCGATCTGGGCATCCTTATTCCAGCTGTTCGTCTGCTGCTTAATCCCCTTCTTTACTGGGGAAGGTGCGATCCCTTTCTTTATCGGGGAAGACTGATTTGCCGGTTTTCCTATCTCTTCCGCGTTTTTATTGATGACGACCTCCTCAGAATCGGAGTCGTCTGAGGTGTCCGATCCACTTAGTTGTTCAGTGGTCGGTGCAGTCGGACTTAAGATGGTGTCAATTGCATCTTGCAATTCTGCGTCTAAATCGACTGTTGCTTCGTTGAAGAAGGCTGTGATCACTTTGCCGATGTCTGATGTCGTATAATTGCTAGCCTTCTTGATCGGACATTCGGCGTGAGCGGCATAAAATGCTGTCTGATCCTTGCCTTTTAAAAATTTCAGGCAATGTATGCAGCCGGAAATAACGGCTCTTTCCTCGTGAAAGTGAGGAGTATTCTTATACTTGTTAATGTGGCGTTTAAATTCACCGCCTCTTTTTATCTCTCCACAAGAGCACTTCTTAAATAAAAGTTTGCTATTTCCTCCCATTTTCTGTAAAGGAAGGATGAAATAGAATTACTACTTATACCATTTATAACTTCAACGAATGAATACATTGACAATCATTTTAAAAATACAACTAATATGTCATTCAATACTTGAGGATAGACAAGCTAGGCTGATGAATCCGCTACGGGCATTACTCAAAGGGGATCTTATCCCGACTCCAAGGCCCTCAAATCCAACCTCCCGCGGACAGAGCGTGCGTCATATCACTGTGTTGGTATTCGGACCCCGATTTTTTAACATGAAAACCGGTGGAGTTATTTACATCAGGAAGCAAGTCTCAAGCCGAAGCTCGCCTCTGACAACTTTATAAAAGTCTTTATTGAAATCAGAAGGTTTGAAAACCCCGAAAATCACCAAAAATAGCGAATTTAAATTTTCAAATTTTTAGTACTACTTATGAGATTTTATAAGTAGTTTATCACATAGGGCAGGTCAATATAGCGACCGAACCTTTTTTGAATCAAGTCAAACGGACTTGTAGAAGCAAAGTTACAAGCCTTTAAAGTTTTGGAGTCTTTTATGGCCTGGAGACTAAGGCCATCTCCTGGCTAACCTTTAAGTCCGACGGCTTAGCTGATATCAGCAATGAAATTTTCTAAGTCGGTTTCTTACAGAAACCCGCAACTTTGAATGTCTGATGCTCATTCCATCAGAGCTCAGAGAGACGACCTACCGTCGACAATCTCTCGTCTTAATGACTGACAAGTCTCTGTCGGTTCCCAGCTTATATAGTTTGTGGCGATCAGCTGATGACGTAATATCCATCATCCAAAAACTTTAAACGCTTCTATCACCGATTCTAGAGGTCCGATTGAGCTGGAAATCACCCCACGGATGTAGAATTTGACGCTGATTCCAAATCTGGTCTCAGATCTACCATTGGAGTAGCCGTTTAGACGCTAGGGCCCAAAACATCCCACATTCGCCGTTAACTCTGTCGCTTTTCGCCAATCTCCCAAATCTTAAATGGCGTCTCACATCTAAACGAAGACAGATATGAACAAGCCGTTTCTTTCAGTGAATTTGTCTCACTCTTAGCTTTCAAACGAGCTATTGCACGACTTTCTACGATCTCTAGAACCAAAGTTGGAAGCAACGCTGCCGAGGGGGGATGGACGTCCCAAAATTTTTTTCCTTCCGATGCCGCTGGAAATCACCCTGCGGATGCAGAATTTGACGCTGAATCCGAATCTGGCCTCCGTTTTCCCATCCGATGCTTCGTTTTGGCTCTACAGCCCAAAACCAGCCCAAATTCGCCGTTAACTCTGTCGTTTTTCCGAAAAATGTTGAAAATTTTTTCGCTCCGATTGAGCTGGAAATCACCCCACGGATGTAGAATTTGACGCTGATTCCAAATCTGGTCTCAGATCTACCATTGGAGCAGCCGTTTAGACGCTAGAACCCAAAACATCCCACAGTCGCCGCTAACTCTGGCGCTTCACAACCTGGTCGGCCGCCCAAGTCAACACAGACGGACAACCCACACTCTCAACCGAGGGGGGGGGCGCTGTGTTTATTGTGGAGGTTTGCTTACTACTAATGGCTACTTAAGTGAAAAATCTGCGAATTGAAAGATTTGATCGATGCCATTATTCCATGAAGTCAAAGTTGAATTGGCGCATTCCTCTAGTAGCAATCTTAACAAAGGGAAGCGTAATAAGGTTACATTCTATGCAGCATTTATGAAGCGAGTGAAAATCAATTTCACAGTTGTTCCATCATAAGTGACCGATGCTAGCTTAGGATATGTGATCATGCCACATTCGTCTCTATAGATAATCCTACAGATCAAAAATTCGCTCTGAAGCGTAATAACGTTACATTTTTTACATGTGCTATACAATGTAAAATTTCTCAGCAAAATTAAAGGTTGAATGAATCTATACATATTTTTCTATCATTTTTTACCTGATTTGAAAGTATTACTGTTGAAAAGAAAAATGACTAACTCTCTTGTGCAAAAAACTTCATAATGAAATTTACTTAAAAACATTGTAAATTCCAAAAAAAGAATTTTGAAAAAAACTTTAAAATTTCAACTATAAATAGACTTCAAACGTGAAATTCAACATCAGATTCGGACTTTTGGGGAAATTCAATATGAAAAAGTGTGTTTACAATCAATATCCGACAATTTACTTTTTCGACCTAAATGTTGACAGTCTCGTGGCATTGCTCCATTATGATTATAACTATACATTGAACAAGCATTGGCAGCAATAACAAGCGATTCAGTAGTCCTGTATGCAATTACCACAATCGCCTCCAGTATATTTGAGAATTAAGCAATGTAAGACTGCTTGATGAAGGCCTAGCACATATTTTTTCAGTTTTCACTTTTTACTAGACCTACTGAACGGTTTCGGGGCCCGAGGCCTATCAAGCCCTGGGGCCAGAGTCTATCAAAATGATGGGAATCCGCATCAATCTAATAATTGGCTAATTACAGTCTTCGAACAATGTCCCACAACATTGAAATTTTTTGAATCAAAAATTGTACATACCTGGTTCAGATGACAAAATTCCATAAATAATTTCACAAGTTGGATATCACCAGCACAATCATGAGAACACGAACATGATAGGATTCCTGTCACGCTCAAGCACTGTCCAGGTACCTCTATTCTAAACCGTCAGGAAAAGGTGTGGTGAATTTGAAGACTAGTCAAAAACTCCGGGATTGAGATGCTTCTTCAAATTTACTTCTATCGATAGTAAAGTGAAAATGAAAACTGCAACCCTAGAGGAATGCTAGCGAGATGTATCAATAAGTGTGAAAAGTCGGATGTAAATGCGGTGATAAAATGTTATTATATCTTAGGCTGTATACATCCTTACATAAACGCCAGACTCCGATAACCTTCAAAGCTATCAAATAGAGAAAGATTGATGACGCAAGATGCATTCCAATCTGCTGAAAAATAATTTTAGCAGGAAAACAAATAGTTTAAATGCAGACGGTTGTGTAAGTGACAAATTATCACATCTGTTCGACTAGAATCCTCGGACTACGAAAATTTAGTGAGCTATTATTTTTAAACGCTCTTTCTTTTTCATTTCAATGTCTGCATCTGGTGCCTATTCGGTGTTGTCAACTGAGTTTTTCAAGAAACTCAGTTAAAACTCAGATAAACGAGTTTGCCGGAAATTCACCAAGTTAAACTCGTTTCAATAAAATACAAAATAAGAATGCACCAGTAGGTTTAAGCCATCAGAAACTGATTATAAAGCTATATATTACAAGCGCTTCAATCGAGAGCTTTTTCATCAAAGTTTGAGGGACGAAGATGAGTCATTTCTCCATCTAGACATACCCTTCAGAAGAGAAGTAGAAACATCAGACTTATTCAAAAAAAGTTCAACATAGAGAGGTTAAAGAGGGAGTTAGAAAGTAATATGGTAATAGAGCTGATCTGAATTCGCGCGAGAGGGAAGTTAGAATGACTTCTAGCCTATGTGAAATTTAGGCTATTTTTGTGGCAGGCTATCTACTACTCGTATTAATGAATATTTTGAAGGAGGTATAGAGCCTGCGGAAAGGAAATACAAGTACCTCTTACCATAGATCACCTCGATGGTTTTGCGCTTAATGAATTTGATAAATGCTTGGGAAGATTTTTTGCTACGTGTTTTATAGTTTCGAGATTGGCAAGCATTTCAGAAGTCTTGGTTTGTTTGATTTCATTTTCGTTGTTTGAAAACCAGGCCCAGCAGGCTTATGAGCATTTCATACTTGTGTTGAAATAAGTCTACGAAAAGAACCAATATAAATGAATAGGTTTTCAAAGAAAATTTGGGATTTAAGTTCAAGGGAAATCAATAAAGAAAAAATAACAAAAGCATTCATTATGTTAAAGATAACAATACATTAGTTATCCTACGTAAACAAAAAATAACCTGTTTATGTAGAATATTTTGCGAATACTTATTAAGCTTGTAGATAAAATATCTATTTAGGAGGTCAATTAGCATTTATTAGGTCTGAGATTAAATCCAAAAAGGAAGAGCTGTCGAAAATTTGGAGATGCAAATGTTGTTAAATTTTATTGTGCTTGTATACGCAGCATTCTGGAATATGGCGTTCTTGTATGGCATTTCAACATCACAAAAGCACAATCAAATGCTCTTGAATCTGTTCAGAGAAGAGTCATCCGCATGATAGAGCACGTTGCAATCGAGTGCCACGATTATCATTATGAAGGCCTTTTGATCAAACATGGACTAGAAAAACAGCATCAGACTTTCATCACATGTCAAAAACAATTTCAAAGATTACCGACGATCCTGAGAGAAAGAATACCACAGCGCTCGAATCAGACGATATAAAACTCAGAAAGTCATCCAGCATTATATTTTGTAAAACTGATCGATATAAGAACTTCTTCCTTCCATCTTGTGTATCGCGTTTTTCGTAGCTGTGACTTAATGCCTTTTATATGCTTTTTTATCCCTTTGTATGTGCTATGATTGGCCGTGGCTGTTTATCTACAAATAAATGCTTATTATAATTATTAAAATTTAACACGAGGATGAAGTTGCGAGAAACCTTAAATATAGATATCACATGTATAACCTGTAACTAAACTTGTAAATTGAGATATCATTCAGTCGAATTGTCCATTCCGAAAAATCACAACACCCATTTTCTTCGGTATGATGTCCTAAAGAACAACAATAGCTGAAATAGTAATGTCATACAAATAAAACATCGAGCTGCAGCACTATCATCAATTGCGTTTTCATGAAAAAATATTCAAATGCTTTTCAAAAAGCAAAACCTCAACAGCCTGAGAGCAAAAATTAAGTTTAGAAGTAAGTGATATAGTGTCTGCTTTGATGCGAGATTTCCGAGAAATGAATTCCCTCTTATTTAGGCCGCTGTCACACAGGAAAAGACGTCTTCTATTTTCCATCTTCCGCCTACCACAGTCACACTAGGGAAATTCATTTCCGATACAGTCAGTGCTACTTTTCTCTATTGTTTTTTATTAATGTATAGGTGTTTTTCTCTATTAACTGTTGTTATGACTATTGTCTTGATCCTCGTCCTCGTACGGCATTGTGAACAAAGGCTGTTTTCTGATTGCTTATCTTTGCAAATGATAACTTCCTAAGGCCGCTGTCACACAGGAAAAGGCGTCTTCCATGGCCCGTCTGCCGTTTTGGATTTCCCTTTAATTGCATGTAGAAAAGAATACAACCTATCACAAGGAAAAGTCATCTTCCATGGCCCGTCTTCCATAAGTCATCGCCCGTCGTCCATTACGCTGTCACATAGAAAAAGTCATCGCCCGTCGTCCGTCGGACAAAAGGATGATGATGATCTTTCCTAACATCCATCAGCCGTCACCCGCTAGACTGCTCTAAAATTAGAACAACGTGATCTGACGTCTGAGGGAAGATATAGAAAGCTATGATTTGCAAAGAGAAGCAATGTATCAGAAAACAGCTCATTGTTCACCATAGAAATTAACAATACCATAGAAAGTCATAGAATGGAAATTGCATGAAAATTATGGCACACACCGGGGGAACTTAGTTGGGGCGAAATGCTACTTGTGCGATCTGGCTTCCATGTTTTTTGATTGGCATTTATATTTATCAGTCCTATTCTTGATCTGGATTGTTGGCTCTTGTCCAAAGACCATGTACTCAAAAGCATAAGTGAATTTACAAAATGCTGCGCCGACAGGATGACAAAGAAGGAAATCCTTTTAAACGTTCTGTACGTTTATCATTTTGATATATCGCTCCTATAATCTATCAATAGTATAATCAGACTCTTATGCAACTTGTAATGTCGATTTACGGAACATGCATAACTCCAGCTTGAAATCAGAGGCCAAGAAATCTTAGAGTATTCATTTTACTTTAAAGGGTTCCCCTGTTCACTAAATTTGAATGATTTTCAAAATCTCTACATGCATTCGAATATCAGCTTCCAAAATATCACATGTGTCATTCAATGATTAATTGAAAAGTTCCGGCGACATTTCATTTATTTGAGAAATGATTGTCGGTAAAGAAACTTTCAATGTGCTTATTCCAGAGAAGCGCCAGGTTTCTTAGCCGCTTGAAGAAGAAATTATCCAATAATTAGACTTTCGATCTGTGAATTCTTCAGATGTTCTAACAAACAGCACACCGACCACTTTCCACTTTCAATTATGACTTTGTGAACCAATTTTTAATTCGCATTCCAATATTGAAACATTTGGAAAATAGTTGTCAGTGACTGCTACAAATAGACACAGTATATTAATCCATGGAATAGTAGGCTAATTCACATGAAACAATGCTACCATCTCACTTGCAATTCTCTTCATGAAAATCCTGTAATTAGGTGCCAACAACTTCCACAACTAACTTGGCAGATAGTTTGACTATGATGCCATGTTTTAGATCGAATCTGATCTACAAACCATAGATTTTTCCATGTACCATCATTGTAAATAGGCAAGATATCAAACTTCCATTCTAGTGTACTATTATCCACTTCTATGTTGTTCACCATGTCGGACTTTGATATTGAGGAAGAGCAGAGCATTCTGGAACACGATTTTGAAAATGGAAATGGGTCAAAGGACAGACTTTTGATTAAATCTGTGAAAAGCCACAATTTTTTGTATGCGAAGGACCATCCCGAGCATAAGGACAGAAATTTGTCGGAGCGCACCTGGCAAAAGATCGCCACCACAGTTGGTACGACTTCTCAAAGTAAGTGCCATTATTCAGACATATCGATGTTTCATGCATAAGCAGATACACGTACATTTGTTTTTTAAAACATAATTATAGCTTGCAAAAATCTATAGGAATACATGAATTGTACACGCACATTACGATGGATAGCCTATAACAATAGGAAGTATTCCAAACGGGTCACGTACATATTGTACGTACATATTGTACATATTGTACACGTACATGTACATATTTTATGCATGTTTTTTTCTTCGTTATTCTCCACTCAATTCAGTATGCACAGAAGAATGCAGGGTTTTTTCAACGTGCAACTGAACACAATTTGTGCAGTTCTAAACTCAAATGAACAGCTGAAAATTGTAATTTGGAAAAGAGCTCAAATAGAAACGTAGCAGAAAGTGAAGTATATGTCAATGAATGACAATTACATAACTTGCGCTACAATAAACAAGCACTAAGACATGACTGTGTTGAAAATTGAAATTTCTTAAAAGACTGACCATAATGGTTGCTTGTCAGTTTATCAAATGTGAGGCCTAAATATTAGTAGCACTGTACTCCAGGAGCGCTGTTGGGGATAGGTGTTGGCACTTTAAATTAGTGTGTCATAATTTTTATCTGGAGACCAAGATGATGAGAAATCAGTTAATCAGCATGAGAAAGCATTGGTAAATCAAGACAGTAGTCATAGCAACGGTTAACAGCAAAAAAGCGATGACGTATCGGAAATGGATTTCCCTAGAGTGACTGTGGAAGGTGAAAACGGGCGATGGACTATTGGAAGGTGGAAGACGGCAGATGGAAATCTGATCATCGCGCCTTATGGAAGACGCCTTATGAAGAATGTGCAATGAGGCGAGTAGCATGGAAGACGGGCCATGGAAGACGCCTTTTCCTGTGTGACAGCGGCCTAAATCTTCCCTCAGACATCATTTCACGTTGTTTTAATTTTAGAACAGTCTCGCGGCTTATGGAAATGAACGCCATCAGTCGCATAATTTCATGCCTTATGTCCGATGAAAGACGCCCTATGACTTTTCCTGTGTGACAGCGTAACGGACGAGATGAAAGATGACTTATGGTTGATGACTTTTTCTGTGTGATAGGTTGTATTCTTTTCTACATGCAATTAAAGGGAAATCCCAAATGGAAGATGGAAGATGGAAGACGCCTTTTCCTGTGTGACAGCGGCCTTAGGATGATTGACTCTTGCGATGCAGCACTGAATCGTTTTGACAAATTTAACCGAGTTAACCGAGTTTCCCAAACCCAGTTAGATCTTCACAAAACTCGGTTCTAAATTACGTAACTTAGTTTCTTGATCATGGAATTCAAATTTCGCTGAAACTCGGTGAAGTTAAAACTCAGTTGACAAACCTTTTCCAAGTCATTAGTAGAAACACGCAATTCAATAGCGGTGATCTCAAGTCAATAGTAGATCCGCTCAAATCAGCAACGGGAATCTCAAATCATTGATAGAAATTCTATTCTATCTCAAGTCAACAGTAGATATACCCAATTCAACAACGGAGAGCAAAAATCAACAGTAGATGTTGGGATCTTTTGTCATGCTACAAAATTTACGGGCCAGTTTAAGACATGTAGCTACGATTGCATAATGCAGTTTGCATGGCGCAATCACTTATAATTCACGTCTTCGTTAGCTAACTAACAAAGTAGACAAAAGTACAATGGCATGTGCAGACACGAAGATTGCCCGTCATGCCAAACAATTGACTCATCACATCGACTCGATGCATGCATTGATTGATAGCACCAACTAATGTCATTCTTTGTACATACGATCTGTAGCGATGTCGCGTCAACGAATATCTGCTGCAGACAAGCAAAGACTTATACGGGCGTTTGAGAATGGTCA
This sequence comes from Prostheceraeus crozeri, assembly GCA_907163375.1. Lineage (NCBI taxonomy): Eukaryota > Metazoa > Platyhelminthes > Polycladida > Euryleptidae > Prostheceraeus > Prostheceraeus crozeri. The sequence goes on from CAJQUW010014466.1 coordinate 791,285, forward strand.
GGATTATCAAGCTTTGGCTGAGACGTTGGCTATCAAATCTGGAACTGCTTGGTCAATCATCCGGCGTTTTCAAAATACTGGATGTGTAGTGCGACAGAGAGGAGGTGCACACAACAAGAAACGGGATGATGAAATATCTTCAACTCTTTTGTCTATTGTTGAGGAAAATCCCCAGTTTACTCTATCACAGATAAATGCCACTTTGAAGTCATTGCTGCCACATAAGCCCGCCATGTGTGATAACACAATTTCGAATATTCTGCACGGTCAAATGGTGACTATGAAGAAGTTAATGGACTCCCCTGCAGAGAGAAATGCATCTGAAGTGAAAGCTCAACGTCGACAACTCGTAGAGTGGCTAATTGCTCTCAGTCCAGATATTGAGCCGATTTTTATTGATGAGAGTGGCTTTCATCTTTGGATCAAACGTACTCGCGGGAGAGCCATCAGAGGCGATCGGGCTGTGCGTGTTGTTGGCGGACGAAGGAGCACAAATTTTAGTGCATTATTTGCCGTGTCTCCAAGACGGGGTCTGGTTCATCACCAGTTCATTACATCGAATACGAATTCGACAGCCTTCAATTCCTTTCTGTAAGAGCTGTCCCTGAATATTGGACATGAAACGTTGGCGGTATTCATAATGGACAATTGCAGTATCCATCGCAATCACCACTTGGCTAATCTCCCAAGTACTCACAGTGCAAAATTTCTTTCTCCCTATTCTTCCATCAACATTTGCAAAAATGCGTTCAGTTCGTGGAAAGCCGGAGTCAAGCGCCAAATGGCAGAGGTGAGGGACCAGGTCATTTTGCAACCCCCCCAAAGACTTGCAACTCTAATGCAATTAGCTGAGCAGAACGTTGCCGAAATAACGGCTTATAAATGTGACCGATGGTTTTCACATATGCAGACGTATTACGGTCGTGCGTTGAGAGAAGAAGACATGATATATTGAGATATGTAAATGCATTAGTGGAAATTTTCAGTGTTATGTCGTTCATCATGATTTATGTTCAGCATATTTTTATTCTGTTGTTTCTATTGAAAATTATAGACAGATTTTTCACATACCCACATTGTTGCTTTTCATTATCAGCGATCAGGACGAACTGTCTCTAAACACAGCCTACATGACTAGAACAAAAATTCTAGAATTCATTCTTTGCAGCTTCGAATCCTGGGGGCTACATTACATGCATGCTTCTTATGTCTTCCATTTGCTATTGTACTTTTGTCTGTAAAACGAAATAGTGCTCAATCAAGTAAAAACATTAATGAATCCGTAATTGTAACTCCATATCCATTCTAAAGAGGCACAAACTGGCCCGTAAATTTTGAAGCATGACAAAAGATCCCAACATCTACTGTTGATTTTTGCTCTCCGTTGTTGAATTGGGTAGATCTACTGTTGACTTGAGATAGAATGGAATTTCTATTAATGATTTGAGACTCCCGTTGCTGATTTGAGCGGATCTACTATTGACTTGAGATCACCGCTATTGAATTGCGTGTTTCTACTGATGACTTGGAAAAGCTGTACAACAATCGGAAACTCAAAATCTCTTTCAATGTGTGAAATGGAACATTTGCATTACAAAGTTCGCTGTATTCTGCGGATATTTGAATCCGAAATCATTTCATTCCGATCAGAATTTTCAAAAAGAATGTTTGAATTTCTATTGTTCCATGCACATTTCCGGCCATCGGGATCAACTTTGTCGACAAAATTTCAATGAGCATTCCACGCATTCGCATACATACAGTATGGCTCATTTGTTTCATTTTGAATGAAAACTTGTGACACCTCTTGGCAAGTTTGTGCCATGCTATCAGTCAATAGAATCTTAATTGGAGTGTGTAGATAGTATTGCTTGTTCTAAAAACAAGCTCAGTTAGTATCAATAATAAAATTTCAAACTGAGACAGTAAATTCGCTAATATAGCAAGCAGCAAGTCAATGAAGAGGAGCCAGATTTTATGAAGATTCAGCAGAAAACACTTTGTAAAGCTCGATAAAATGCGTATTTCAGTTGCACGGATATATTAGTACCTTAACTTTTTTGAAAGATATCGCCAATGTCATCATATTCATGTTTGATACACGCAGATTTAAAAAGGCATTTGTATTTGTTACTGTCTGTTGAGAGAATTTTGAAAAGGGATTAAGTTGTGTACTTACATTATCAAAATGTACGTACCTACCTGGGGATAAAAAAATGTGCAGCTGTTGCGAATAATATACTCTCAGCAAAATTTGGTTCTTTCATTTTGTTGCTGAATCAAAATACTAAAAGATGTGATTCAAAATCAGTGGAATCGACAATGTCGACAGTATCACAATTCCACCTAAATTACATTCAGGCACTAAAATTTTGTACTTTTTGAAATGTGTAAAATTGTAGAAGCAGGAAAAAGGATCATCTATGCATGTACATGAGACTTGCAAGAATTGGAAAACCATCGGTTCAGTTCACTCATCATTCACGAACTGCAAGTTCTTAGTTCAATTCAGGGGTCACAGCTGGAATATTCTGTTCGCTGTGTTCATTCACTCACTCAATAGCTCGAATGCACAGATGATGTCTGGAGAAATTCATAAGAGAAACATGTAGCAATAATATGCGCTCCAGGTTTCTTGGGGCACTTCTGTGGTGAGAATTCAGCTATGTATAACCCTCAAATTGCCGTGGGGTCGCCAGTGACCCCAAAGTTTCACTTCTGTCCCTTTAGATACTTAAAACATGATCAGTTCCAACAAAGCGCTTGCTGATGAAGAAGTTTAATGCATTAATTATATGTCGAAGTATTACTATTATCTTGCAATATCAGATACCGTTGAAATTTCATATTTCTGAAGTCAACTAGAATTAATTCAACCGGCACGCTGAGCTTTCGATTGCGCTATAGCCGCATCAACGAAATTAAGGAAACTATGAAAATAAACAATACTTTGTATTGCATATCAAGTTTTGTCATTGAATCCATTCATTGATGATTTCTTTAACTTGATCGACATAGCTAATCTATGTGATTGCGTCAGAAAAATGTCAATCTCACTGCAACCGTAATTGTATTTACTCAGTTTCGCTTCCTTCAGTCCAAATTTGGATTATTTCCGATTACTTATTCAACGAGAAAGCAATATTTTAACTGCTTTGAAAGTGGGCATCATTGCCGCTCTGTGACAATGGATTGTTAAGAAATGAAAACGTCTCTCAAGTACAGAGCTTAGATAAATTATGGAGTTTTAACGAATGACCAAAGTAGTTCCAAGGAAGGTACTGTAACAGGAATCAGCTGAATTCAGTTGAAGTTGGGTATCCTTCTTATAAAGGCAGTAAGCTAAATTTATAAAGTGATTACAGCACTTTGCCATGTTTCAGTCGTGATAATCATGCACTGTTTGGCTGTTTTAGTGAGGTAATTGAGGCAAAATATAAATCATCGAGTCAAAGTATTGTTTGAAAAAGAAAGAAATTCTTCTTAGAACTCGAACAATATACCTGTATATATATATATATATATATATATATATATATATATATATATATATATATATTCTTGCGTTTCAAAGAACATTTATATGATAAGAATTCTGCCATTTTCTGTCATCTGGCTAGTCATGATGTTAACCCTAAGTCACCTGAACTGCCATTGAAATGGAAATTTTTGGATAAAACTTAAAGCATCCAAATGTCCGACGTTCTGTAGAAGCCCTACACATCAGAAGAAACCAGCAAATATTAATGAATGGATGTATAGGTAGAGTACTGGATGTGTAAAGAAAATTTTTTTTGTCGATCACTCAAGTACAATGTCATAATCTAATTTTAGCACGTGCTGCTTCGTTGTGCCTTCTTGTTTTCGTCTTATACTGTAAATACTCTTTTTGTAAATATGCTGTTTTATCCACTGTCTGTTGTTGCATGTTATTCTCTGGTTTTAGCTGTGTTACGTTTAGTTCATTAAGTGTTTCATATCTTCTTGCTGAGGTTTTAATGTATCTACCAATGAAGCGTCTGCTTCACTAAATCATGACTGTGACGTTTGTGATTGCTACTCCAAGACCACTGACACTTCCAACTGCGTCTGAATTACACACATGTATTTCGCCTGATGAAGGCTTCGGCCGAAAATTTGTGATTTTAATATTGTAATATATATACAAGTATATTGTTCGAGTTCTAAGCAGATTTTCTTTCTTTTTCAGACAGGTAATTGACGAATTGTTTTACTGGAGGTATTTTTTGTCATTTTTTTAGTCATATGTTGAATTGTCGTCTAAGGTAGTGATTTCGGAGTATGCGTTTCTGACTGATTGTCTTGACGGCACACGTGTGAACTGTGAATTTCGATTGCGGTTGACATAAGTGTCTGAGATTAGCTTTCTATGTCCTCGTGCCCACTGGCTTCTGTTTATGTTCTGTCATTTTGTTTCTAGTTTGATCTTGTGCTTCTTTGTTGGTTGGCTTCGGTGGTTGTTTTCTTCCGTCGTATAGGCCTACTTGGTATTCGTGTGTAGTTGCTGGCTTGTACATGCGCGATACAAAGGTAATTTTTGGTGTTGGGATTCTTTTTCTGTAGTTTGTATATCCCTACACAACAGATCCTAACCACACTTGTGTAGCAATCCAATATTCAAAATTCATGTATAGCAGCTGTATTTAGTACTTTTATTATATCTTCAGCAACCTTTTGTCTACGAGTTTAACATTAAGAATCTCAGAGTCCAGGGAGAGAAGTCTTTTATGTAACGAGGGCGGGAAGACTTCAATGTTTGGTAGATTTTGCCTTTGAAAATGATGCGGCTCCCATAGAACACATACTTAATGACTTTTTCATGAAAATTGAGATCTTCCTTTTTCAAGTGAAAAGAAATCGTATTCCAATTACCAACCTAGAAAAACAGGTTCAGTTGTTCACAGTCGAACATCATAAAGCCTTAAAGGCTGAAATTTTCAAGAGAGCCGCAAAAGGTTTATATCACGAATCAACTACGTTATTAGTTTGAATCACGATGGCAACAGAGGAACATGATATGTGGGTAAAAGAAGATCAAACTCAGTAGATTTCATTTTAACAATTAAAAAAGTGGAAACTTTTGACCAGTTTCACTTATCATTTCAGCTCAGAAACAGAAAAATACTCTAATGCAGGGGTTCTATTGGAACCGTGTCAAGCATAGTATCAGAGTGTCGACTCAAGAAAATGCCAGCATACAGTGAAAATTTTTACTTCAAAAGATTGAGTTTTTTGCGCCGGTTGTGCTCCCGCCGTCTAAAAAAGTACTTGATCACTTTTAAAAAAGCTAATTTTTTGCAAATTATTCGTGCGTTACATACTAGTGACGTGGACCCACTATATAAGCAGTGTGAAACTTATTAGATATCAAAAGGAATGAACATTTACTAAAGGATATCTCAATTAATCGGAAATTGAGCTGATTCCCAAGGTAGTTTCATGAATCGCTTTATAATGTAAGTCTTCATGGAAAAATTGAGATCTCATTATGCTTCTTGGCTGAAATTTGAAGTTTTCGATGAAGTCGCGTGAATTACGCGTGATTGAGCGTGGCATGTCACCTAGTGTTTCTTGCATCCACGTGTGGGAACATCTCCGCGGATGCCCACTTCGTTGCAGGACAGAGCGTGCACAGCCGTTTGGGCCTCTCCACAGATACAAAGATAATTTGGCGAAAGCTCGATAGCGACAAAATCAGATCAAAGCCTGTTCAGGAACACCCAATACTTTCTTGGTAGATCGTATCCACGGAGCCTCTTCGTAGGGATGAAACGTCGACGTTGGCAGTTGGAGCTTTTTCATCTTTCTGCCCAATTGTGCTGAGCAAAGTTTTCTTGCAGGTCCGTCCGTCTAATCACATTGTTCATGCGATCCACGAGAGTTTGTCGGAACTTGAGTCTTCTTGTGCGGGAGTTCTGTAGGATCGCGTCATAAAGCAGGTGCCTTGAATCTGATCTAGCTCGGCTGCCGAGCCTTAGTAATTGTTCTTCACGTCGAATATCTAGTGGGATGATTCCATTCATGACAGGCAGCTTGTCTGTTGGCGTTGATCAGTCGCATGGAGCGAGCGGTTCAAGGCGACATCGATTGTGCGAGTATCGTTGCCACAGAATTAGATTGTTTAGTCGTATCACTTTGCTAGAAGTGCAAACTGATTCAAACAGATGGCACATGCAGGGACTTAATACGTGGGCAAAAAGAAAATTTTAATGCTTAACAGAGATAGGAAAAATAGTCGTGCGTCGCTTGCGGATAGCTCGGAATTCCTTCAAAATACTCCGATCGCCACGACTCCTTGAGATTCGAAGAATTTAGATCATTGCGCAAAAGTTTTCTCGATAATGTTGGGCCCTCCGATCATTTTAAAAAAAGTTAGCAAGAGCATGAAAAAATGTTCAAACTTCTCTGTAGTACTTGACATCGTCTGTGTCTCTTTGCTGTGTGATCTGGTTGATAACAGTCACTGAAACTTTGCACAATTTGGCGTGTTTAATGTTGAACTGGCTGCTCATTGTTCGATTGCCATAGTATTTAGTCAGGAGACTGTGCCATTTCATTTACGTTACATGTTCCAATGCTTCCTTTCTAGTCAAACGCAAGAAGAGACGACCTGTCTAATTCTGTGATCGTTGCTGTACATCCAAACAGGGGCGCAGTACTCTGCAGCAGAAAAGCATAGTGCCAGCCAGACTTCCAGTTCGAAGAACGCAGAAGTCTGCTCCTCACCAAGTGCCCGCAAGTCGTTGGAGTATATTGCATCGTCCTTGCACTTTCTTGGTGACGGATAGGATGTGTTGATTGAATGTCAAGGGACGGTCGAGTATGACGCCCAGGTATTAGGGTGTCCGGGGTGTCAGGTCATAGGGTATCATCACTCTTAAGAAAGCACTCTTATCAATAAAGCTATCCATTAAAGTACGTGCAACAGCAACCCATCGAATTGCCATTTTAACAAACATTCTCTCCAAACTTTTCATGACAAGAAGGATTTGTAAAATACTATTGTTCGTACTGTATTGCCATCATGATCAGTCAATTTCGTGTAGATTTCTCCAAAACTGCAAAAGTTTGCTTATCTCACATTAGGCACTGGCACTAGGTGACATGCCACGCTCAATCACGCGTAATTCACGCGTAAACCACACGTAATTACACACCTAACATTACCACCCTAAACATCCGTGGCTATGCGTGACATTGCTGCAACATCTGTCGGCAGTCCTGGTATATAGACTTTGCGTCTCATGTGTCTGCATGTATCAGAGGCTAAACAATGTGATAGGCCTCAATGTGATGTGACCTCAATTTCATGCTCAGGGAAGACAGAACATGCTTAGCGGAACATCCGTGGTTCAAGCGGCAACGCAGACAACCGTAGACGACGCGCAAACAATAAACGCTCGCCCGCGCGTTTTCATAAACATTCCCCATGTTTTAACAGCATCAGATCAAGTGATTTCTGACTCTTAGTGCAGCGCGTGTGTACGCGGGTAGAAGAATAGAATGTCCTTAACCACGGATGTTTGGGGTGTTCCGTAATTACGCGTGGCATGTCACCCAGTGTGGGTCTCAACTCGAGTTCATTTAATAAAATCGAAACTATACGCATTTTACACACTTTCATGTGTCTCAATCATGATCTCAATATAAGAAAGTACACATGCTAGATATGTATTATTTCACTGATATTCAATTTCTTTTTGATAATCACCATTCGAGCCTTGATGTGACTGTTTATATCAAAACGGGGAAAAATCAAGACGTGGGAGCAAATGTTGATTAAGGGCCTATATATTACGGGAGCTACATACATATCTGTCTTATCAGCCGCCATCAAGTGACACAAGATGTGCTAAAAACATAAGATGCATGCATATAACAAAATATGCTTTTTTAATTTGATCGATATTCGAACCGGAAATAGACGGTTGCTTACTATCCAATCTTCAAAGTCTTCGTCTTGATAAAAGGAAATAAAATTAATTTATCTTTCGACGCACAGACAATTTGTTTTTACTTCGCTATATATATATTTCGGCGAACCGTCCTTCTCAGTCAGATTTTTAATTTACAGTAAATTAAAAATCTGACTGAGAAGAGCGGTTCGCCGAAATATCTATTACGAAGTAAAAACAAATGGTCCGCGCGTCAAAAGATAAATTAATTTCATTTCCTTTTATCAAAATGTTATCTAAATCTTTCTTTAAAAGTTATTAAAATAGTAATCAATTATATTAATAATTATTATTATTATAATCAATAATTTAAATAATATTGCCAGAAATTACAAAGTCTTCGTTTCAGAATAACAAGTGTCGAGATTGTGCTTACAGTGTTTATATAGGCTTGCTATTCTCATCCTTGTTGAAATTTACCGCATGATGAAATTAAAGAGTGAAGTTTCTTAGATTCACCGCTCATATGACGAGTACTGTACAGCTATGCAAACGAAGCTACGAAACATCCCAAAGTATTGATATTTTGCCCATGGAAGACATTCCTGGTATACCCTGGCAATCATGATGTCATGATACGATAGGATTTCCAAATTTCACGATAGCGGAGTGACATATAATAATAGTAATAACTGTGTATTTATAGAGCGTAATTACTTGGTGAGCTCATGGCGCAACAAAATTATACAACATTACATGTACACAATATAACATAAACACATCAGCGATTGTAAGAAATAAAGTATGTCTTCAAAGACCTTTTAAATGAGTGCATGGATGCAGAGTTCCTCACGTCTCTTGGTAAGGAATTCCACAATACGGGTGCAGCATAGGAAAATGATCTACTACCAAAGCGAGTCCGATAATTACGAGACTCCAGAATTCGGTCATCATCAGATGAACGCAACGATCGAGCTTATGCTTGCTTTAATTTGAATAAATGGCAAAAAGACTAACAGTGATTCCAAAAAATGAAAGAAAACTTGGTATCCAAAGGCGATTTATAATAGCGATCTTTTCATAGCAGCAACACCGAAATCAGATCTCAAAAAAGAATGTGAGAAATAAGTTAAAGAAAGCGGATTGAGAATAAAAGTCATCGAGAAGACTGGAACAGCGTTTAAATCAAAACTGCAAAAATCACATCTTTTCAGAAAATCAAAATGACAAAGATACTTATTGTGCAAATCAGAAGGAAAAGGAAATTGTGGAACAACACGAATAACTTATGAGAATGAGTATGACAAATGTAAAGCAAAATAGGTCGGTGAAACGTCGAGAAATACAAGAATAAGAGGTAATGAACACATCAAACAATTAAAGGAAAAACAGGAATCATCAGTACTATGGAGACACTGTGAAAACGAGCACGAAAGAATTCAACACAGCTTCAACATAAGCGTTACAGGAGTTCATCATACTAACGCAATGGAAAGGCAAATCGTAGAGGCCGTGATTATTAGAAATATAAATGAACAAAACATAAAACTGATTAATAACAAAACAGAATGGATCCAATCAAATTTGCAAGCATTAACATTAGGAGGATGCATGAAAGTGTATTGTGGCCAGCAGGCTTGCCGTGGGAATGGGAATCCCATGGGAATTAAATGAAAATTTTGATCACCAAAATATGATAAATTTAAATCTTATTTGAAAGTATCAACTCTTTTTTGGTTTGCAAAGGTTGTGAGAAAGCGAGAATGCAGGCTGTAGTTGCACTCATCTTACTGGATGACTAGGCGAAGCCGCTCATGAATGACGCACAGATTGAAGTGAAAATACAACATTTACACATGTACATTGTACAGGTGTGTCTACAGTAAGCAGGCTGTCCTTGTCTGAAAAAAGCCTGATTCTGTCAGGGTGACGAAACACGGGTCGGTAGCCATCATCATAACAATTCTTTTCTTGGCTTATCAATCTTATAAGAAGACTAATATCGGTCTTGAATGAGAGAGAGAGAGAGAACCTGGATTATGTAATTATCTGTTGAGGCTCTCTGTCAATTCGCATCGTCAACCGACGGGAGAAGAATCAGTATCCATGTCAGTGACCGACCGATTCTCTCGCCCCGTGCGCTGCATGATCAATTTCACTTACGCAACTTTTGACAATTCAAGTGAGGGAATGTGAGCTCGCAAAGCATTTTCCCCTGATTGACGCTTGGCGATGATTCATTAGGCTGCAGACCGAAGAGGAACCGAGCTCTATGATGTAATTATAATCGTCTGCAACTTCAGTTCCCACTCTGAGGCAGGTCGTCGCTGCGATGTCTTCGAACAAGTTCTTCGAAGTAGACACAAAAACTCTGCAGCAGCACATTTCTGCTGCTCGTGTATCTTTTGTTCCGCCACCGAAGTCATTAACCAGTGGTAATGCCAATCTTGATTCGAGGATAAAGGCCGAGCAAGTGGACGTATCACCGGTTGCCGAGAGCTCAGGAGATGGTTTTCAAAGTGACGCTTGTTAATCCATCGATGGTCTTCATTCGACATCACGCGGGTCTCAAAGTAACGGTTGTTAGTCCATTAATAATTTATTGAAGATCTGCTATTCTTAGATTGTAGTACTGCCATTCGTAGGCCTTTATACATAATAGGGCCTACATATGAGAGTTTTTATAATATGTAGCTTTCATCAATCCATTGATATTTTTTAATGTTTGATGCCTTTTTAGCAGCAACGTTTGTCAATCCTTGGACAAATTTTCAATGAACGTTTATTTCTCGAATATAAATTTGTCTTTTTGCATTTGTGGCTTTATCATCAAAGTTAGATAGAATTGGAATTACACCGTACCTAAATACATGGGATGCGAGCGAGAGTATTATCACATATTCATAAATCAGTAGCTATTTTCTGTTGATAAATCATAGAAATATGCGTAGGCGAAGTATTGACTTCATTGCTTGTATACAGGCACTGTACTTGTATTGTAAACTTAAATGATATTGCGATGAGCTAGAAGTTTGCCATGTTCATCACAAGTACGGCACCGCATGAAGTGAATCAGAGTGAATAGACATGCGAATATGTGTATGTATAGGCCTATATGTAATCGAAGACTATTTCGATGAAGTCTTCTTTATTGATTGACTAATCCCTGAAACAAAATGATAGATATTTTTGATAATTAGTAAAAACTTGCAATTTTTGGGAATTACAAAATAAGATAGATTGATATGCCAATACTTTTTCATCAAAAAGATAGGTCAACTAAAAGCGCTTAATCTCATCAGTTCAATTACGAAAATCCGTTAATCGACTTGTAGTCCGAAAGAAGAGAACCATAAACCGTATATAGGAAGAGTAATGAGCCATGGGAATTCTGATGGGAAATACTGAAAAATCCCGTGGGAATGGGATGGGAATGGGAGTTCAAAATCAATTCCCACGGCAAGCCTGGTGGCCAGTGTATACAGATATGTACTGTAGACCGTTAAAAAACAGCTAAAATAACCGTTAAACTTCACAGAAAATATCCGTAAATATCTGTTAAAATGATGACGTCACAACGTGATGAGTGATGACGCAACAGTTAAAATTCGTTCATATCAGATAAAAAACGTCTGTTTTTACGGATATTTACAGTTCAGACTGTAAAAAACCGCGAAACTAATTTTTGCTGTTAATTTTAACGGATATTTGCGGTTTACAGTTTACAGTGTGTACTATGTTAACTGCATTATCTTTCCCAATTCACCCATGATATTTTAACCCTCAGAGACCTCCAGTGGACCCCGGAGTCATATTTTTCTATTTTATTTTCTGTGCTGAGGACATATCAACCGATCATGCCCATGTAAAATCATCATCCTTTACAATGAATCTGCATGCGTCATTTCATTTCAATTGAATCTGTAGAAGTATGGTAGATAGGCCAAGTGGTCCACTGCACTCCCCCCCTCAGGTCTTAGAGGGTGTAGAAATTCCCGTAACAATTTTTTTACTATCAGATAAAAAATGATTTTGGACATGTCCACGATGATGCATAATGAGTGAAATTCATTTATTCAATGCTTACATCATACTCGTTCATGTGCGTTATGCTAGAAGATGCGAATATTTTGTTTTCGCAAATGATCGTGCATGACTGGTTGGCCTACATGAACAAATCAGCATAAATCAGTGTTAGGAATGAAAGCTATCATTACAAACATAGTTAAGTACTAAAAACAGACAGTTGGCAAAGTTCTCACAGCAGTAATTGATGAGTTTGAGATCTCCACAGCTGTTTTGAGAGTCTAAAAATGTAACAATTAAGGCTCAGTTTCGGCCTTTTTTCGATTCATTCGGATAAATTTGAAAAAATGGCCAAATGTAAGGGTTACGCTGCATGGAATAAATCAATTTCATTAAAATCAACTATCTGAGGTTATATGACGACAGCAAACATCGTAAATTCGACTCTTAGTACAACTGGTATTGGGCTAATGTCGTTGAATTACAAAAACACCACATTTTTGCATGTGTTTGCTGAGAAAGCTGAAAGACACTCAAATGATCAGTTATATCAACTTGCTACGCGAAAACATCATTGTTTTACTTAAAATCAACTTTCCCAATGATTTGAAATAGATTTAAGCAGGCAAACTAGGAATTTGTAAAAGGGTCCACAGGACCCCCCCTCAAGTCTCAGAGAGTGTGAAAAAGCTCAGGTCTCTGAGGGTTAATGCTAGACATTTCCAGATTTCATTCTCAAATCATGGTCCTTGTCAGATAAGATCACTGTGAATGTCTGTGAAGTCTGATTGAGAAGGGTGGTTAGCTGAAATACATTTCAATGAATCAAAAGCAAATTAAGTGTGCTTTGAAAGATAAATTCAAATTTACTTTCCTTAATTAAAATATTTTGACAATATCAGCTGCTCTCAATTCATCAAAATTATTCAGAACAACCAATCTTCAATAAAATTGTTTCTCTCAGCACTTAATATCAAAGATTTTGCTCCGAATTCTCAATGAAACACTACTAAAAAACAAAAATGAGAAACTATTTCATGCATCTAAGAAATATGTACACTCACATATCTCGAGCACATTTTCTTTGACGCACTCAGGTTTTCCAAATACACGTACTCACGCGATTTGCAGTACAACGTGACTGCTGAGACACTGTCATGAATGTTTATCGCATCTTTTAATTGATCTGAAATGTATGTAACCTTGTGTGTGAATTAGAAGCATCCAAGACATGTGATTATTTTCCAATAATCTAGAAACTCATTTTCCTTAAAATACTAGCATAATTGACGCCTGTGCTCCATGTAAGAATGCACGAGCAATACTTGTAATCGATCTTTGAATTATTTATTCACATAAAAATATTCCCGTATTTGAATGCAGTTGCCACTGAAATATATAATGTTCATTTATCTGTGATGCTTTTTCATGAATTCAATTATGATACAATTAACGGAAAAATACTTTTAAAATCAACTCGTACTTTACATGTATATACGAATATCAGAAGTTGTACAAGTATCTCCTCAAATGTCTTCATGTGCTACAAGAATACATGAAGAAATATATGCTGAATGTTCATTTATACGATCTACATTTAATCATTTCTGCAAATGTGACGAAATTGCAAATTTTGACATGTCCTTATTAATAACCTTGAAGATGAAAAACAGTACAAAGGTAATCGTGATCGAATATCTTCGCCAGTTCTATTCATGATCATACACCTGCCACCGGCATGTGCATCATGCATCAGAGAATCTTTTTAAACATTTCTTTTCGGTAGCCAGTCACTCGAAAGGGCACTTTAGGATCGGAAAAGTTAGGTAGCTATCAAACGTGTTTCCTAAGTTAGTTTCATAAATTATGAGATTTTACTACATGTACTCTCTTGCAGCAATTTGAAAATTTGTAAAAAGAAAATATTTTTTCGAAAAACAGAGAGTTCAAATAATTATATCTATATTTTGTACCTTTATCACAATTATAAGTTCAGATTTCTTATATCTCCCTACATGAGATTTTTTTAACAAATTTAACATGAAGAAGGACGATGTTGTGTATAGATCCAGCTTGATATATTATTGTGCATACAGGCTTATCTGATACATGATAATTGAAATTACATGCATGTAAGTCGCATGGTAAATGCATACTGGAAGACTTATTGTCACAAAAGCTTCTTCAAACAGTCTCCACTTTCATTAATAATGGTTTCCGCAAATGACGTTCTTTCCTAGTCACAAACTTCGTCAAAATTTCGATCTAGGATATAAAGGTTGCGCCAACGCCTTCCATAGCACAGGTTGCAATACTGTCACTTCCCATTCTGAGACGATGATTTGATGGTTGCAGCAGGAATTAAAAAAAGAAACAAAAGCCACAATCAGAATGCACTTGGCAATGAAGAGATACGCTTTATAATGAAAGGGATCGTGGGGGAATCAAGGCCAGACGTTGAAATACGTGAGTTGCTGCTGGCTCATCACTGTGTGGGAGGTGGTCGGCGATCCTTTAAATTGTTACGATGGCGTCTTCGGCCCATCCTCCAAGCGTCTCCATTGCGAGCGGAATGAAGGAGATCCCGGCGTCTGAACAGCGGGATCCGTGGGCACTTCGCTTGCGGGACTCGACAGTCGCTAGTGCGTAGACGGGGTTGCTGGAGCTGGAAGAAGGACTGGAAGAGTTGGAAGGGACGCTGCACGACCTTGTTTCGAAGTGGGGTCGAGGAACACGTCAGGAGGGTGAGCCTGAGTACCTGGGATGAGGTTGGGGAACTCCTTTGAAGGATCCAGTCTTGCTGCCTTTGCTCTGGCAAAAAGGACATCCCGTAGGCGATTGTGACGATCTATTCGGTTTTGCTCATGTCCACAACCAGACGGCATGGTGCCCGTTGGCGTCGCTTGGGAGACCACAGAATGGGCAACACGCTTGGCGGCTGTAAAACGCTTTTGATTATAGCAAGATACGAACCTTTTTGTTGCCATGCTATGTGGGGTTGTAGCAATAGCTGCAGCAAGTACTGTACTTTCTTTAATTCCAATCCTACAAAGAACTGGCTGCAAGGAAGTCCTGTCATCAAAGATGGCGATCGTGGTTCCTCCGAATGTGTAACATTGTTAGCAAGCTCTTTCAGCAAAAAGACATTGAGCCACTGTCAATTCCTTATAAAGTGGCAAGCTGTTGTGAAAGAATAGTTTTGAATTCATTCTGTGTACTCTCTTGGATACATCCGTTTCCGAGATTACTGTATTGTGTTGCTGTCGTTTCTAAACGTTGGTTGATAAATGCATTAATTTTTTTCATAGCACACAATTTTTGAGGAGCGGCATCCCAGCATCCGTAGGGTCAGTGTCAGGGTTGGAACCGGCCGACAGCCGGTCGATCAGCCGACCGGTTGTAGTAACACCGGCCTGCAAATTTTGAAGAATGGCCATCCGGCCGGCAAATTTAATTAGACCCATGTTGACCGTTGACGACATTCAGTACAGAAAAACTTACTTAGTCAATCATTACAACATTAAGAGCATATAAATGCAGCATAAAATGAGATTATCTACACGCATGTTTTGTGACATACATATTGCGAACTGTTCTTGAAACAGTAAAAATTTGATTTACAGCAACTTATGCATGTAGTTCAAACCCTAATTTATCTCAAATGTAGTTTCCAGAATTCTATATTCTACGCTGTAAATCGCTGGATACGAAAATTACTTTTTTGTACATACAAACATATACCAAAATCACATACAATTTGAAGATAGCATTTGATACGAGATTTTCGTATGCTTACAGAGATCTGGTATGAAACTTTATTACAATAAAATCGAATGCTTTTATATTTCAAAGGTAAAATCTCACAAATCGATTCACTGTCACAGTCCACAGTCAACGCAATTTTTGATAACAATTTAGTTTCTCTGTACATCAGCTGCAATTCGAAGGTCAGCGAACATTCAAGGACATGCGCACTTAGGCAAAAAAAATGAGGATGGTTCATACATGAAATGTGAAACATTTACAGATGCAAAATGAGTGGTATCGATCCTTCTCTTTCATTTATCAAATTTTTTGTTTCTTTATCAAAATAATAATAAAGGATAAATTTCATCATCAAGGAGAGAAAATTCATCAACTCAACAGAAATTTACCGGAGAATTTAGCAATTAATCCTGTTTTTCAAGTGAATAAAACAAGTATGCTCTTTCACAATAAGGATCGCATTCCCCGAGATTTAAAATCAAACTGCGTTTACAAATACACATGTGGTGACTGCAATAAAGTCTACATAGGGGAAACTTCGCGACATCTTATTACTAGAGCAAAAGAACATATCAAAGGATACCCAGTCCCAACAGAAATCACAACACATTGTCATGATACTCATGAAAATAATTTTTCTGTAATTGCAGTGACAAAATGGCATCGGATCCTAGAAACTATTTGTTTGAAAGAAACAAAAAATTTGATAAATGAAAGAGAAGGATCGATACCACTCATTTTGCATCTGTAAATGTTTCACATTTCATGTATGAACCATCCTCATTTTTTAGCCTAAGTGCGCATGTCCTTGAATGTTCGCTGACCTTCGAATTGCAGCTGATGTACAGAGAAACTGAATTGTTATCAAAAATTGCGTCGACTGTGGACTGTGACAGTGAATCGATTTGTGAGATTTTACCTTTGAAATATAAAAGCATTCGATTTTATTGTAATAAAGTTTCCGCTGAAGAAGGAGTCGATTGACGCTCTGAAACGTGTTCGGAAGATCTCGTTTTTCTTTACTGAAATAATTTGATGGCATTTATATGAAATTATATATATAAATATATATATATATATTATATATAATATATATATCATATATATATATAGATATATATATAAATATATATATATAATATATTTAAAGTCAAAAAAGAATAAACCAAAATCAAATAATATATCAAAAAAAAAAAAAAAAAAGAAGACCAATCAAAAAAAACTCAAGATTTTTTTCCCGACCGTTTACGTCTATCTAGTACTCTTCAAGGATTAATGCATATATTTTTGAAATTATAGCACATAGTTATCACATAGATGCAAAGTTACATTAAATCGCATAGGATTAGGAATATTCCGTCATAAATGTTTATTTTGATAGTAAAATTAAGGTAAATGTATTGTAATACATAATTATTCCATAATAAGGATCAATAATACCTATTTGAAGTCCTCCAATAATTTCAATTAAGATTCTAAGTTCATTTTATTGTTTATAAATATATGAACCCAATAAATAAAAATAAAATAAATATTAAAATACATAAAATATAAGGTTTATAATATATATAAACAAAAATCTGTAATGCATACTACTGTCGATATATCAGTCGTGAACAGTGTTTTTGAGCGAGCGGAGCGAACGAGCATGCGAGCGGCATTTTTCAAGTTTTTGATTAGCGGATGAAAAAATTCCGTGAGCGAAAATTGAGCGAGCGATCGGTGATTTTTTGTCGTGAGCGAGCGGTTGAGCGAGCCATTTTTAGAAAAACAAAAAATAAAAGATCAAATAATCAAAAAAGCGAAATATTTGAAAAGTCTTTTAAAAAATGCTTTCTATCAAAGTTCTTTTATAGCACATGCATGTATATAACTTGATTGATGAATAAAACATTCGAAGTTTTTTTCTCTTTTGTGGTTCTCACACTCCTGACGAAATGCATTGAATGCCTGTCTGGATTCTTTTTTGTGAATATGAACTTACCAAGAAGAAGGTCTTTGTGATCGATGATGCACTCAACATCCGACCATCGACACATTATTTATTCACACATCTTTTGAATCGGTCTCCCAAGTGTCGCTTCGCCCCATAGATGTATTAATAGTATTAATATCTATGCAAATGCACGAAGACATTATAAAATGCTTTAATTTGATAGAAACATTTCGTTGCTGGAACACATCCACATGCAGATCCTTAAGAGACATTTAGCATCGTCAGACGTGAAAGAACTGCGAAAGAACTACAAATTTTGGAAGAATTGAAACCAACCAAATTAGGCCTACACACAGACAATCCCCATGTAGGCATATATGGCTTCCACTGTACGGTACATTGATTTATTTTAACCCCATCCATACCGCACTCTGAAGCGCTTAGGACTGAATCGGCCTCCCCTTTACCATCCAAACCAATCTTCCATATCACATGAAATTCACGGTGCAACATATTTAGGTTCTGAGCCTTCTTATCGTGATGCTCATTTGCTCCAACTCATTCATTCCTCCATGTTGTAAAAAGCATTTCAAGATGTGAAATCACCAATTTTGGCAGATTTTTTACATTTGAAATTCTGCCGGACTTAAGCGAAAAATCTCATCAGTGATGAAGATTGCTGAGTGCTCGTTCGCCTGACAAATAATGGAAAGATGTCCTCAAACATCATGTCTGAGGACATTTTTCTATTCTGTCTCCTCAGATTGATGTGTAGGCCCTACATGGAATAGCCTACATGTCAAACATACGCATACAGTCCGTTTCATAAATAGTTAGAAATTAGCTAGAACAAGACATTTTATAGTAAAACAGTTAAGCTTTTTAACTATAATTGAATGAATTTGTTTCCTACATCATGTTAAATATTTTTCTTTGTTATATGTTGGCCCAGTAAGGGCCTAGTCGTTGTCGGCCAGTCTAAGGTTCGTATTCCGGCCTGTCTTTTATAACATTGAGTTGCACTGACACGATGGCATGGAGCATTGTCATCCATGAGAATCCAATCAGATGATGGATCACCTAAACTGAATGCTAAAGGATAAACATGTTCTTCAAGCACTCGAACGTAGCGTTCCGAGTTCATGTTCTCCCTCATAACATGCAGTGAACTCCCTAGATGAGCAATTTCCTGCAATCATCCTGACTCCTCGATGTAAAATAAACGATCAAGCATGTCTTTCGATGATCATGTTTCATATTCAGGGTCATATTTTTCACCGTTCGCTCGATCCTCCGTTCATTAGCGAAATGCGAAACATAGATCAACGTCAAACGGTACACTTCACACACGCCCTTTGTATCAAACCCAATTAAACTAGAGCATCATGACAAATTTAGTTGCTTAATGGAAGGACGTGGAACTTTTTCAGTCCTGCTTCTTCAGTTTTCACCACTGCTAAACCGCATTGATAGTGATATACTTACATGTTTTAGTAGATGATGAGTAGTAGAATAATTCCATGTATTTTTGGAACACTAAATCAATAACGAGAGCTTGAAGCATTGTGTATTAGCAAGTCTCTTGTCATTTTATTCACGAAATGTCATGGAACTGAAGTCTTAATGCTTGAACAAGCAATTCTGAAGAGCATCAATAGATTTTTCTTTTATCAAAATTTTCAAGGTTTCACTGCACGAAAGCCCAATGGGTTACTGGTGAACCATGCCCAAATTGGCACTTTTTATTGAAGTCAGAATGTGTAAATAAGCAATTTTGGAAAATATCAAGTATTTTCTACCATTATTTATTATACTGGGTTTCCGGGGCTAAATTACCGTTCAATCACGTTCAATCAAGCAAAAAAAGCCGTTCGTTCCGATCACAGTTCATCGGCTTCTCAGACATGCCATTCGATAATTCGTTCATCAGAAAATGAAAAAAGTACCGTTCAATCGTTCGTTCAGACCGCTCGTTCAATACCCTGCTCATACCTCAGCTGATGTGACACGATAAGGAATGCGACCCTCAATGTCATCTGTGTGACATATCAATCTCTGCTGTGTGCTCTCTGGCTATCATGCTCTATGGCCACATGCATGTGGCACTGCAGAGAGCATGTGTCTTGCAAACGATTGTGGAAGCAGTCTCTCCACCCCACGTGTGTGAAGTTAGCGGAATCACCCAATGGAACCACTTTTATCTTCAAACTTGAATTTCTTGATAACGAATGCGAATTTGTGCAATCTGATCAGGGGGCTGAAATCGATGATGTAAAAATCAGCAAGTAAAATAAAGAAGAATCACACTTTAATAAAAAAAGTGGTTCCGTTGGGAGTTTCGCTAACTTCACACACGTTCATGTAGATGTTGCGATACTACCGTTTTTAACTGCATTGTTGTGAAAAATGAAGTTATTTGTGATCAGTGTCACAAATTGGATCACGGTAATGACAAAATAAAATTGATTTACTGCGCCTATCAGCGAAACTCAGAAGTTAGCGCCGCTAACTTCACAACGGAACCACTTTTATCTGTAAACTTGAATTTCTCAATGCCGACTGCGAATTTGTGGAATCTGAGCCCAGATTCAAGAGGCTGATCTTGATAAAGAAGTTGCTTCGAAGGGGATCTCGCTGTACAAAATAATGGTTCTGGTCGGTACGCCAACTTTGCACACGTCTCCCCCACAGGTAAGTAACGGGAATTGACTTTGTACTGAGTGGTCAAAGAAAGAGACGAAAGACTCATCGTGCGATCTGTGTCGCGGAAGTGGGAAGCTTGAGTGGATAGACAGCTGCCAGATGAATTATCCCTATCTGACCAGCGGCCTCATCTAACGTTGATCAACGCGATAGGGAAGAGAATGATTATGGGCAAACTAACCGCTCCCTGGGAAGAGAGCATTAGAAATACCCACGAAAGGAAAGCTGCCAAATATGAAGAATTTTCCAAATGGAAGAAAAGGTGTGAATGTGAGCTCATGCCTTTTGAGAGTAGGATGCCGCGATTTCGTTTCTCCGTCGGTGAGGAGATTTCTTGTTAAAGCCGGTATTTAAGTGTAAAGATAACCATGAAGAAGTTGAGTGCAAAGGTCGAAGAAGGTAGGACCTGGGCACGACGAACTGCTGCAGATCGACCATATTGACAGATACTGAGCTTGGTGGGCCGAAATTTCAGTGACGCCTGGCGCCGATGTCGCGGGTCCTTTTGGGTGCAGCATTGCTGTTTCACATAATTCAACAATTTCGTTTATCAAGTGATTTTGTTTATAGCAGATTTCTAACAGTTATTGATTGCTCAGTACTCAGTCACTCATAAGTCACGCATGTTATCTTCAGCTACTTTTGGGAATTATCTATTATTTTGTCACGATTTCATACAAATTCATTTTCAATTGTGAACACATTACATAGCTTCTTAACGCACCTTGCGAACTTTGTCCACGTATTTCGCCAAGAATTGTAGACTGATTCATGTGATCAGCATGTAGGATTTAGTTTAGATTATTGCCCATTTCTATAAAAAGAATTCTGTGGTTATAATTCATCAAAATATATTGTTTCAACTAATTTCGTGCAATTGCTAATTCAATACATTGGTATGATGGTTTACATTGTCTCATCGTGTGCTTCAAATTTAAACTGAGATGAAATGGTTAATTTCCCTTCAGCACCTATAAAAGGTGTTTATTTGATTTAAATCATGAAATTAGCTCTGAACATAAAAAAGTTTGTAGAATTAAGGAGGGCATTATCGAGAAATGAGCGAGCGGCATTTTTCGTTGATTTTGAGCGGTGAGCGAGCGGAAGGATGATTTTGAGGAAATGAGCGATGAGCGAGCGACAGGCCGATTATGAGCAAATGAGCGATGAGCGAGCGAAAGCGGAATTTCGATCCGCACAAAAACACTGGTCGTGAATATTTCTTTTTGACAGAGAGACACTAAATAAGATATAATATGACTCTTATGCTCCTGGAATATGTCATCTTTGCTAAATGACTGCCAACATGAAATGGACGTATACGAAACTATACTTTATGAACCGAATTGGTTTCTTCTGAATTCTCTACCGGGAAATCATGTTGACCTATATATCTCAAACATAACTATTTTTGCTTTCATGAATTATAATGTGTTTTTATTTCGGATTGATAATATGCTTAATTTCAAAATTACATAATGCATAATTGCTGATGGTTAAATACTTATTGATTATTCATGAAATGCCTTAGACTTACATGTATTAAAATCGAATTCAGTATTGAAAGTATGACGCTTGAATGTCATTATCTTACTACTTACAGAACAGTAGTAACATTAGCGTGATCTTTATTGACAAAAGGCCTTACTTTAATCAACATAGTTTGGACATGATTTATGCTTTCTTTTAACATTGTGCTGGTATTGCTTTAGTATGTAAAGCATACCACATTTGAAATAACATACAAAAAGCATACAAATATATAACAAGAGAATACAGAAATATACCAAAAAAATATTTTGCATCCTTCGTATGTGATTGGTATTGAGCGATTTACAGTGTAGTAATCCGAGTAACGAGTAAAATAAATGAAGTCTGAAGAAGTGAAAAATAATAAGAGGAAAATGATTACCAAGGTAGCATTAAATTCGCAACCGTTTTTTCTGAGTACATACACGTAAGTCAGGCTGAATACGCTTTATCAGAATAGCTTCAAACAGACTGACATGCAACTTGCTCTGTATTTTCGAAGAATCCGAAAACAGGATCTGGGAGGCTTCCAAATGAGGATGTCCATTTAACAGCCAGTTATGCAATTCTTTGAGACAGCCGGCGTCCGTTAAACCGATGCACCGGTTACCGCAGGTACAGTTGGATTTATGGATGAGTTTTGATTCGGTTTCTTAGTAATGTCAAATTTTGGAGCGCCAATGGGCTTCATGCAAAGTGAAATGCTATGTAAAAATGCTATGCTACGCTGCATCTTTTAGTGTTTGCGGCAGAACAACTGAAGCATGAAATTGCTAGTTTGCAGATTTGCAAGCATGCTTTTTGGAGATTGCTTTGATCATGGTAGAGCTTTGTTATGGAGAGGTAATTACGGTATGTGTTCTTTGACTCTTATGAACAAAGGCTAAAATCAATAGGCAAACGGCCTATTATGCACATATTATTCCACATATTATGTAATTGTTCGCCTTCTATCATATCGTTTTAAAATGCATACGAGTATATGCAGTAACCATACACTTGATCCTTCTAAATGAAGTAAAAACAAGGCATTCCAATTCAACATTCATTTTTTCATTAATTCTAATCTTCTTTCTGACATTGCAAAAATGTCGATAACATCTGAATGCCATTTTTCAGGGTCACTTTTTATAATACGGGCTGTGAGTTCTTTTACAATCGAAATAAAAAAACAAACTACACAATCTCTCATCGGACATACTCGTCTTTAATTATTTTGAGAGTAGAGAAAGGATCTTTCAGAACCACAACTTGACACGCTAAGGTGGTGGACACGTGGTGAGTGTTTTGAGTAGCTTTTCAGTCGTGGGAAAAGCATCAGAAAAATCACGTACCAACAGGTTCAAAAACCAGGCTGCATTTTCTGTCTGACAAACAAACTCATCGACTTTATACAAAACTTGCAATTCAGCACGAAATTTGTTTGGCAAAACATGCATCTTATCTTTAACGATAGAACAATACATAGAGTAAGTATATTTAGGTAGAGTGGTAACTCAGCATTTATTAAATCCCCAATGTGTATTCAATTTCGATTTAATTAAATGAACTCGAGGGGGATACGTGGCTTTGTCACCAAATGTGAGATATCCATTTTTTTGCACTTTTGAAGAAATTACAACGGAATTGAGTGATCATGATGGTCTAATGCCAAAGGAAATGATATTATTTTACAGATCATCCGTGTCATGACAGCCTTGGAGAGGTAATGTTTGTTAAATTAGCAACTCGATGACCTGCTATTGATTTCATGCTTATCCACAAGAGAATTTTCTTAAGCGAGATCATATAATAAGCAACCTGCCACTGGTAGAGAAAAATAGCAGAATCAAGGACAATGACTTCAATCAACTTTGGAAGATTCAAATGGGTCCGCATCACTATTCAGATTCAAGAAATAAAACATCAATTTAGTGAATCATGAAATCTTGCCGGTGAAAAGCAAAATCAGATCTCGACTTTTTCATGAAGACCTCCATTATAATGCGGTTCATGAAATTCCCTTGCAAATTAGCTTCATTTACACCTAGTTAGGATGCTTATTAGCAAATATTCATTCCTTTTGATATCCAACTTGTTTCATACTACTTATATAGGGGAGTCAACTCGGTAGTATAAAAGTTTGCAAAATTTTGACTTTTTAAAAACTGCTCAAATTTTTTTTTGACCACGGTAATGCATTCTCCGCAAAAATTGAATCTTTTCATGTAAAAATTTTCACTGTATACAGATAGTTTTTTTGAGTCGACACTCTACCTGTATATCCTTACTCTATGGAACAAAACAGATCATTAGGAGATAAGACAGACACAGGATTCCCGTAACACTGGGTAATGTTTGAGAGGAGTCTTTACCTTTGTTGTCTGCAACTCGAGATATTACTGGATGACGTTTATCAACAAACGATGTTTCCATGCGAATACATAATCACATCATATGTGTGCTTAGTTTCTTAATATTGACTCTTCTAACACCATGTAGATTTCGCCGCTTTGTAATTTTTTACTAATAGGCTTCAAATATAGCAGTACAAATATTAGTAATCGGCTATAATAAGAATATAATTTCTGAAGTTTACTTTTAGGACGAATTGCTCCGTCATTAAGAATGAAACGGTAAAAGCTGGTTTAACCGGATAAACACTGTTTACCTTAGTTACCCTGAGAAATCGCCATTGAAAAGGCTCATTCGTCCTCTACTCATTTTTCTTCTTTTGTCTTGCTATACTGACTTCACACTATACTGTACTGTCTACTTTAGTGACGACATACCTAGTATTGAATTGTGGAGTGACACTTGTACATGACTTCGCTTGCAAATCTGCAAATCAGCAATTTCACCTATCATCAGCTGCCGCAAACCCTAAAATAGGCAGCATGGGCAGTGAGGAAGATCTACTTGGTTCTCAATTCCGCATGCAAGCTGTCGCTTATCACAAAAGTGAAATACCATGAATAATATGATGCTAGCATATCAAACTACTAATCAATACGTTTTGTCTCATATTTTCATCAATCCGAAAATCCCAAAACTTTATGTTTGCCTCTGCGTAATTCCGTCAGGTTTAAATTTTTGCATATTGAATTTAAATTACAATTTTTGGTACAACTTCAAGTCACAGATTTCAACGCATATCAAATGACGAGAAATGTTTTCAACATACACCCATTAACTTTGACAATTATAGCTTCATAGCAATATCGATGAATTTCGAGACATGCCATGTTCGGGTTTTCTTTCCTCAATGTCTCGTTTCTTGTGGAACTCATGTTTGAAGTTTCAGTGCACAGTTTTATCAACAGTTAGCTGATTTAGACAATCACTTGAACATTTGTTAGTAACTCAACCTTCCAATTATCAGACTTACCTCTCATCGGCCCATTTGTGCAATGGAATCTGATGTCATAGCATAGTTTACCTTTAAGGTTTCTGAGGATGTTCATACTGTGTCACTGATTTTATAAGAAAGCGCTTCTATACAACATCTATCCGATTGATTAATGCTGAGTGATGCAATTATTCACAAAATGCAATATCTCCATCAAACTTTTGAATATTATTTATCAAAATATTGCTATAAAATACAGTGTAAATTATCCACAAGCTAATAAGATGTAGAAAGAAAGGCATGAAAAAATGAAAAAATAAAAAGAGATTAATTACAGAATATTTAACTCAATTTCCGGGGAAATCATGAACCATCTTTAGGTAACTGTTTGTTGAGAGATAAGCTCCTCTCCTGCTACCGATGTGAATAGCTTACAAGAGTTTTATAGAATAATCAAAAAGTAGCGGCCTTAAAATTCCAATGTTTTCACAATATACATCAGCTCTAATTTCGTTTTCAATGCTAGAAAATTAGGTCATTGTTTCTGTTTAAACCTCTCCGATCATATGTATAAATGTGCGGTAGATCCTCATGCTCTGTAAAACTTCTAGAATTACCAATTTTAATTACTGTTGCTAAAGATCCGATAATTATTAATGCTATACTCCATTAAATTGTTCAAGGTTGATGTTCTGTTTGCATTGGTGCCGAATTGCATTCAAGCGTCGTGGCTTGACGCAGCAAGAGGATGTATAATTTCGTGGAGATGAATGTAGCATCAATTATAATAGTGGTTTCTAATAATTTTTCAAAAAAGTCACGAACAAGCCGAAACATATTTTTGTTTACATTTGATTGTAACTATAGAAATTCCATTCACATGTTTAGTTGTTGCTTGGATGTCCCCTTAAGTTTTCAATATCCTGATCAGTCAAAAAACCAAATTGTAAAAATTCTAAAATTTCCAAAATATCAAAATCTCTTCATTTCTAATATAACACTACTTACATCATGAAATAGTAACAAAGTGAAGATATGTTGTTCATCAGTAATGACCTGGTGCTTCGTTTGGCTGAAAAACCTCACCACATACCGAAAAATAGCTAACATGATAACATCCTCTTCAAAGTAGCTCCTTTAAATATTTCTGGAAGCATCCTAAGTTTCAAATTTTCGGATACATGGAGTTGTTTTCACGCCATGAATACAGCAAATTCGGAATTAGCATTCTCGAAAATTGATATGAAATGCTTTCAGGGTTTTTGTGAAAATTTGTCTGTGTCTAACTTACGTTAAGGATTACGGATCGCAAAGTTCGAGCCTGGGATTATCATCATGGGCTCTATCGCTCTAGTCATTGCATAAATAAGAATTTTGCAATTTAGGATCATGATTTTGATTATTGCATTTCTAAAATACATGCAGCAGTCCACATATCACGCAAGGAGTCACGAACACCACGGTGGCTCATTAATTTCTTTGAAGTGAGTAAAGGATTAAATAAGTTTCTCTGTTTTATTGTAATTATTCTTCAAGTTGTAAATATGTCTGTTCAATGTTTTTTTGTTTATTAATGCAAGTATTCCCCTCTAATCAGTGATTTTGACATTCATAATAGAGACAGCTCACTTTGCATAACAAATACTCGTATATTTGTAATTTATGATAATTCGAGGGTCTCCTGTTAGGTTATTTTGCATGTTTCTTCCCTGACAAAAAGTAGACATGGTAAAATCAGGTCCTTGACAGATTTTCTGCATTAAGGTCTTCGAGACAACATGCAAATGGGAGTAAAAAAACCATTTAACATTCTATATTACATTCGTCACTTACAGCCGAGTTAGTCTTTGATGAATTGAGGGAATATTATTATAGGCACCAGCAAAGGACGATCTGGCAACAACGTGAATACCGGCATCGTAACAGCTACCACATATCTAAAGTTTTAGCTTTTCTTTGATGATTAATATAATTGTCAGTGAAGTGATAATAAGTGTAAATAAACATAAAATATTGCCTTGACGACCTTTCTGCTCAAAACCAGCTAATATATATATCCCAAAAATATACATCATGGGCCTGGTGATTATCATTTTGCAGACACCCTCATAGGTCACATACAGCATATTGCAATATTTATAACACGTGTCTGCAATTTCTCATCGCATTTAATTGCCTTTACATCATTTTTCTCAGTTTTGACGTCAACAACCTTTCAAAGTCATCATTGCATGCTCCCGCCCACATTCTGTTAATTATCGCGTACTCAAATATTCCGGATATGCGAAATACTAATCTTGTCATACTGAAACATTCTACCTGGTAGCATTAAGTGCTCAAACTTTAATTTCCGTCAGCTAACAGAGTGCTGAGAAGCTTTTACCGTTCAATGCATTAGCTCATTAATTAATCTGCTTGGCTTTTCAAAAATTGAGATCCAAGTCTTATGAATACAGCTTCCGTCTCTGATATCTGAGCGTCAATTAACCGCATTCTTAAGGTGTAGTTACAACTTACTAGAAAAGAAAGGCAGAAAATAAGCTAATAAAAGGAAATTTGCTAGAATTTGATTACCTGTTGGATAGTATTAGCCACATGGTAGACGAAGTAAAAACAAAGATCGCTGCAACATAGTTATTCAATTTCCTTTCCATTAAAGATAAACACGATCATAAAGAGGCTCATTGACTGCAACACGCAGAAGTTAATTCGTCAATTCTCGTTGAATGCTAACTCATTTGACATCTTAGCGCTTGCTTCCTTTTCATCCTCTAGCTCAAAATGAAGACGGAGGAAAAAACAGAGCAGACTTAAGTGTATACAGGCATCTATGAGAAAGACAAAGCCTGGAGATGAGGAAACTGTGCCTGCATATAAGCTGTTGAATATAGCTGGACCGAGTAGATTTGAACACGCTTCCATTGAAGACAATAGTGCGAAAGTTTTGCCAACATCGTCTGAGTCTTTCGCTATCTTTGTTATTAAAGATTTTGTAGCAGAAACGATAAATCCTGCCGATGATCCTACAACAGCGCCGGCGTAAACTAGTGCAGTGCTGTCTCCAGCGAATGCTGTCATAAATAACCGAACTGTCTTCATGATAAGTCCAAACATAATGAGCGAAGTATCTCTCGGCTCAAACCATCGTGACAGCAGCGGAAGCACGAGCAATAGATTGATTCCCATGCATGCATAGTACAAACATAAGTAATACCCGTATTTGTCGCCTGTCCAGTTTAAAGGACTATGCTGAACAAACAGCAGAATTGCATCTTGTTCTCCAGATTTGCACAATTGATTGATTAACATAGACATGAAAAGCAGAATTAGGTGCTTTCGAGTATCTCCACTTCTTTTGCGAAACAGATATTTGAGGGAATCAAAAATGAAATGAATATTGCAGGAATTGTGACAACATTGTCCTTGTTTTTCACTCTCTGCAATCTCATTTGCCAAATTACTACCAAATGTTCGAGATTCTGCTATTCCAAAAACAATTATAACAACGATGATGCAATTGATAATTGATACGGTACTAAGTGCAGGTCCTATAGAATAAAAATATTGATAAATACCAACCATAAAGGACCCGACGAATATACCGACAAAATTGACCCCAAGCAGTCCTCCCAACATCCGCGTTCTTGCTTCCTCCGTTGTTATATCAGTTATATAGCTGTTGCATGACATTGTTATAACGGCACTTTTCCCAAAAAGACCGTAAATGGCTGCTCCGATTAGAACTGTCACTAAAGGTGAAATCAAATCTGGCTTCAGGCATAAGGTAAGTACGCAACATGATATTACTCCTCCAACACTTGGCAATAACATAGGGAGTTTTCGTCCAACTTGATCACTCCACGGTCCACAATAAAGTGATAAAAACACCGCAGGTAAGTTAAGGAATATTCGATACGCAAGCAAATAGTTAGCTGCAAGGGCTTGGTTTGCATTTTCTGCATTTGCTGTCAAACCTCTTAACTTGTTAACTACTCCTGTACCGCTTGCGACCTCCACTTCGTGACAAGACGAGCGATTTCCGACAGGAGCCAAATTCAAGCAAACTGTCTCAACGATAAACAGTCGCAAAGTAGGCTGGAGTAATGATTCACCGCATTTGTAAAGAAAAAATACAACTATCACCAATATTGATGCACGTGTACATCCCATTTTCTAAGTTGGCGGTTTGATGTTGTTCACGCCAACAAGTGAGAGGGAATTATTCAAATATTCTCCTTGTTTAAAAGTTACGATCAAGGAATTGGATAGGAGCAACGTAGATGAAATCTGTACCAATCAGAAACCAAACGTGAGAGGAAGAATCGTAGTGAGTTCCACATGATTTTGTCGTCGTAAAAGCTAAAAAGCTAAGCATGCAATTCCGAAAGCCCCCCTCAGATCACAACAATCTCTTGTGTTAACAGATCTAATTTCGTTGCGTATGAGTGGAGCTTTATTCTTGGCTCTTATTGTACGATAAGGAAAGAGAGAAAATGGGTTTTATGATTGAATTGAATTTTTCCTTCCTCAATACTTCAGACTTGACTGTTTGATATTAAACGCGTCTTACTCTAATCTTGACATAAATTGGATTCGAAATCCAGAGATGTGGAAATAGCCTATGTTTCTTAAGCAAGTAATTGACTCATTCATGAATAAAGTTCGATGAAGAAAATGTGTTTATTTATGGACACGTATTGTTGACTTCTGATTACGGAAGTCAACTGGCTGATATCTATTGCTGAACTAAACATTATTACTGCACGCTGAAGCGCATGATGATCATGAGGTGACGATTCAGCTTTATTCATTAACTTCTTGTAGGATTACAGCTGACAACTAGAATGATTTTGAAATGTGAGAAGGGAAATAATTGATTAGATGGAAGCAGCGATGTCTACTATGACATAACCAGTGCCTAATTTTAGTAAGCCTGTATAAACAATTATTAAATTGCAGCGTTAAAAGTTGATTGTCAATTAATTGCTAATCATCATAAAAAGGCAAGGATGCACTTTGATGATTGAAAGGATGCTTCACACGATTACAGGGACATTCAAGAAGATCCGTAAATGCTTTGCTTCAAATCATTTGCAATACATGACTGAAAACTAAATTTCCTCACTCAATGTAGTCAAAGTATACAGTTCTTCCAGCGGGTGTGGAGTAGCCTACCAGTCCGGCAGCCAGAACGAGTTTCTGCGGAGAACGAGGCCGAAAGTGAGACTTTCACAGAATGATGTACACTCCTATGCCAACTACGAATCGGCACGTCTACCGAGTTCTAGTGAGTTCCTCTTCTTGTCAGACAAGATCAAAGAAAATCACATGCAAATCCAATTGGACGCAGATTTCAGGTATTGGCTAAAATGAAATTTTCAAAGTTTTCTCTGATTAAACAAAAAGTGCTAAGCCCGAATTCATAATTTTTGACATGGAATGTCTTCAGGTCATTTCCTTTCATGTTCATGCACCCATGTCTATAAAGCTTAACACATTTAGAATTGGCGAGCTTCTCAAAATCGGCAAACACAAACATTTTGAGCAACTTTATCCACTTTCAACCACATTCTCACATACATTGTCGATCAGAAGCATGACATCATCGGAAATTACCTGAAGACATTCTATGTCAAAAATTATGACTTTGGCCTTAGTAATTTTCGTTAAATCAGAAAAAAATACAAAATTCCATTTTAGCCAAAAACTTCCATCTGCGTCCCATTGGATTTGTTTGTGTTTTTTGTGATCCTGTCTGATGAGAGGAGGAACTCACTAGAACGCGGCAGACGTGCAGATTCGCAGTAGGCATAGGGTGTACATCATTCTGTGAAAGTCCCATCTTCAGCCTCGTTCCTTGCAGAAACTCGCTCTGGCTGCCGGACTATAAGCTTTAAAGCATGCCTTTCCAAATATTTCAGAACAAAAATCTAACATTGCACCTCTACATTTATGCCAGTCCTTTCTGTCGTTTGCTTTCAGTTGAACATCCTGCTGAATGTTTCGCCAACTTCAAAAGCTGCTTTATGTGAGAAATGAAGCACCTCTTAACGGTTAATCATTAGAAAGTAGTCTTAACCTCACAATGGTCTCTCTAGCAAGCCATGAGTCGAGTGGGTATATTACTGGTTTTCCTCTCTCTTTGCATAGAACATCACGGTCATCGTCTTCTCTATGAATAGTAGCCATAGTTAATAGAGGAATCCATGATCACAGTGCATATCAACTAGTGTCAAGAAACAATGCGTTTTTGAAATGTTTTAAAACAAAAGACATCGTGTTTTTTGCTTTTTTGTCTTTTTCATAGTTTATTGTCCTTTTGTTTGTTTTGTAATATCATCATTTTGTGACCTTTTTCATAATGTCCAACCTATTGAATGAGTTGTCAACGTCATGGGTGGTTTTAGTAGATATAATAAATGAACCCTGAGCTGAAATTATGCTGCACAGAAACTAAACATGCCACATCAACCAACTACATTTGTTTTCATAGGATTTAGAATCTCTTCGGTCGGTTTAGGCCGTGAGCGCACTAAGCGGCCAGGTCATGGCGACCATGGCCGCCACGGCGAAAAAAATGTACGACCATGAAAGCGGCTGCGACAGCGACCAATTGACGCCATTTGTCGAGGAAAAAATGAATGAGGAAGAGGTTGCAGCAGTTTATTATCTATTTGTCGCGGGAAGGGTCGCCAAGTGCGCGCTCTGTCATAGGCTGCAACGTTTTTTTACTGGTCGCCGCGACATCTAGGTCGCGTGTGCGTCGCTGCAAATCTTGATGGCCGCCACGAACAAATAAATTGGTCGCGTCGGCTAAGTGCGCGCGCAAGTAGACGACTTCCCATTTCCGCAACAATGACTAAGCAACCCCGTTGGCCGCCACGACTTGGTCGTCGCGACCTGGCCGCTTAGTGCGCGCACGCCCTTACACGTATCGAATTTCCTTCTGTCTACTTCCATTTTGTTGTCATTCTGAAGGTATAAATAGAAAGTTTTCTCGGCATTTAAGGACTGTTAGGTTGCAACCCCCGACCGCCACTGTTGTGTACATCAGCACATGGATATCCTATTTGGAACAATTCATGGATATATTCCTTATTTAGTCTCGTTTGGATTTGTAGATATCTTTACAGGACATGTAGATTGTACAATTCATGGATCTATTCCATATTTAGTCTCGTTTGGATTTGTAGATATCTTCACAGGCATGTACATTGTACTTACGCAGTTGCTAGAGTGATGCTAATTTGAATTCATTAACTTCCTATTTGTACATAATGTAATTTGCATCACTTGTTAGTATAACCTCGCATTGTTGTGAATGGTAATAAAAATTGCCCATGCACAACCTTGGTTTCTTTTGAGGATTTCGTGTCGAAGCCGAAGCAGCCCCTAAACAAACCAAAACTATCGCCATCCCGCCTCAGTTGTATTGCCTAAAACTGCCCCCAGAGGTGCGTGCATCCGGCGCTATAACCTTGAAAATATAAAAAAAGTAACAAAATAGACAAATTATGTGAATCTCTTGGGCGACTAACGTAATTTGTCTAATTTGTAAATTGTTTTATATTTTCTATCGAAATAAACACTTGGCCCATTCCGAAATTTTATAGTTATTACCTTGTACTGACGTAGGATGTCCATCTCGATCTCTGTAGATGTCAGCCGTCCTCGTCATCAAAAAATTGGGAAACTGGACTATTAGGCTTGAACTATTGAACTATTCAAATGGATGATTTCAATAATAGCACCGTTTTTTTGAAATAGATTGATTGCATGGAGGAATGAAAGACCTCTTCAGTCTACCTACTGATATCTGATACGATTCATTCGCTCCTCTTCTAAGATAACAAGTTGCATCTTCCTCGCACAAGTGAGTTGCGCTCGTTGTGTTTGTCAACAGTAGGAAGTTCGGTACTTCTATTCTTTCCCCCCCCCACATTTTTCAAGTTTTCCGAAATCATCAAATTTCGCCAAAGTTAGTCACATTGGGTTTAGAATAGACTTGATCTGTCACTGAGTGACACTACAACACGACTGAGAAATCTTACTTGAACACTGGGATGAAGGATTGATCATGAACTTCGTGTGATTGTTGTCTACAGACAAATTACAAACAGTTGTCTAATTCTGAGGCTGTGAATGTTCTACAAGTCAGATAAGAGGAGTTTTACATACTCAACGCTATGCTACGTTAGTGAGAACAAGTAGGAGCAAGAGAAGATCGTTGACGATGCAACAGTTCCGTGTGTCAACAACAGAAATGTGGGTGGGGGAAGTTCGGAAGTACCGGAAGTTCGCTAGGTGTGAATGCGATCTTAAGCTGGATTTTGCTGTGATCTCTAGCTTCATACGAAGGTACATGAAAACATGCATGAGTTTCATGACCTGAAGGCAAGAATGTGGCTTTACACATAGTATGCTTACTTTTCGCGCAATCAGAGAAAGCACAGTAAATCTTATTTTTGCCAAAAACGTCGATCTACTTCGCAATGACTTTGCTTGTAGTTTGTTTGTTTGACTTGAGAAGGGACCGAGTAGAGCTCGGCAGACGTTCAGATTTGTAGTAGTCACAGGGTCCACATCCTTCCGTGACAGTCTAGCTCATTTTCAACCTCGTTCTCTATGGAAACCTATGATGGCGGACTCGAACTAATACAACAAAGGAAACATACGTGCACGTAGCACCCTTAAAAAATACATACCGTGCACATTTCTGATAAAATTCGATAGATGTCATAACCCATAAATGCATGTAGAGGCTCTAGTAAAAATGCTGTTGAAATCATGTGACTTTGACAGAACAATACATCAGTAAGGAAATATTTCATTAGCTACTTATTCGTCTCTGACGCAGTTCCACACTATCTTCATGGAAGGAAATGAACGTGTAGGTGTGAAAATATTTTGCAATTCTGATTACGCGCTTTTTCAATTTCCATCGGCAGATACGAAAGCAGTTCAGCAGTCCTCTGAAGATGGCTTCTTGCAAAAGAAATGGATTGATTTTGCAACTACCACATGTCTCATAAGTAAATATGAAACTTGAGTGCAAAGATCAAAGTAAGTATAATATTAAGCACATTAGCAAAATATCGTTTATCCTGTTTTGCCACTTAACCTGAAATCTCTAATGCAGAAACTTGACTTCATGGGATATATTGTAACAACTACCTCTTTCCTACGACTTTCGAAGCAGTGTTGCAAGCAATTCAGGTTACAGTTAAGCACATGAATATAAAAATTAAAAAATAGAATTAAGAGCATATAATATTGGCCACTGAAGAAAGTGATGTCACTCACTTTCCATGCTAATCTTCACAATCGGTAATGCATTAAGTTTTTAATATTGATCCTAGTGCATGTCCGAATCTGAAGACAATAAAATAGCCTACTAGTTGCCTCATCATTTGACATGATGTGGATCCTGGAAGGCAACGCGCATTGAGCTCCCAAACAGGTGAAATGGAACGCCCAACTTAGCCGTAATAATGCCTGATGAAATAGCCTTTGTAGCTATAAATTCATGATGTTCCAAGGATCAATCAATCTGCAAAGGCGAAATTCAGATTCAGTTTGAAATCTTATATCGCTGATCGGTTTTATTGATTGTTTGATCAGCGGTCGAACCTGCCCGGTATTCAAAATTGGCTTTGCTGGTCGGTGTTTGAAATATTGTGAATTCATGGCATCATTTTAATAGATTATTTCTACAAGGATTTTTCCGACCAAGTTGAGCTCTCCATTTATCCTGTTTCGGGGGCTCAAGTTTACTAAGAGTCGCATTATGTCAGATCATGCAGCAAGTTATTTTCAGACTTGCACCTGCCATATTTGTAACAAGGGTTATTTGTCGACGAAAACTGCAGACTGTCGAATCACTAGAAGTAGGGACAGAAGTGAAGTGTTCATTTATGAATCAGGACATTTCGGACATTTATACACGCTACAAAAGCAATGACACGGAAATATGTTCAATACATTATATAAATAGTAGCAAATTATTTTCCACTCAAGCAATGTTCATCCAAAATATAGAAAAAAGAAGACACGATTAACATGAGTTTATTAAAATACATGTAGATGTCCAAAGAAAGAAATAATGGAGTCTGCGAGAAATATTGATCAGTGGCAAGCGAAGTTGGCCGGATCCTGACATGCGCTTAGGTACAAATGAATCCAATGGATGAGAACAAACCGATTCACAGTTATGCAAAAAAAATTACGTGCACGTTAAAATGCTTCCTCTTTATTAACCTTCGCAGTTGAACACTGAATG
This sequence comes from Prostheceraeus crozeri, assembly GCA_907163375.1. NCBI lineage: Eukaryota > Metazoa > Platyhelminthes > Polycladida > Euryleptidae > Prostheceraeus > Prostheceraeus crozeri. The sequence goes on from CAJQUW010014466.1 coordinate 826,768, forward strand.
CATTACTCTAACACAGTGATTCTTAACCGGGGGCCATGTGTGCCCCTGGAGGAATTCAATTCAACCCAGGGGGGAAGGAATGACACAACATAAGGGAATGGGGAGGGAGAAGAGGTTTCGAAGGAGTATTTGAGATGAACAGGATTTGTTGATTCACCGTCACGTGTGAGTTATCATCGTCAGTATTCGTTAATCGCTTTCCAATATTCAAGATGTTAATAATGCAGCTACTGTTTAATAGCTATTGCGACCACAGATTTAGAAGCTACCAATATATCTCTGTGTACGAGTGTTCAATTCGAATTATTTCAATTAGGGAAAATTCAACTAACTATATAGATCATCACCTGTGGCCTGCTCAGTTGCACCGACAAGATAGACTAAAAGATAGTATTCTGGTCAGAGAGAGCTAATGAAGCGAGGCGTCACATTTCCATTCATAAATTAAGGTCAAATGGAATGGCTCACTCAAGAAACAGTTGAAAAGCACCCAACTTTATCAGCCAATGCCCACACGCTACTACTTCCTTTTCCAACATCGTACCTGGTCGAGTTCGGTGTCTCGGCGGTATCAGATTTGATACCTAGGAAGAGAAATCGACTCAGCATCAGCGTGCGCAGTGATTTGAGATCGAAACTCACGAATTTGACACCTCGAATTCAGGAATTGTGCGGCAAGTATCAGGCTCAATGCAGTCATTAGTTTTTGTTGGATTTCTTGTAACACTTCCCATTTGCATGTAGGCCTACTTAGATTCTTCGTGATAGGCTACCTGAAATCTGCATTTGAAAATGTTTGTTACTGCTATCTTTGACTTATTTTTTTAACTTGAATAGTGGCCTACTAGTTTAGAGGGAGGAATTAAACATACTTTCAACTGTTAAGGAGGAATCCGAGCAAAAAGGTTAAGAACCACTGCTCTAACAGATGCATTTTCACACTATTTTATTATTTTCATTTTAAGGTTGCATTCGTAGTAAAAATGAATTTCTTGATGTCTACACTTTTCAGTGTAATGAGACGTAAATATGATGTGCGTGCAGCTAATTGCCACACTTGCAAAAAGTTCCATTGCTTTGTGCTCATATAGTTTAATGCTTGCATCCCTAGCTTTGTACAGCTTTGTGAATAAATTAGAGGGTCTCACATTACAGCCCAAAGAACCAGAAACTTATGTCTTCATCATTAAATTTGCATTAAAGCTGGCTCTAAGAAACGAAGTATGCGCGGATACGCCCAAATCTTTTTTACGAATGAAAACCTTTGAAATGCGCATGATATGTATCTGCTACTCTATTTAGATCATGCGCAATTGGTGTGGGTAATGTAAATAAAAAAACTGACGAACACCGGTAGCAGTTTATTGACATAAAATAACTCAATATTTTGGCATTTGCTTTCAACATAAACTATGAAAGAAAGAGCATAAGAAGGCAAAGCTAATACACAAAATTCTATTGCAAAACCATCATGAATGTACATAAACATCGTAGATCAGTTAATGAAAAAGATTTAAATTGAACTTTCCTTCATTGGCAATTCATGTTCAACTCGTTTTAGACACACTCACTTAAACAGCAAGACAAGAACATGATTGAATAAAGCTTGGTTATTTATTGGATAAATCAGAAGCCGCTATGAAGACGCCTCGAGCCTAAAAATCAGATTAAAGGTGACAGCAGATGTACTTGCAGAGGCACAAATATATATCATAAATAGAATGTTGTTGATCGAGTTAATTGTATTCAATGTGATCACTTTTATGTTGGTGAAACTAATCAAACTTTTTCTAGCATAAAGGAATCTTGTCATCGTCTAATGTGTTCCGTCATCGCATTGATTTTATTTCTACCTCACCCTTTACTGACGCTTCAGTTTCAGCTCTAGAGCTGGCTTTGCTGATTCCCCACACATAAGAAAAAGTTTGAAACAGTATCCGGCAATAACTATATAGCAATTTGCTTTTATTATATGGTGTAAGCGTTTTTATGAAATCTCAACGATTACGGAGTTGGCTTTGGCTCCGACAGAATCACGGGAACCAAAAGGATGCGGTACACATCGGAGCATTATCTCGTGCTCCAAAAGGCAGCGGCTCTGACTAAAGCAGTGACCAGAAACGGCTCCGTCTCGGCTCCCGTATCACAAACCTACAGGAATAAATGTTCAATTCGCATGTTGGCGTTGATATCAACTGTCTGGAAAGTTGTTGAAATACAAAAGGTAAAACAGCAACTTAACTATTCCACAAAATGCATTTCTTAAATCACTGCATTACTTTGGATAAATGCTTTTTTGCCTGAAATGCCATAATCGACTTCTGCATTCGGAATAGTATAAATATTAAAGGCAGTATTGCATTATAACCAAGTGCGTCAAAAGAGGATAAAACAGGTTATGATATTGATTAACTTAATTAAAATCAGTGGCATATATGACTTAATGATTGCGACTGTGTCACATCATTATTTTGTTATAATGATTGTGATATAACACAGACGATGACTTCATTTATTTCTGGCTAAATTAATTAGAGTATAAACATATTACCTGGAAGACATTTAATTCTTCATCATGCAGGACAGATTAAGAATCATTATGACATTAATAACAATGGAATCCAAGCAATGTCATCAACAAGGATTTATGAAATGCAATTAATTAATATAATGTCGCTTTAACAGGCAACTGTGAAGATGTAACGCTTCATGAAATCCATGAGATAGCGTTCATGCTCATTGCTCATGTTATCAATATGAGATCATCACATGATTCTCGAATGTGGCAAATCAACCATGATGGATTCGAATCAATAAGCACATCGAACTCTTTCCGGTATGTCCGAAAGTCATTCTGCAAAATGCAAATTGAATCTAATGCGCAAAAGCTTATTATGCTGTTTAGAAATGGTGCGGCAGCCAGAACGAGTTTCTGCACGGAACAGGAGAACGTTTAATCAAAGAAAGCATTGAAAATTTCATTTTAGCCAAAAACTGCAATCTGCGTCCAATTGGATTTGCATGTGTTTTTCTTTGATCTTGTCTGACAAGAAGAGGAACTCACCAGAACTTGGCAGACGCGCCGATTCGTAGTGGGCATAGGGTGTACATCATTCTGTGAAAGTCTCACTTTCGGCCTCGTTCCGTGCAGAAACTCGTTCAGGCTGTCGGACTAAAACGGCTACCAGTGGCGGGAGATAAACAGAACAGGCTACATGTATTTTTCCTAATATTTCAGTTCTGCGTAGCTCTATGGTTGTACAGATAAGGCAAGTGGCAATATTTTTTATCACATAGGTTACAACGGTCACATATGTTGAGATCTGATAAATATCTATACATATTTAAATTGAAAATGATTATAACAGGATAGGCTCCTGAAAGTTCTTGTAATTTGATCCTGCGCTTTCGTTTTTCACTTAACCCGTTAAGTACCAGACATTGAAAACGTTACGAAAACATGATTATTTTTTAAAAACATGCTAAAAAGTGTTTCACTAAGAATATATATCATTGATAAAATCACATATGGTTTGGTTCCGAATATACGGCCCGGTGCGCATTTGTACACCATGGCACTATGTGTATAATATTGATCAGTTGATGAAAGTATGAACCTTGGTAAATAATATGTGAATAAACACTTATTTATCAAAGAACGTAGAATTATTCCATTCGTAATTTGTCACGCCTTCTTAAAGAGTGTTTTGCAGATTGAAAAAAAATCTTAATTACGTAAGTCATACTCATTGTAAGAAAAAAATAAAATACATGTACAGTAGTATGTAGTTGTATTTCTAATACATCAAGCAGAAAAAAGGCATTTTCGGATCACAAAAACTTGTCACTGTAATGCAAGGGCAGTGTCTTCACAAATTAGGAATGCCAAATCGCGAAGCACTCCATATACAATCCCACATTACATTTCTTGCATTCCTTCCGGGCCTTTTTCGTTTTACAAATTGCACATTTCCGCTCTTTTCCTCCTGAAAAAAAAATATTTCACACTTCTTATACATCTTATGATACTATCTTCAAATTGTATCATAATAATAATCGGTAATACATGTACACGTATATTGTGTAACTGATATAAATGAAATCATAAAGAAAGTGCACTGACCTTCTGTCCTTTCAATAAAATGATGCCCAGAAGTACGAATTTCTTCAGGAACTTTGTTTCCAAATCGCTTATTTGAAGATTTTGCCCGAGGTTGCAGGAGACACTTCACGATATACCGTCGAATCTCAAGCAGATCCATTTTTTCATTGGGATTAGCGATGTTGTAAAGTATTGCAGTATTGACGGCTGCCACATCAAAGCAATGCGTGAAGATAGCGAAGTACCACTTCTTGCCTCGAATTTCGGTTCGGTAAAGTTCCGTTTTCCAGTCGCTAAGGTCAACTCCACCCATGCCTTTGTTATACTCAGCGATCATTGCTGGCATTTCAATGTCTGTTTTCTCCCCTTTGACTCGTCTTTTAACTTTTGTCGTTGGTACGCTCCCATAGGTATTCGAAAGGCAAGTGACGATATTATTATCTTTCCACCTTATTCCGCAGATATCGTTTTCTTTATCTACCACAGTCTCAAAATAGCCTCTTTCTTTTTTTCTGAAGTCATTGACATCCGTGAATGCATCCTTTGACACTCTGTTACTTCTTACAGACCCAGTTGCTGTCAATCCCAGCTCTTTCAATAGCACAGGTAAGCTATGGTTTGTAAAAAAATTGTCAAAGTAGACCTCCGCTCCTTTAGGTAAATCCTCTGTGAGACTTTCAACAACTCGTGCTCCCAAGGGGACATCACGAGGCTTTTCCTCCGCACCTTGATAAACGTGGAATTTAAACGTGAATCCACTTTTGCTGCAACAAAGTGCCCACTCTTTGAACCCAAATCGTATGGGCTTGCCCTGGATAAATTGTTTCAATCCATGCCGGCCATAATACCTGATCATTTTCTCATCAATTGAATCTTTTTCTGAGAAATATGAAAAATTTTGAAAGTTTTTGTTAAATAATTCCAAAGCAGGTCTGATCTTATGCAGCTTATCTTTGCAATCTGGTGGGATCTTGAGGTTATCATTCAAATGAAGATATTTTTTCAGTGAGTAAAATCGATTTTTCGTGATTGCATGTCTCACCAACGGACAGGCGACATCTTCTTCGGAGGACCAATACTGATGCTGTCTGGGAACACCAACGAAAATCTGATATTCTTCGGGAGTAGAGTTAAGCATAGAGTTGTTCTGAGAAGCAAAAAGGTTTGACTCATTTGATATCATTTCAAAGTGGCCTTCAGACATCACATCAAATATTTCTTTCGGCGTTTTTCCACCAAGCTCTTGTTCTATCGCTTCTTTCCTTGTATCTTCCCAATTGATTGCAATATTAGAATGGAACTTCGAGTAAGAGGGCTTTTTCACCCAATCAACTTCAATCTTACGATATTTTGGTTTGATTCCAATATCTTCTTAATTGTCACCATCTCCGTGAACATGCACTTCGACTCTACCAGGGACATCAGTTGGACAGTTATTTTCAATTAGTTCTTCATTTATTTCCTCCTCATCAGTCAATGCACCTACAGTATCTGGCGGTAAATCCACGATGTCATAGTTCAAGTTGTCGTCTTCCTCCTCCTGCAACCTGTTGATCTCCTCCACTGCCTCTTCTACAGTTAACTTTCTCTTCATCCCTGAAATAAAATAAAAACATTTCTTTTCATAAAAATAAAGAGGTGCACACACAATACGTTGATTGATTCGTAAGTAACGATTGTGAGTCACCTATTTAGACTATGGCGTGGATACCGCAGCGTTTCACATAAGTGGTTTCGTAGCTCAGTTGTGAAAGCAGGAGGTTGGCATGTGGGACGCAAAGGTCGAGAGTTCGAAGCCTTCGGCTTATCAAATTTTGCTTTCTTCTAAAACATTTTTTGATGTCCATTTATGTATAAAAATCATTTTCAGTATAATACTGTGACTTCGAAGTTTCCAGCACATTTTCCTGTCGGTTACAGAAACTATTCTTAGTGATTTAAAAACAGATCCGGCCTAAGGAAACAAATCTAGTAGGCCTGGACTAATGTTTATACGGTTGATGAAATCCAAAGGTGGATATTAGTTCAACGATAAAATTTCACATATGTGACCATGGTTCGCAAATGCGAACCAGTATGAAGATAATGTTATATTTTTGTAACTAATGAATAAATAGCATCCCTACTAATACATATAATAATTGGAATAAGCTAAGACTAAATCAAGTATCAGAACAATAAATATCATGTTAGATGATCACAAAATTTGGAAGGCAAAATACGTACCTTGTTGTTTCCGACAAAATCAAAAAAAGGCAAATTTCGAAATGCGTCAAACTTATAAAAGACACTTGACAAGAGTGAAACTGTGATAGCGTATAGATAGCATATCCATTGATGTATTAAAACAAGAAAAAATCAGAACTGCTCTTATTTTCTCAATAATCAACAAAAGTATTTTGGTGCGCATTTGTAGTAAATGGGTTTTAAGCAAGTAAGCAAGTGTGCATTTTCAAATCACATTGGAAATCATCAAATGCAGGTATTACTATGTTTACATAAGGAAAGTTAAACAAAGCATCTTTTGTGTACAGTGCATTTCTAGAAGAAAGCGATATGAATATTGATTCTGGGCGCCACTTGACATCATTCAATCATATTATCGTTCACAAGGATCAACTCAGCAGGAAAAAAAGAGTTTGACGTCGAGTGGTGCGAACTGCAGGTTGAAGAATTGTACCAGATCGTTCAAATACTTCAGGACACTAGGAATGACGAGGGTTGTCTTGAATACGAAAAATCTTGTTTAGTAATTCCACAGAGCTTCATTACGGCGGGAAAGTAAATTCGGTGGCAATCTTGCAATTCGGTGGTTTGCACTCTTGATGGCAAATGATTCGATGAGCTCGATGTTGAATCTTCTCGAGAATATGATGATTGCGATCAGATAGGGACACGAAAAGGGGAGAGAAGTATTCAAGAATCGGAAGTATTAGACCACAGTAAACTCGATTTAAATCGACAGTGTTCAACAAGGGACTTATGACCTGCTTTGAAAAAATTATTGACTTAGATGAGTCCTCAACGTTTAAAATTGAAAAAATCCTTACTCTTGAGAATCTGTGAGAACTTTGAAGATTTAATTGCACAGTATAGTTAACATAAAATAAGCTTATCACTATCACCTGTCACAACTGTTAATCGATTATTGACAGTCTTCTTTTCATCACTTATTTTCTGAGTTGTGGCTCTCACCTTGCGTTTCTGATGTTCTTTTGGATCGCGCAAAAATCTGGTGCATGTACACGTTGAAAAATTGTGATTTCTCTGTCATCATATTTTAACCGCACACGCTGTCATCAGTAGAAACCGCACACGCTTTGTTATCTAACTGGTTCCATCAAGTGGCTCCGTCTTTATTTTAACCGATTGCTGTAAGCGTGTTAAGCTGGACAACACCTTGAGTCTGCCAGTTGCTGTTCTAAGCGATACCCCACAGGGTTCTTTGGTGGGACCTATTTGTTACCATCATTATCCAATACTCATATTAGCCCCCTAAGTAAGTGTTAATGATACCTACGATTTTCCGACTTCTAAGCTTGAAAGTGATAATTCGACTCAACTTTTGCTATCAGAATTTCATGACACTTCTTCATCTTCAATAATCTGAGGTAAACGCAAAGGTTCCCTGTATCATAAAAAATACTTCAATATGTATTGTCCATTTATTTTCCCAATGGTCACAGAAATGGAGATTTTGGGTTTTATATGGTGAGGCAGCTTGGGTTGCAGCATTAATTTTTGCAATGTGATCAAACTTTGCTCAAGACCTTTGTACATGATAGAAATACTTGGAAATTTATTGAACAATGATAGATTATCACTTGTGTCCAATAAATTTAAATTACGGCAAGAATGCAAAATTAAATAGAAACCCCAGTGTAAAATCTTTCAACGAATTAGTTTGTTTTAAGTCCAGTGCGCATAAATACGATTAATACCTAAAACATAGAGAATCAAACCCTATTACAGGGCAGGATGATAATGCTAATAAAAAGCTAGTCGACCCAACATTTAAGGAGAAGGGAAAAATAAGTCAAAGCTTCTATTTTTTAAACTTAAGACGAGAGCTCAGCATGGTGCATGATCACCAGCTAACCAAAATTACGAATGAAGATAACCACAAAGTTGAAGAAACCTGAAAATATACAAAGCTATGCGCGGAGTCATCATGGAGGAACCATATGGCTGCATAAAGCAAGGTTTTGGTCCTTAACCTCCAACCTACACCACATGGCGGGGCCGGGACGGCCAAATAGAATAAACGATGATGAAGGCCTATCCAAACTTGAGGAAGCATAGCTAGGAAATTAATTGCTAGCTAAATTTGGTTGCAAGACAACAAAAGGAACAATAGCATTATACGAAGTGTGACTAAGAACTCTTTTTGTTTAAATTCTAAAATCAGAAACTAGTAAAAAAAATCTAAAGAATCCGTCGTGGCCGATCTCTATACCTATTTCAGAAGCGTCGTCGAAAGTCATTGAAGGCTGGATTGGTAGGAGCACAGTTTCACCGAGCTCATCGCCCTTGTTCTCCGGAGACTACAAGGGCAGAGTGCGAATTCTTCCAAAAATTTTTGTAATGGGTAATTGATAGATGCCCTTCAAGCTTTATCGATATGCACTCTTCCCAAGACAAATCGCATTAGAACACAAGAAGCAAGTGATGACTTTCCGTATTCCTTTCAAGAATGACGTCTTCAATGACTGGCTCTGAAGGAACATTACTCATGAAGTTTCCTCAGTGTTTTCATTTTGTGGCCCTTCATTTAAGCGATATCAAGGACTTAACCTCAGTGGCGATCGAATCTGAAAGACAAGCCGCCTCTGAAATCCCAATCCAAGGTGTCTTATCAATTCGACTGCCCCTGGTTTATCGGACGAACGAAACACAGATAGTCCCAGAGGATATCGGAGCATGCCCCCAAGTGGTTTCTTGACGATAAGTAAGGAAAGGCAATGAGCAGCCTCACCAGACATTTGTGTCACTGTAAGCCACTAAGTTCGGCCAAACAGTGTTTTCGTGTCCTTCGGAGATGTCGAGGCAAACTCTGTCTCAGTGCCTCCGAAACCTGGTGTATGTGTACAAAAGGAGACTGCTATTTCCTAACTTTTACCTTGCTATGATTTTGCAGCATTTTTGTGCTGATTTTCACATTTTTCATTTTTATGACTTTGTAACATTTTTTTCTTACCTTCTTGCATCATGTTCACAGCTGTCACAGCTTGTCTGTTGCTAGTTTGCTCATGCCGATTCCACTGCGTAAATTTTCATTCCGGTGTACCTTGATAAGAAGCCGGTCGATGAGTAATCTCTCGGTGCTGTTCTTCTTTTATAACTTTGCTTTAAAACTGATGTTTTTGTCCAAGCAGCCATTAAGAATCCTTCACCTACAAGTATTTAGGAAATACAGCATGCGGTTGTTGTGGTTTACGTTCATCCATACTTATGTGTTGATATCATCTAATAATTTTGCTCCATAAATGATGACTATTACATCCGTCGAAGAACTAGTAAACGTCAACTTTAACTCTGCAACATGTCACATTCATCTCGAAAAATGTGGACTTTTCTAGAGCTATTACATGAGAGTATTCAATCAATTAAATAATTCTTGCTCCCTTTTGATTTTTGTAGTTTCTCGTTGATTTCATGATATCAATTTAGATTCAGCCAGATAGTTGAGGAATAATGGGTTCGAGACATTCATGAAAAATTTACATCAATGCCATGAGATGAAAGCTTAGGTAAATTCAACACACAGCTCTTTCACTATATAGCAGACTATAACAATAACGGATATGCAAGGAATGAGAGAGTCTTATTCATTTCGACTACGTGTTTCCATTATGATTGTCAAATATTTTAAAAGGAATGGCATCGATGCACGCAATCTCAGGAGCTGATTGTGCTTGCTGGCTTGAAGAAATTTCTATTGTATAAATTCTAAAACGAGCAGCTGTTAAAGAAATCTTCAACATCAATTTGGGAAGAAGCTTCAAAAGTACTTTGATAACTTTTGTTGACTAACAGTCAAGCTATATTTATATAGCAGATTTGTTTATACTACATAAGCTACCAAGCGAAATCTTTGAATGAAAAAATATAATTTGAATGATTAATTATTCACAAATTAATAGTTTGATAAATATTCATGTCTTACAATCAGATTTAGCTCTAAACATGTATTGTACATGTAGGCAATTTCAGCATAATAACACTTCTTATGTAGATTTGCATGCTGATTATAATTCATTTTTTGACTGCAAGATAATACCGACAAAGGATCACAACACTTTTCACGCGTCATTGCAAGAACGGGTACAAATCAAAATATCGAAAAATTGAAAGCGGATCATGCAAAAATTGTGAAATTGATCCTTTTCTTTTCAATTTGCGAAATTTTTCTCTTTGATCGGTTCCCAATTCATGCCCAAATCACCGCTTCATCTTCAAACAAGGTGTACCGCCTGTTTAATTTCTAAGACCATAATAGGAGAGAATGGCTTTAGCATGAATTGTCTTTAGAATGAATGTAGAAGATAGCAACCGATTTCGTCCATAACAAGCGATTTAAAAACGCTAAAATCATGAAGTAGAATTTGAATTATTTGGAGAATAATGTAAATAGATGAAAATAGATCTTAAAAGGTAAGAAAAAACTGAATTGATTAAAACAAATTTGACACAATTATAAAAGTGTTGCTGTAATCTGTACATCCCTCAAGAAATTTGCAAATTTATTGAAATTGTTTAAATGTTGTAAGATAATATATTTTGAAATGATTTCTGACGATATCAATATCGTTTAAATAAAAAACAGTCGCTCCCTTCTTTCGGACAAATTTCCTTTATTGTTTTAAAAACATATGTAGAAGGGCCCGACGCGTTTCGTCCTCCGACGTTATCAAGGGCACATGAGCTAGACAACCAGGCGAGGAGTTAAATAGTCAAAGTGAGCGGTCCATCAAATCATCTCATGTTTTCTGTTCAGGAGAGGTTTATTCTTAGCTATGTGACGACTTCAGACAACTTCGTGTGAACTGAATTACGTTGTTTGCTTAGAATTGAAAGGTCAAAGTTCTTGATTTGTACGTCAGTCAGATTGCTGTGATCTTTATTAACATGTTCAGACAGTGCACTTTTTTGATCGCGATTTTTCAAACTTCGTTGATGTTCAGCATATCTATGTTTAAGCGGACGACAAGTTTGACCGATATAATTTTTTTATTGCAGATTTTGCAATTAAAATTGTAAACAATATATTTATCGTTGCAAGTAAATCTGGGTCCCACAGCAGAACACACATTGCAATGACATGCATTGGTAAGAGAACAGCGCTTTGGAATATTAGCCAAAACCTTACCGGGTTTAGAAGTGATACGGATAGGGAGTTTAAATTTATTTGTTAAAGTTTTCATTTTTCTGCAAAATTTATCATTAACAAAATCTAGAGATAAGTTAACCCATTTACCGCCGACCCCAGAAGGAGGCTTCCAATGCGCTTTATATTTTATACGTATGCTATAGGATCCTAAATGTAGCTATCTACACTGTTTTTGTGCTCCCAAACATTGACCCAGCTTCAGGACACAACGTTGCGAAAAAGCAACTTTGGCGGAAAGCGATATCAAAATTTCACTTCTGATATATTATATGGGCATACTGACTTGCTTTATTTTAATGCTTTAAACGACGAATAATATACGGATAGAACAATTTATGAAAAACAGATTTTAAAAAAGAGTTTCCTGCATTAGTTCATCAAAATTTATGATACAAACTAAAGCACTTCGGGTGGCAACCGACGTTGCAGCCTTTCAAAAGTACGTAAATTGTTGTCGATTTGCATTGACGGCAGCGCACTCTCTTGTCACGTCTTATGATGCAGTGATTTGCTGAGTGAGAGCGAATTTTACTTTGAATCGATGATGATGGTCCAGGCCGCTGTGGCTGATGACAAGCTTCTTGATCCAACGTCTATGGCTGCGAATTCAGGCAAGCAACAGCAATTTTTCGACGGAACTGCAGTAAATCCATACTGCCACCACGAGCAATCCGATACAACCGCCAAGCGTTTACTAGCGTCGTGTGCCGACTTGTGAACAGCGGCCACCACCATTTTTTGCCCTTGACTCGGATGCGATATTTGGCCACAAAGTTGTCGTGAAGATCGACGTCTCCCATTCGTCTGTTGTACGAATTGATCAGAAGAGGCTGTTGAACTCTGACAGACTTCTTTTCTGTTCTAGAGAATCGTCTCACATCTTGTTGTGGATGGATTGCCTCAAAATTACTGGCGACACAAACAGGTGCATTATCGGTCCATTTTACCGCAAGAACTTGGTTTTCACAGTCAAACTGCCAGTCGTGAGAACCTCTTCCTGCTCTCACCAGTACCTTCGAGTCAATCAAAGGACAATTGTTCAAACGAGGTTGACGTACTGTGCCGGTAGCGAAGAATCCAGCGGCACGTAGCTCGCACAGGAGAGAGTGGGATGTGAAAAAATTGTCAAAGTATATTGCGTGATCAGCAGGATTATCGACGATGCGCAAAAGTTCAAGAACAACGCTGGCTCCGAGTCCGAATGAAGGATCAACAAAGTCGGCTTTACCGCAGTATGGTATGTATTTGAACATGTATCCTGTTGAACTGCAAAGGCACCATAATTTAAAGCCAAATCTGACCGGCTTGCCACGCATAAACCTTTTTTGCACTGTACCGACCGAAATAAGGAACCATTTCTTCATCCACAGACAAAAATGTCTCAAAGATGCCAAATTGTTGGAATTTTATATTCAACAGGTCAATAAATTTCCGAACTTTGAACATTTTATCGTCGACTTGCAGATTTGAGTTATCGCACAGGTGGAGGTACTTCTTTATTTCCCTGTACTGATTTCGTGAAAAGGCTCTTCTTACCAAATCAACACCGGTATCCTCTGAATTCTCAAAATACATTTCTTCTCTTGGAAGCCGGTGATATCCGGTGAACAGCAAAAATCCTATAAAGCGCTTCAAGAGATACTTAGGCAATGAAAAGTCTTGTTTGTTCTTTTGTTTGGCGTACCGAATAGACTCTTCATGAATAAATGAAATAACATCATCGTCCAGCAACTTCTCGAATATTTGAACATCATCGCAGGAGCTCAAAATGTCCTCCAAATTATTTATTTTTTCAGCTTGCTTGTCGTTTGGAGTAGAAGAAAAGTGAACTTTCGATGCTTTTGACCACTTGATATTTTTCTTTTTCTTTTTGCTTGGCTGTCCCTCAAATTCGGTCTCGTTACTTGGTTGAGTAGAATGAATTTCTACAATTCCTGCTACATCAGTTCTCATTGAGATTGGACCGTCATCCATATCGAATTCATCAATATTTTCCTCGTCACTGACCTCTGCTGGTTCTGGTGGTAGAATCACTATATCAGTCTCTTCCGGATCACTATCTTCTTCAATCAGTTGAGCAGCTTCAGACAGTCTCAGTAATCGTTTTCTTCCCATTTCACGTCCTAAAAGAAAAGAGAAATTTAAGAATACTACTTTCGACAAAAAGTAAATAATTGTAAAATCGTATAGCAGAATATTCTACAAGACTCCCGATGATTACGTGGCTTAGTTATCTTGGGCAGCACTTACGGAGCGTGAGATGCACGGTTCAAATCGAATGTTTTACAATTTTTTTCACATAATTTAAGTTTATGACTGAATTGCAAAATATTTCAAAATGAAATCAACTAATTTTTGAAACAATCAATTTGATTACGTTATCTGCCGAAGTTGCGAAAACGCAACGCAATAAAAAAACAACGCATGGTTATATGTAAACATAAAAAATCAGGGTAATTTCCACACTCTACTATGCCTTCAGAATCACTTTTCATAATTACAGAAGAAAATAAAATTTAGACTTTTCATAAGTGCAAATAAGTAAAGTTCAACTTACCTCATATTTTTTCAGCAAAAAACACAATTTTCAACACCCAATTATGATAAGTATACGAAAATTGAATAACTGCAAACTACTGCAATAGAAACTTTGTTTATGAGAATCGAAATTAAAACAAGAAATGCATTCAAATATTGTGAATAATCAATATTTCTATTATGAAATAATCAGTGTTGCGAAAACGCAACTTTGGCGGTAAATGGGTTAACAAATTTTTCACCGTTTTTAGACCTAAATTTGCTATCTTTCGTTTTACAATTGGTATTATAGAAGCCACTGCTATTAAGCCGATGTTTCATCAGAGATATGCTAGTCTCAAGTTCATCTCTACTAGAACATCTGTCAGAGACGTATTTCATGCTATTTTTGACAAAATTATTTTTGACATAGCTTGGAAGCCAACTATCTTTTTGAAGCGAAATGCCCGAATGGCATTCTTTAGAGAACCATTTATAACTTAACTTTTTATTGATGGCTATGCTAACATCAAGGAAATTAAGAAAATAATTTTTGGGTACATCTAAAGTGAATTGTATGTTGTCATTTATGGAATTAAATGTGTGCAAAATTTTAGGTAGAGATACATCATTTTTTGGAAACGGACCGACAATTTTATCATCTATGTAGCGTTTATATATCAACGGCTTAATATTATGTTGTTCCTTTAATATTTCTAATGCTCTTTGCTCAATTTTGTGCATAAAAATTATAGCCAGCGGTGGAGAAAAATGTGCTCCCATTGGGCAGCCTTTAATTTGGAGATATGTTTTACTATTGTAAGAAATTTCGTAATTAAAACTCGTCAACTTGAGAAATTCAACTAAATCGCACACGTTAAAACCAAAGTCATCTATTTTATCCCAATGTAAAGAAGCAAAATCTTCAACCATATCAATCGCTTCTAGAATATGAATAGATGGGTGATACAAAAATTAATTCTTTGTCTTTGAAAAAATGTTCATGGTTTTTCAAAACGTTAAGGAGATTTTTACCACTTTCTAAATGGGCGTCAACAAATTTAACGAGTTGATGAAGTATAGAGCTCACGAGCCAATCTATTTTTTCGGTTGGCGTACCAATAACAGACGCAATCGGTCTAAGCGGATAAACATTATCAATTTTTTCTTTATGATCTTTTACAAGAACGCGGAACTTCGCAGGTTGACTACCATTGGTGATTAATCTATCTTGATCAATTCTAATATTATTTTTACATTTCGATTTTATCATTTTATTAGCCTGCTTCTCAATCGCATCTGTACATATGTTTTTAAAACAATAAAGGAAATTTGTCCGAAAGAAGTGAGTGGCTGTTTTTTATTTAAACGCTACAATGCACCTCCCGTGGATCTACATAGACAAATGGCATTTTACGATGTTTGCAAGACGACTTGAGTTATAGCTTAAAAATTGTCGCTTTGAGTTGGGTGACAATCTACAAATTGCGAATAACAAGAGGCACGTGCGCGAATTCAGGAAGAAAGCGTCATCAGCTCTTGGAATATGTCTTTGATCCAGTCTGACAAGAGGAAGAAGCAGATACAGCTCGGCAGAAGTGCAGATTCGTGGTAGTCACGGTGTGTACATCATTGTGAAAGTGTCTTTTTCGCTCTCGTTTCCTACAGAAGTTCACTCTAGCTGCTGGACAATGTAAAGAAACTTTGGACTATCTAAACATGGTGTTGCTATAGAAATCTGACATTCTGCATTATCAAATGAAAAAACAGACATGAACATTGAGAATAGTTTTTTAGTGTGAGAGATACTGACGTATTCTTCCTAACTTCGCGCACGAGCTTCTTTTTATTTTTAATTTCTAATTTGTCACTCAACATCAGTAAAGCGACAATTCTTGGGCTATAACTCCAGTCGTCTTTGACGATATGGAGGGTCAAACACAGCAAAATACCATTTGTTTATGTAGATCCGGATGCATTTCCGAGTATGGAACAGTTAATAACGTGATGATCTAACATTCGTTTAATCATTCAAAATGAATTTTGTCATTTTTGTGATTATAATTGCACTTTTCGGGCAGATTTCTCCCGCAGTTCTTTGAATTGAGACATTTCGTGGTGTAGGTAGCTTGCCTGACTTTCTGTTTAAGTTAATGAAAGCGTCATGAAAGCCGAAACCTTCAAAATATCTGCGAATCTATTCCCTGGCGAATCCAAGCAGTTATACGAAAATCACACAGAAAACAGGCCCATTGATAGTAGGATATGAAATAGGAACGAAAATGGACATAAAGAAAGAAATGTTTTATAAATTGATGCAAAAAGCATAAAAGATTTCGCCATGGAAATACATTAATAAATTCTGCTATTTTTGATAGATAGTTGACATCAATCAGTTTATGAATTATCATTTGATCTTGCCGTATCGAGGATTAGGTACAAGGGGATTAGTCACATTCATGCAAAAATTCTATCGGAATTTTCACTCGATGGATGAATAATGTCAGTAAAGATAAAGATTTTCAGTGCTCTGATCTAAATATTCTTATATTAGTTAGAAGTATATTAATCCTACAAAAATGCTCAAGGGAAAATGCCGATTTGTCTGTTTGTGTATATTTCCATTTTAGAAATGGAAGCTATTTGCGAGAGCACTGGATTTCTATCAGAGAGGATTGTCTCCAATTTTCGTCCAGAATGTGATGTCTGATCTCTTATATCGTGGATCACTATTCTGTGCGAAACTAGATTAAAGAGAATGAGCTTACAGTGAACATTAGAAATTTGATTGCTTCTCTCTGGCTTGCGGTACAATTTTTTCGCTGCATTTTAGAATTGAAACAGAGAGTTCTAATTCAATGTTATGATCTTTTTCTAAACTCATATAGGTTTGAATAGTTTCTACTAAATTCAAAATTCAAAAAGTCACTACTAAATTGGGTCGATTTTTTAATTAAAATATAATTTTCTTTACCCTGTAGATATCAATCAAAGTGCACAGCGTCATAAGATGGTAACTAGATCCATTTATTCCTATAGGATGACTTCGCAAATATAATGATGAGTGACGTCATGAAAGAGCTCTAAAAATAGCAGTGATGTCATTGCACATTGTCTGTTCAATGCGGCGGACCAATTCGCAAGTTGTGACAGCAGGCCTGAAGATATGACTAGTAACCAAGAAATAAACCTAGAATGCTTCAATTTGAGAATAAACCATCTGATATTCTAGTAAATGAAATCTCAGGCCCAAATAGCTAAAGATGAACTTTTACTAAAGCATATTTTCACTATGAAGGTTGTTCAGTCCATTGTACTTCGTGAATAGCAGATTGAAAATGCGTTCTTCGTACTTAAATATTTTTTTTACTTTTTGAATATAATGCTTACATCTCAAGATAAAGAGTGTCAAATTCACAGTTTTCTGCCTGAAAGTAACTATTGCGCATATCATTAAACTTGCACTTGTCAATAATTCTCAGATTGCATTGATTTGTGCTATAGAGTGGCTTTTCCCATGCGAGTGCCATTGGGGTGGGTTGTTACAGCAGTGGTGGACGGATGAAGTTGTTACGGGTTAAGTAAGGGTCGAAATTAGCTCCATATGGGGAAACGTAGGTTCATTATACATATATGTGATAAACAATAGGGTTATTGTGGTTACACAAGGTGCACTCAGAATGATGGGTCTAGCTTTAAATGTTACGTTTGCGATTTAGTCAGGATCCATTACAGGTACAATTAAGGTCAGGTCATCTGCGTATTTGACACAACGGACGTTCGGAAATAGAGAGCAATTACAATCTCCAAAGAACGAGGCAAAAATAAACGGAGCTAACACTGTTCCCTGAGGGATTCCAGAAACTATATTCATTGAAATTATTGGAGCAAATTCCGTTCAAGCGTACACAAGAGGTTCTTTCATGCAAATAGTTTTTGAGCCATAAGATGAATCCAGCAGGTAAACTTTTATTCAGAAACTTTTTTAATACGGTAACAATGTTTGGTTTAACTTGTCGAACGCCTTTTCAAAATCGTATGTTAACAGAATAGAACTGTAACAAGATGAGTTATCAAAATTCATATGCAGTTCGTTCAAGATAGTGATGAAGGCAGTGGTTGTGAAGCAGTTTTTGCGGAAGCCATGCTGTTCGGGACCGTAGAGCATTACTTTCATACACTTGATTGAGGACAAATCGTTCGAGCATCTTGGAGCACAAGTTGGCTTGACAAATAGACCGCAGTTTATTAACCCTGATGGGATTTTCATTTGGAACCGGTGTTATAATGCCTCTTTTCCACTCTTTTGGGAACCTTGTTGCCTTTACAAATGTTTGGAAAATGTCAGTCAATGGAGCAGCTATAATGTTGGATAGACTTTTGTATATTTTGAATGCGAGGAAGAGACTTTATGTCATGTACAATCTTAAGAGATCGGGTTGCCCTGCTACCCTTATGTACAGATCATATGTCGCTTTTATTCGCTCCATATTTTTATTTGCTTATCCAGTTTATTGCAATGTACCGGGCTATCTATTTAATAAAATAATGCGCTTGGAGAAGCGAGTGTTTAGGATTATCAATTCGAATGAGTTTCCTTCATTCATCGAAGTTGCCACAAAGATGTGTTACAAAATGATTACATCAATTGAGGGGTCGTCTTCTCACCTCTTGTCTGTTATGTTCCAACCACATCATTGTCGACTAATTCGTTCTCAGTGCACTTTGCGTCCACCATTCGCAAAAACTGAACGCTTTCGTTGTTCATTTATAAAATATTGTAATCCATGATCTTGTGCTTTTGTAATGCGTTCACCGACTGTAACCATGTGAAGCAATAAAGTATTATTATTATTATTATTATTATTATTGAGGGGATGCAGTCATCACCAGAAGATTTATTTGTCTTGGTAGATGCTAAAGCCTCACACACATCGACGACAGTTATGTCGATCTGCCAATGATCATCAGTAATTTGGTCGATATGAGTTGATGTCGAAAAATGTTGTGCAGAGCAAAATTCATCCGCAATCATGACAACTGTGTTGTTTATGCCACTGTTTGAATTTATAAATGCTTCAAGTGGTTTCTTTTGCTTACCAGTAAAGGAATTAAGCAAACTCCAGGGTCCTTGTGATTTTTGCAGAATCTTATTGTCCCAGATTGACTTGCATTTGACAATTTCGGCTTTTACTTTCAACTTCAAATGTTGATATTTCGGCCAGCTTCGTTCCCTGTAAGCTCTCCATCGCTCGTTTATCAAAAGTTTGGTCAGTGGGGTTAGCCACTCTTTGTCTTTTGATGACATAATGACACATTTTTCGGAATATTTACATGCACTGCTAAATGTTCGTGAAAAAATCCACTTAACATCTACATCAGTAACATTATCATACCAGTCAATTGTTCAACCTCTTCGCGTAAAATTTGGATATTTGATTGACGAAAGTCATACACATAGTGAACAGAAAATGTAAGTTTATTAGATACATGTGAAGAGGGACGACAAGTAATAAATAAATGATCTGCACTACCAACTAGTGAATTGTATGCAACATTATTAGGTGAATAAAAGTCGACGAGCTCGTCGCTCACAAAAATATGATCAAGAAAACTATCTTTTCTCGTGGGGTTAGTGATGATGTCAATGAGATTTAAATCATTGGTGATCTTTTTACAATCAAAATTATTCAAATCACCAACCATCACAAATTCGTGGGATGGCTTACATGAAGATAAGAAAGAAGTCAACCGTGTCACAAAGAAAATCAAAAATGTCGCTCATTTCCACAGCATTGCATGCTGGAGGAACGTACAGACATATTATGTACACTAAAGATTTCAATAAGTTAACCACTGTACAGGACACTTTATTTGACAGAGAACAAGATAATGGCGGATAGTTATCACATACAGACACCGGAAGATCGCCCTTTACATAAATAGCTGTTCCCCCACCTCTCCGTCCTCCGCGATCATTCCTGTAGATATTATATCCAGGAATATGTAGCAGTGAACTGTCAATCCCGGTGTGCAACCAAGTCTCGGTTAGACAAATGACATATTGCTTCACCAGTGAAACAAGGGCCGAAAGTTCATTAATTTTTGGCAACAAAGACTGAATATTTGTCAAAGGGATTATTGGAAGAGAATCAAATTTCTGACAAAAATACTCATAACTTCAGGAATACCAAACACGATTAGATTATTCTTTTTTTTCATACGCTGTTGTAATTCCTGTTGTTTCACTCACGCAGTCGTCCATTCGAGCTGCTAAAGTTTAGAAATTTTTCTCCAGATCATCATATTTTCTTTTTAGTTCAATGTGGTTATTGAGCAATGATGAAATAGTCGACAGATGAGATTTCATTGTCTCATTAATTCTAGATTCAATTGTCGATATTATGTCATCTTTCTTTAAGGTTTCATGAGATTCTGGTTGATTTTTCAGATGGACGAGAACATCTAGTAGATCTTGTTTTGTAAAACTAGCTTTCCTACGCTGGAGTTCTGCTGGAGACATAGATGTCAACTTGGTCATAGAATCCATAGACAAGCGTATTGGATTGATGATACAATAGGAAACGATTAACAGGTTCACTTACAATCGATGCTAAATATAGATAGCAACGTAAAACGACCTTGAAAAACGTCACAAGAAAATCAATAATCCGTGGACGCTTCGACAGGGGGAGGTTTTATACCTTGCGATAAGATCAGCTGACAAACTTTTAATTGACTGACAATACCAGTCTTACAATATTAAGAAGAGAAAGAGATCACGAAAGAGGGACACTGCGGAAATCCAATCGAGAATTACCAATTCGCAAAAGAATGACTAACCACGGAGCGACATCAATTCACCGATGACAAACCAGAGCATGCAAAAACCTCGATACTCCCAAAAATATGATAGTAGGGAAAATAAATCCAACAGGACCAATTGCAAAAAGTGAAAACGCACCAGACAATGCAAAAATCATTCGAAAGCCCCACCGAAAAGCGATGTTACAACAAACACCGGCGCACAGATGCGAGAGCGACTGCGACACACAACCGAACGGCTTGACAACTTGAAATTAGAAAGACAAATTAGAAATTAGAAATTAGAAATTGACAATTAGAAAAGAATGACTAAATTCAGTAATGTAAACTTGAATGTGCGGTATTGCGGTGTAGCCGACATGTTTACGATCGACTAGCCTGTGCACTAAAATAGAGCAAATTACAGCATAAGTGGATGACAACAAATTGTGATAGCCTGGTAGCGCAATTTCCCATAAAGGACATCGAACAAGTATCGATGATGGTGAAGGCAGTAGACAGTCTCTTAACCCTCATTTTGATTCATATTTGCCTGAACCATCATTAACTATCAATGCTGATTCTTGTAATGTCAAGAAATATGATAGCGATTTCCATACTTTCCTCACGACTCTACATTTTTAGTAATGCCGTCCTCATGCAATTCTTGTCAACAGGAATTATCTGTTGCTGGGCAACACTGATAATCTTGACATGCATTGTCACTGAATGCCGGGAAGACGCGGTAATAAGATGTATTTTTCTAAACTTGAAATATAGCTGTGAAGCATCTTGCTACTCAGCATGTTAAGATTGTGAAAATTCTCTCCAAACAAATTGTTTCTTCATACGTTCAGCATCCAAAATGATGTCTTACATTTTCATATGTTTATTCTGTCTCAGCTTTCAATATGGGTGTGCATTCGAATATATTCGAATATTTAGGATTTTCCAAGCTTGCCGTTGGGATTGGGATTCCAATAGGGATCCCAATAGCTGTTGGGATTGGGCTACCAAAAATCAACCCCAATCCCAATAGGCACTCTCCCAACAAAATATGCATGTTATCGTTGACTTTAGTCAGTACGCTACAAATGTTTTCGGGTTGTACAGAGCAGTTTATTTTTCTGTGTCTCCAGTCTGACCTTGCCTCTTTCGAATTCGAACATTGAGAGCTCTTACTGTGATCTACACAAATTTTAAGCTTTAATTTACCTAGTTGCTAAGAAAGGTAGAAACTATGTAATAGTATGTATAGGCTTATATAATTCGCCTGTACGTTGTCATGCGCTTCGCCGCTTCTGTAATTAAGCTATACATTGTAAGCTATTCAAGCCTATTTAACCGTATAAGCCGTTGTCTACTGCCTGTTGCCTACTGTGCGTGTGAGCTCGTGTAGCGAGGTGTTTATTAACACCGCATTTCCGATATAGGCTTAATTAATACCGGGTGTGTTTGTAGTTCATACATACTTATTAGCTATACACGTCCCTATAAGCTCTTGGGTGAAGGCAGTCTCGGTGTAAAATATAGCCATACAGTACGCCTATTATACATTATTGATTAAAATCAATTTAAGTCCCTATTACTATTAAGGCCAGTCTACCAAGGCCTACGACCGTGGACTTCGTCAATGCAGAAAGTATCACATATGGCAGGGCTAAGGGGTAAGCCCAGATGCAGCTTGGGGTCAAATTGCGTGCGTTTTTAGCTTTAAAGCAGGCTATTTGGATTTCTATTGGGATCTATTGGGATCCCAATGGAAATTCTCAGTGGGATTGTGTTTGGATTGGGCTAGAAATCCATCCCAACGGCAAGCCTGGGATTTTCCGAATAACATTTTTCAATATCCGAAAAATCGAGTATTGTCAGCGGTCAAAATCTAAAAATCTGGCTACCTGTGGATATCCGGCTTTTGAAAGGGAATATGCGGTAGCTGTAATCCGGCATGCTCGGTTAGGTTAAATGATTTACTTCATTTATATCTTTCAGAAAGTCTATCATAGTCCGAAGTAAAAAAAGATGAAGCAATGACAAATGTAAAAATATAAAATTTTGCAGAGATCCATTCTACAATAACAATGCATCTTTCATGTGTAGGCTGCTTTTCAAAGGAGATTTAAAGAAATCTGAATTTCCTTTACCAAGCAGCAATGGACAACGAGGTGTGCACATAATGTGTTTTTCAATCTTTTTTGTAGGTTATACTTGAATATTGACATGCTTCAATTTAGACAGTGGTAGTGTCATCATCTCAGTAAACAAGCTCTGAAGATGCAGTTTCTTTAACTGAGATGACATAAAGCATGAAATCTTTCTCATAGTGTCACATGATAAAGTTGATGTCCTGAAGATCGCTTGATATATTATGAATAGGCGTCTTCTCTTTTCAGCTAAATGCTTGTAGCAGCCACTTCCAGGCAACCTTGCAGAATTTATTTGCAATCCAATGCCTCTAGCTTCGCCAAGGATCGATTTCGTGAAACCCAAGACATTGAATTTTTGTGAATTCATTCCCGCTGAACGCTTCACTCAGCCTGAACAATGTAAATGACCTGACTATGTCCGAAACAGAATGAATAGACAATGGAGTGTTATATACAGTGCATGCGGCAGAACTTGAATTGAATAAACAGCTACTTTTAATTTTGCTTAGTAGAAAGATAGAAAATAGTTGCACAGAAGTATGCACCGGATTAAAGGTCCTGAAATTTGAAACAATCAGATTTAAAAGTTTTATTAAGTCGACACTTTTGGAGCGTTTAATACGCATAAAGCAGTAGTCGGCCTTATAAAGGCGAGTGAGTGAGGGAGTGAGTGAGAGAGAGAAAGTTAAAAAATGAAATAATTAGATCTTTGTATCTTTAATCGCATTTTTTATTGATTTGATATGAATGTTTTCTCCAGGCAGCTTCTCACCTATTTCAACTACTTCCCATTGCTCGGCTTATCCTATCCATTCTTTAAGTAAATAAATTGTTTTACTGTTTAAGGCAAAAGCTGCTTTTTGTTTCAAAAGATTGGGGGAAAACTGCTTGATTTATTGAGATACACTCTGCCATCAATTATTCAGACTTTCCATCTAAATATGTTATCTCCGAACATTTATTTAACGAAGCTTTACAAAGCAAAGTTTCCGAACGAAGCTGTTAAAAAATATGACAGTCTCAATTTAAATAGCATGACACTGCAAACTCACATTGCTTTTTACTCTGAACGTCTTCTGAGAATTTTTTCGCATTGAATTTTTTCTGATTGTCTAATATGGATAGTGCGCCATCTACGTTTGATTTTGATGTAAACCATGCTTAGAACTCTTTCTCGAGAAAGTTTCCAACTCTGACTTTGAACGATGCATGAATAGAAGTTAGTTCATCACTAAAACATGAAAATATGAAATATTTTCATGAAATTGAAAACATTGCCTCGAAGGATTCGTGCCACGCAAATATATAAGTTTTATGAAAAAGAACAAACAGGACAAATGAAGCATAATCAATTCGCATTGTTGCAATAATTGGCTTGTGGTCAACCTCATCTACAGTGTGAAATGTGTGCTAAGAAACGCACGAAGGACTTTGTTACGAGACCGTTGGTGATGCAGTATAATCCCGCTGTAACGTACACAAGATGTAACGTACATTCGGTTATAACGTACACATAAAATATTCCCGGCAAAATATCCTATCTGACTAATAATAAAATACTCTGATTATATCGAACACGGCTATAACGTACAACTGGATATAATGGACAGAAATTTCACTCCAGTGAAAAAATAACGTGTGGTTTTGCTTCTACTGATCTCAATTAGCTGAAAAGACGCCTATTCATAATATATCAAGCGATCTTCAGGACATCAACTTTATCATGTGACACTATGAGAAAGATTTCATGCTTTATGTCATCTCAGTTAAAGAAACTGCATCTTCAGAGCTTGTTTACTGAGATGATGACACTACCACTGTCTAAATTGAAGCATGTCAATATTCAAGTATAACCTACAAAAAAGATTGAAAAACACATTATGTGCACACCTTGTTGTCCATTGCTGCTTGGTAAAGGAAATTCAGATTTCTTTAAATCTCCTTTGAAAAGCAGCCTACACATGAAAGATGCATTGTTATTGTAGAATGGATCTCTGCAAAATTTTATATTTTTACATTTGTCATTGCTTCATCTTTTTTACTTCGGACTATGATAGACTTTCTGAAAGATATAAATGAAGTAAATCATTTAACCTAACCGAGCATGCCGGATTACAGCTACCGCATATTCCCTTTCAAAAGCCGGATATCCACAGGTAGCCAGATTTTTAGATTTTGACCGCTGACAATACTCGATTTTTCGGATATTGAAAAATGTTATTCGGAAAATCCCAGGCTTGCCGTTGGGATGGATTTCTAGCCCAATCCAAACACAATCCCACTGAGAATTTCCATTGGGATCCCAATAGATCCCAATAGAAATCCAAATAGCCTGCTTTAAAGCTAAAAACGCACGCAATTTGACCCCAAGCTGCATCTGGGCTTACCCCTTAGCCCTGCCATATGTGATACTTTCTGCATTGACGAAGTCCACGGTCGTAGGCCTTGGTAGACTGGCCTTAATAGTAATAGGGACTTAAATTGATTTTAATCAATAATGTATAATAGGCGTACTGTATGGCTATATTTTACACCGAGACTGCCTTCACCCAAGAGCTTATAGGGACGTGTATAGCTAATAAGTATGTATGAACTACAAACACACCCGGTATTAATTAAGCCTATATCGGAAATGCGGTGTTAATAAACACCTCGCTACACGAGCTCACACGTACAGTAGGCAACAGGCAGTAGACAACGGCTTATACGGTTAAATAGGCTTGAATAGCTTACAATGTTTAGCTTTATTACAGAAGCGGCGAAGCGCATGACAACGTACAGGCGAATTGTATAAGCCTATACATACTATTACATAGTTTCTACCTTTCTTAGCAACTAGGTAAATTAAAGCTTAAAATTTGTCTAGATCACACTAAGAGCTCTCAATGTTCGAATTCGAAAGAGGCAAGGTCAGACTGGAGACACAGAAAAATAAACTGCTCTGTACAACCCGAAAACATTTGTAGCGTACTGACTAATGTCAACGATTACATGCATATTTTGTTGGGAGAGTGCCTATTGGGATTGGGGTTGATTTTTGGTAGCCCAATCCCAACAGCTATTGGGATCCCTATCTGAATCCCAATCCCAACGGCAAGCTTGGAAAATCCTAAATATTCGAATATATTCGAATGCACACCCATATTGAAAGCTGAGACAGAATAAACATATGAAAATGTAAGACATCATTTTGGATGCTACACGTATAAAGAAACAATTTGCTTGCAGAGAATTTTCACAATCTTAACATGCTGAGTAGCAAGATGCTTCACAGCTATATTTCAAGTTTAGAAAAATACATCTTATTACCGCGTCTTCCCGGCATTCAGTGACAATGCATGTCAAGATTATCAGTGTTGCCCAGCAACAGATAATTCCTGTTGACAAGAATTGCATGAGGACGGCATTACTAAAAATGTAGAGTCGTGAGGAAAGTATGGAAATCGCTATCATATTTCTTGACATTACAAGAATCAGCATTGATAGTTAATGATGGTTCAGGCAAATATGAATCAAAATGAGGGTTAAGAGACTGTCTACTGCCTTCACCATCATCGATACTTGTTCGATGTCCTTTATCGGAAATTGCGCTGCCAGGCTATCACAATTTGTTGTCATCCACTTATGCTGTAATTTGCTCTATTTTAGTGCACAGGCTAGTCGATCGTAAACATGTCGGCTACACGCAATACCGCACATTCAAGTTTACATTACTGAATTTAGTCATTCTTTTCTAATTGTCAATTTCTAATTTGTCTTTCTAATTTCAAATTGTCAAGCCGTTCGGTTGTGTGTCGCAGTCGCTCTCGCATCTGTGCGCCGGTGTTTGTTGTAACATCGCTTTTCGGTGGGGCTTTCGAATGATTTTTGCATTGTCTGGTGCGTTTTCACTTTTTGCAATTGGTCCTGTTGGATTTATTTTCCCTACTATCATATTTTTGGGAGTATCGAGGTTTTTTGCATGCTCTGGTTTGTCATCGGTGAATTGATGTTGCTCCGTGGTTAGTCATTCTTTTGCGAATTGGTAATTCTCGATTGGATTTCCGCAGTGTCCCTCTTTCGTGATCTCTTTCTCTTCTTAATATTGTAAGACTGGTATTGTCAGTCAATTAAAAGTTTGTCAGCTGATCTTATCGCAAGGTATAAAACCTCCCCCTGTCGAAGCGTCCACGGATTATTGGTTTTCTTGTGACGTTTTTCAAGGTCGTCTTACGTTGTTATCTATAATTAGCATCGATTGTAAGTGAACTTGTTAATCGTTTCCTATTGTATCATCAATCCAATACGCTTGTCTATGGATTGTATGACTAAGTTGACATCTATGTCTCCAGCAGAACTCCAGCGTAGGAAAGCTAGTTTTACAAAACAAGATCTACTAGATGTTCTCGTCCATCTGAAAAATCAACCAGAATCTCATGAAACCTTAAAGAAAGATGACATAATATCGACAATTGAATCTAAAATTAATGAGACAATGAAATCTCATCTGTCGACTATTTCATCATTGCTCAATAACCACATTGAACTAAAAAGAAAATATGATGATCTGGAGAAAAATTTCTAAACTTTAGCAGCTCGAATGGACGACTGCGTGAGTGAAACAACAGAGGAATTACAACAGCGTATGAAAAAAAAGAATAATCTAATCGTGTTTGCTATTCCTGAAGTTATGAGTATTTTTGTCAGAAATTTGATTCTCAATAATCCCTTTGACAAATATTCAGTCTTTGTTGCCAAAAATTAATGAACTTTCGGCCCTTGTTTCACTGATGAAGCAAGATGTCATTTGTCTAACCGAGACTTGGTTGCACACCGGGATTGACAGTTCACTGCTACATATTCCTGGATATAATATCTACAGGAATGATCGCGGAGGACGGAGAGATGGGGGAACAGCTATTTATGTAAAGGGCGATCTTCCGGTGTCTGTATGTGATAACTATCCGCCATTATCTTGTTCTCTGTCAAATAAAGTGTCCTGTACAGTCAGAGGCGTCGCTAAGGAAACATCATTGGGGGGGGGGGTGTTTGCTAAATTTTACCTGATTTACAACCAAGAATCAAAATTTACCTGATTATTGCACACACGCATACTCACACACATTCCTACATGTTTCATGTTTATATCCTACAGAAGAGGTACCTATTCACCTAATCGGTCGGAAATGACGCCTATAAATGAAAAATAATTTGATTTGTGGTTCATGCGAATATTATTCATATTGAGACTGAATAAAAACGACAATTAATTTTTTTCAACTATGTAATACAAAGTTTACTATTGAAATTGTAAGAAGTCACTCAGTTTTTTCTCTTCGATTCTTGAGTATTGACCATTTTCTAGACAACTTCAGTAAGTCTATTTGCCGATGACGTTAAGTTAATTCGTGCGCAACTGGATCCCGTAGTCTCGACTGTTAAGGAATTTTTCGATGGTGTTTGCATCGAGAAAGTTAACACGCTGTTAACAATAAGCTTCTACGCACAGAGAAGACGGTGTGCCTTATTCATACCGTGCGCTTTCCGCGGTGCGCGTGTGACTGACGCGGTATGAGGAAGGTTCGATGAAATCCACCGTAACGATGACGTCATCTCCTCAAGGGACAACGCAATAGCCAGAGCTTATATCAATCAACGGTTAAATATGAAGGGCTCAGGCGCAAAAACAGATAAACGCCATTTCTGAAAAAATTGAATTAAGTACACCATGACATTCTTTATTATGATCCTGTTCCAGGTGTCAAATCAGAATTTTCGATATTTGTTATTGTCCGCTTTGATGCTTTAACAAAGATTTGCCTCTTTTGCAAAAACCGATAAACGCCATGACTAGAGTTTTGCAAAAACCGATAAATCCATTTTTTGGTATTTCAAAGATCTGAAACTGTAAAGCAAAAAGGAATCAAATGCTTGGTAAATGCCAGTTACTTATCAGCCAATAAAATGCTAGAAACGTCACGTATTTCCCTTTTTGTTTATGTTATCGTGACAACGATTGACTAAAATCGAATCTAATCATTCAACAACTTCCCTAAGTAACATTACGCTTTCTGATGACCTATTCTGTGACGTTCTTTTGTATCAGTGTTAATAACCTTGTTTCATATTCGCTACAAACAGCAGCTTGTAATGGAAGATTTGAATTCGATGGATGAACCTGTCGTAATGACATCAATTGGACGATGTAAAAAACGAAAACCTGAGGAAACAGCTCGAGCGATCGCCAAAAAAGGACGACATTGTGCATTGGGTAAAATTCCTGGTACTGCGTGTATTCATAACAACTCCATGTGCATGGCTTCGACTCTTAGTGTTGAAGAAATCGCTGATATACATGGTCGACTATACACACAGCCAGTGAAAACAAAACAAGGAGACAACTACGCTGTTGTCTTATATGACCAAAAGTTCAACGTCGTCGCTCTCAAGGGAATGATCAGCAACGCCAGAAAAAGAGGGACATAGATGTGAAATATCATGTATTAAGGGACAAAGAACGTGTTCCAGTATGCAAGGCATCATTCCTCAGCATATTTTGTGAGTACGCATTTGTTCGATAGTAATATGCAGTGCAAGCTACGAACGTTCATGTACATGCAAATCTTCGTTACAGTTTATATTTAAGAATGTGACTTAACAAAATTTTCTACGTTATCCAAATCACTTGGAATCAGCAATCTGGATTTGCACAATCATGTTTTTGCCGTATTATTCAATGAATGACATTTTATGCTAGATCAAACGTTCCTCTACAACTCGTAAAAATTTCCAGTCAATGTCTATAAAGTCCTTAAAAGATCTAGAAATTGATGTGAATTTAGTAAAAGTAAGCCATACTCTGATTGGACCGTTTGCTTGCGATATATATTTCTCACTACAAAATAATAATTGTGTTGTCTAGATAATTATGTAGCATCAGTTATTATCAATGATGTACATGAAGGGCCGATATGCACAGCAGTCTTCGAAACAGAGCTTTTCTGATTAAGTTGAATTTAACTTCGATTATGTCGTCATGTGTGCTGGTATGCGTGACATATCAGTTGCACCAAATCAAAATCAAATTGTGTAAGATTATATTCCGATTTCATTTCAGGTGTCGGTAAAGATCGAGTTTCAAATATTGCAAAATATTGGTTTGAAAATGGAGTGGCTCCACCAGAGAATGGAGGCGGGGCACGTAATGTAGAAGAAAAGAAGATTAGAAGAGAAGCCGTTCAGCGTCATATTGAAAATTTTACTTGCCGAGCTTCTCACTATGCTCGTCGGGATTCACCTGGGCGGAAATACTTGCCGTCTGATCTGAATGTTGCCAAAATGCATAAGCTGTTCCGCGAGCAGAATGATGCTCAAATTTCAATGTCATATGCCTTTTATCACAGTGTCTTCTCCTATGATTTCAATCTAGGTTTCGGTCATCCTTCTAAAGATGTATGTAGTACCTGTGTCAAATTCAGAATGAGAATGAAGGATCCAGAATCAAGCGAGGAAGCAAAGCGTGATTTAACTGCTATGTATATCCTTCATCGTCGCCGAGGTAGCAAGTTCTACGACGTCATGAATGCTGTTGAGGATACGTTCACGATATGCTTTGATATAATGGAAAATCTCGTGCTACCGAAAACCCCAATTGGGCAAGCTTACTACTCCAGGCAGTTGTATTTGTATGTATTTGGTGTTGTAAGGCACCGTGGTAAGAATCAACCACAATCTAAAAATGATATTCAGCTTTTCGTTTGGCTAGAAAACCAAAACAGAAAAGATAGCAACATGGTTGCATCGGCACTAGATTATTATTTACGGCATGTCGTTAATGAAAGTCTCCCACTATCTCACACTAAGGCTTTTTTCAGATTCTTGTTATGGACAAAACAAGAACATAAACGTTTTACATGTATCTATGCTATTTGCCGTTCGAAACAAAGTGCTCCGTGACTTGACCATTGAATACACCTTTCCGATTCGTGGACACAGCTTCTTACCAGCTGATCACGTCTTTGGGAGAATTGAGCAGGAGATCCGTAGGAGAGACACCATATTGCTCCCTCAGGAATACATAAAACATCTTGAGAAATCATGGCAATGTCCACGTGTACGGAACAAATTGGCAATGTCGTGATTACAAGGCCGCTGCACGTTTACATTGTAAATCCACCAGATCTTTTAAGATCAGTGATGCCAGAGTCCTCAAAATTGACGGCAAAACTCTAGGACATAAAAGGTTCTTCAGTCAAGAATTCACGCATCATAACATCCTAAAAAGAGGAAAAAGTTGGGATACGTTCGACCCTAATTTGATGCCTATGATAAACTGTGTTGATGATGCAAAACGAAGCGATGTGCTAAAACTGCTCAGTGAAATAGGGGCAGATAGGACAGTCACGCAGTTTTATCAGGACGCTTTGGCAATTGAGCAGTCTGCAGAAATGAGTCTGCAGAAATGAGAGCAGTCTGACTTGGAAGAAAGTAGTGATGAAAGTTGATTTGACTTGATCGATTCAATCTTCGTTCCTTTTGCAAGATTTGCATTTCTAATAATAAGTAAAACTAAGCAATTTTTTATATGAAAGAGTGATTATGAATAATAGAGATTATGTTTGTGTGACATTTTGATATTTTCATTTCCTCGATGCTTTTGCAAAAGCAGATATCAAATTTTTCCTCGAATTCATAGAACCCTGCCAGTTTTGGTAAGCCTACACATATTCAAATTTTGAAATGCTATTTCTGATTCAATGCTATTTTTGAATGCTATTTTGGATTTATCGGTTTTTGCTAAAAAAGGTTTCATGGATATATCGGTTTTTGCAAAATATTTTTGACAAAATAGTCTCTAGGGCCAAAAATATGAAACCATGATTTGCCAATTTTTGAGAATCATATTGAATAGCCATTACAATGTACTAGAAACTGATTTTGATTTGTAATAATCATTTATAAATGCACAGCAGAAATCTTCATTTTACTCAATTTGAGAAAAATGGATATATCGGTTTTTGCGCCTGAGCCCTTCATATACACTACCCAGCTAGGCAGAATGAGTTGCAGGCGTTTCAGCGTTAGGTGATTCAGTGCCAATATTCACTGGCCACATTATAGGTAGGGTACTGGAATTACATTTCAATTCCACTTAGATATTTTAAATTTAGCAGAGCTAACTCACATCGCCTTATGCTCCAATTTTTAAGAAAATGCGAGGCGACTGTTCCTCCTGCTCGCATATACAGTCATCCCCGGTAAAGGTCGAATTCAGCGCGCTATGTCTGACCGCTTTCGCGTGACAAATCAATATCATCAACAACAACTAACCATATACTTTCTGGTGTCTACAAAGGGTGAGAATTTCCCGACATTACGATGTGTTTTTGTGGCTAAGAACAACGTCAGTGAATATTGGAGCTGAATCGCCGGCAAACCGGCGGTTTGCCTGAATTTTCTCATTTTACCTGAATCTTTTAATAATTTCATATTGGGGGGGGGGAGTGTTGCGGTCCCCCACACCCCCCCGGTCGCGACGCCTCTGTGTACAGTGGTTAACTTATTGAAATTTTTTTTTTTAGTGTACATAATATGTCTGTACGTTCCTCCAGCATGCAATGCTGTGGAAATGAGCGACATTTTTGATTTTCTTTGTGACACGGTTGACTTCTTTCTTATCTTCATGTAAGCCATCCCACGAATTTGTGATGGTTGGTGATTTGAATAATTTTGATTGTAAAAAGATCACCAATGATTTAAATCTCATTGACATCATCACTAACCCCACGAGAAAAGATAGTTTTCTTGATCATATTTTTGTGAGCGACGAGCTCGTCGACTTTTGCTCACCTAATAATGTTGCATACAATTCACTAGTTGGTAGTGCAGATCATTTATTTATTACCTGTCGTCCCTCTTCACATGCATCTAATAAACTTACATTTTCTGTTCGCTATGTGTATGACTTTCGTCAATCAAATATCCAAATTTTACGCGAAGAGGTTGAGCAATTTGACTGGCATGAACTCTATAATGTTACTGATGTAGATGTTAAGTGGATTTTTTCACGAACATTTAACAGCGCATGTAAATATTCCGAAAAATGTGTCATTATGTCATCAAAAGACAAAGAATGGCTAACCCCACTAACCAAACTTTTGATAAATGAGCGATGGAGAGCTTACAGGGAACGAAACTGGCCGAAATATCAACATTTGAAGTTGAAAGTAAAAGCTGAAATTGCCAAATGCAAGTCAATCTGGGACAATAAGATTCTGCAAAAATCACAAAGACCGTAGAGTTTGCTTAATTCCTTTACTGGTAAGCAAAAGAAACCACTTGAACCATTTATAAATTCAAACAGTGGCATAAACAACACAGTTGTCATGATTGCGGATGAATTTTGCTCTGCATAAAATTTTTCGCCATCAACTCATATCGACCAAATTACTGATGATCATTGGCAGATCGACATAACTGTCGTCGATGTGTGTGAGGCTTTAGCATCTACCAAGACAAATAAATCTTCTGGTGATGACTGCATTCCCTCAATAATAATAATAATAATAATAATAATAATATCTTTATTGCTTCACATGGTTACAGTCGGTGAACGCATTACAAAAGCACAAGATCATAGAATACAAAATTCTATAAATGAACAACGAAAGCGTTCAGTTTTTGCGAATGGTGAACGCAAAGTGCACTGAGAACGAATTAGTCGACAATTATGTGGTTGGAACATAACAGACAAGGGGTGAGAAGACGACTCCTCAATTGATGAAATCATTTTGTAACACATCTTTGTGGCAACTTCGATGAATGAAGGAAACTCATTCGAATTGATAATCCTAAACACTCGCTTCTCCAAGCGCATTATTTTATTAAATAGATTGCCCGGTACATTGCAATAAACTGGATAAGCAAATAAAAATATGGAGCGAATAAAAGCGACATATGATCTGTACATAAGGGTAGCAGGGCAACCCGATCTCTTAAGATTGTACATGACATAAAGTCTCTTCCTCGCTTTCAAAATATACAAAAGTCTATCCAACATTATAGCTGCTCCATTGACTGACATTTTCCAAACATTTGTAAAGGCAACAAGGTTCCCAAAAGAGTGGAAAAGAGGCATTATAACACCGGTTCCAAATGAAAATCCCATCAGGGTTAATAAACTGCGGTCTATTTGTCAAGCCAACTTGTGCTCCAAGATGCTCGAACGATTTGTCCTCAATCAAGTGTATGAAAGTAATGCTCTACGGTCCCGAACAGCATGGCTTCCGCAAAAACGGCTTCACAACCACTGCCTTCATCACTATCTTGAACGAACTGTATATGAATTTTGATAACTCATCTTGTTACGGATCTATTCTGTTAACATGCGATTTTGAAAAGGCGTTCGAGAAGTTAAACCAAACTTTGTTATTAAAAAAGTTTCTGAATAAAAGTTTACCTGCTGGATTCATCTTATGGCTCAAAGACTATTTGCATGAAAGAACCTCTTGTGTACGCTTGAACGGAATTTGCTCCAATAATTTCAATAAATATAGTTTCTGGAATCCCTCAGGGAACAGTGTTAGCTCCGTTTATTTTTGCCTCGTTCTTTGGAGCATGGACTTCTAAATAGTAGCTACTGGACATGAAACTTGTCGAGTGAAAGCGTTGTGTCTTGCAATTGGAGGCCAGTGAACGCGCAAATGAAAACATTGTACTTAGTCTAATGAACAATGCAAGCAGGCGTGAGCTTTGCAGCCGTCGACGTGTTATTGATCTACGACCAACCTTAATTGTGAAGTCAATTTATGATGCAGCGCGTGGGAAGCACGTTGTTCTCCTTCTGATCGTTATGCCGAATAAGTGCGCCGCTGTCGGATGTACATCTGGATACTCAAACCACACAACTGCACCACATGTAACGTTTCATCGATTTCCTCTCAAAAATCAGGATTTACTTCGAGTTTGGATTAATCGAATACCTCGAAAAGACTTCACACCAACTCAAAACAGTCGCTTGTGCTCCCTACATTTCGTAGAAACCGATTTCTCAACCAGCAGCGTTGACATTAATGTAACGCGGAAGCGTAAACGTGGTGATCAGCCACTACAACGAAGAGTTTTAAAATCCGACGCCATTCCATCTCTTTTTCCTAACCTTCCTGTGCGTTTTTCATCGACTCCAGTGTCTCGCCGAAGTGAAAAGGCAACGTCGAGTTCTCGTATCCAAACCCAAAATGAAAACTTTGCAGATCTTGCTGAGCAAATGCTCTCCGAAGATACAGTATCTTCGATCGAAGAATTGCACAGCGGCTTAACTTCAGAAGTAGCGAGGCCGACAAGATTTCATTTGTTTTTTAATAATGGAGTATTGATCATTGGGCTAATTGACTCTTCACATGTCCCGTTGTTTAAAGTCTCAATCGTCGTCGATCGTGAAATGTGTGCTCGTGCCTACTTGAAAAATGTTCTTCTTGTGTCTTCGCAGTATCATCATATAATTCCTGGAAAAGTAACAGCTGTTTCTCAAATAAGCAATCTGATGTCATTTTTAAAATCTATTAGTGAAGACTACGTCCCTAATCGCTCCATTCAAGCGTGCATAGATTATCTCGAGGATGCATTAGAAATGTACGATGATGTTCAGGAATCATCTCGATTGAGATTTCTGATTGAACAATTGAAATTGTCGACAACTTCCAAACATGGGCGACGGTATACTCCCGAAATTATCGTTTTTTTCTTACGTGTTGTATTCTGTAAGCGCATCTGCCTATGTTCAATTATGTAACAGTAATGTTTTATACTTGCCATCTGTGAGAACATTGCAAAAGATCACGAAAATGACGAGTTCTAATGATAAACTCGATGATAATGAGTATTTGAAACTTCGAATATCGAAATTAAATGATTTCGATAAATCTGTAATTTTGGTGATTGATGAGATTTACGTTGCAAGACGGCCAGAGTTTACTGGTGGTCGTATTAGTGGTTTGACTGGTGATTGTGATATAGCGAGGACAGCTCTGTGTTTTATGATAAAATCGTTGAGTTCGAAATATCGAGATATTGTTGGTATCTTTCCGATAAAATCCTTGACTGCTGATAAACTTTTTGAATGCTACAAACATATAATGAGCATTCTACATAACGTAGGATTTCTTGTAAGAGCCATTTTAGTGGACAACAGCCATCCCAATCGTAAATTTTTTATTTCCCATCTCTGTGGTGGAACTCTTAAACCATCTGTTGTGAATTTCTGGACTAATGAAGAAATGTTTCTGATTTTCGATCCGACACATAATGTCAAGAATATTTATAATAACTTTCAAAAACGTCGAATTTTCCAATGTCCCTCCATGCCACGATATTTCGATGGTGCAACTGCCAAGTTTTCTGATCTTGAGTTTGTTTTTGAAATTGAAAGTGATAAACCCTTACGACTGGGTCATAAATTGACTAAAGCCGTTTTAATGCCCAAAAGTATCGAAAAAACATCGGTAAAATTGTCATCTGCCGTTTTACATGAGTCGACGATTAATGCTTTGTATCACTATGGTCGCCATGAGACCGCTTCTGTTTTGGGATTGTTTTCGAAAGTATGGAAAGTGTTGAATGTTAAAACCACTTCTATAGGCCATCATAAGCGTGACATAGCTCGCGATAGTGTGTCTTCTATTAACGACTGGAAACTCTGTTTTCTAGAAGAGTTTGCTGACTTCCTTGAACGGTGGGAACAAAGTAATGGACAAGGGATGACATCGGAAACTTTTCTTGCGAATATTCTGACATGTCGCGCATTACCGGAATTTGCTCGCTTTCTGATGCAGTCATGTGGTTTCAAATACGTTTTGTTGGGCAATATACAATCCGACTGCTTGGAAGGAAGATTTGGATGGATTCGCCAACTTAGTGGTGCTAATTATTATATTTCTGTACGTCAACTTTTAGAAAGCTGTAATAAGATCAAAACCATATCGCTAATGAAGTTCTCTCATATTGATGTGAAGACGTTGTCCTGCATAGCTTCACAAAATTCAAAAGATTCAGATTGTGTGAATAGTGCCTGTGCTATTGAAATTTATACCTGTCTATCAACGTTTCGTGATCCTGATGATAGTGATTTGGCAGTGATTTATTATGTGGCTGGAGCTTGTGCCCGATCTGTCTCTCGTATCCATAGATGTATATATTGCAAGGATAGTTTAGTTGAAGAAAAGACCCCCTTTGAATTTGAAATGGAAGAATCACCAGAGGCTTCGAAATTTCTGAGAGAAATTGACCGAGGTGGATTGTTAGAACCACGTGATCACACTTTTCAGTTGTGTATTTTTGCATGGAAAGTTTTTTCAGACATCACATCATCGCCTTCTCTATTAAGTCAGCTTTTATCGGCTCCTAATCAAACTTTGGTTTTTACCAGCGTCGTCGAAAACGTAATCAATGATAATTTTGACATTTTTATAGGTAATACTCATTGTGCAAGTGGTCATGACCTCATTTTTTCTCTCAGTAAGAGTTTTTTCAACTGTATGGCTAAAATGTTTGTTAGAAATTTATCTGATTCTTCCAGAGACAACAAATCTACAGAAAGGAAAAAGAAAAAATTGAATAGTAAATCCTGTCTTTGAGTAAATTTGCATATTTATTTGAACTCCTCTCATACAGTCATGTGTAATAAAATAGCTACTGAGAATATTGCTTTATTGAATTGTGTTCAAATAGTACGAATGAATATATGAATATGCTAGCTTATGTAATCGAAAAATTAATTGATTTGTTGATAGTGAATGCCTATAAACCATGAGACAACAAAAATAAAGCCAGAATTTCTGTCAGCCATTGGCCTCCAGATGTAAAGAGGAAAATTAGTTTCATGTCCAGGTGCCATATATATCTAGAAGTCCATGTTTGGAGAGTGTAATTGCTCTCTATTTCCGAACGTCCGTTGTGTCAAATACGCAGATGACCTGACCTTAATTGTACCTGTAATGGATCCTGATGTTTTTTCTGTCAACTTGTTGATAAAACAAATTACCAATAATTTGGGCGCTTGGTGCATTTGCAATGATATGCATTTAAATGTTGCTAAGTCTTTGTTTAAAAAATGCTCGTTTGAAAGATCCAGCTCCGTATGATTTCCCCCTAAAGATTGTACAATCCGTGAAAATTTTGGGTGTCTCTTTTGCAGAAGATCTGAAATGGAATATGTACATTGAAAGTACTTTAAAAACAGTCAACAAACGCTTATTATGTTTTGAAATGCCTTCGACCATATTTAAATTTTCATGATTTGCATTTGATATACGGCCTATGTTCGTTCTGTAATTGAATATTCGTGTACCGCTTTTGTTTTTTTGAAAAAAAATCATTGTCTCTGCGTTTAATGAAGATTGACAAGAGTGCTCATTACATAATTTTTAGGAACAACGCCAAAACATGTTCCTGTGCTCCAGACGAATTTGAAAAACGGCGACAAAAAATAAGCAAAGATTTGTACTTGCGAGCCGAGAGAGATTAAAGCCACTGCCTTCATGTCATGATCCCGAGAAGATTGCTGTATACTGGAGTCCCTCTAATTCCTTTGTGCAGGACCGACGTGCTTCAGAAGTCTCTTTCCTTTCACTGCAACTTTATTAACTCATCGTTAATCATTGCTTTCTTTGCTTCATAAAGTATATATTTGCTCTTATGAATGTATGACAACCATTTTGTGTAAACTATGATTTTCATTTTTGAATAAAACACTTCTATTCTATTCTAATTCTGTATCAGAGATGCGGGGATTATTAAATGAAATGTGGCAATCATTCTGTGATTCATACACTTAAGCTATATTTATAAGATACTGATCTCAGATTGAAAATCGATTGCTTATTCGAAAGCTTGCACAAAATACTCGCGTTTAGTGGCAAAACTCAGATATTTGGCAAAAACACATTTCAAAATAGGTCATGAATTTGAGCCTCTAGAGGGCTACATCCAACAATTGATGGAAAAATGCGCTAAAACTAAAGGTCACAATATACTGTACATCCAGAGTTTTTGTTCGAAGAGAGTTACAAAAAATGCGAGAGGGGTGCCGAATCGACCCCGAAAGAAAAGGAGAACCTACATAGGATTGGTAAGTTTTCATACAATATGACCTTAAATTTTTCCAGAATGATGATGGGTAAATTTCCTGAATTACCAACTGGACCAGCCACCTTGATGCAATGAGTCCACTATCGTCGACGATGCAATAAAACAAAGGGAATAGAAAATTGCTGAGATAAGTCACTTTTAGTTGGAGCATTCACATCGTGGGTAATAAAATGATGATGCGACATTCATTTTGACATACAATTTCTACAATTTCTAAATTTCCTCTTACCTGAATTCCGTTCTATGCAATATTCTATCCCTTCTGTTTCTATGATTCCATTTTATCTAATTTTTTTATATTTTATTTTATTCTATGTAATCCTGATGCATTACAAAGTTTTTCTTAATGCTTGCACAATTTGAATTTTTTGTATCTTCATGCGTCTTTCTATTCCTCATACATGTATGAGCGACTGTTCAACTCTTTTCCGAAACCGGTCGAAAAAACATTTTATATCTGATTGATTTAATTGCGACGTTTGCAAAGAATAGCAGTGTCAATCGATAAGTCATTCAGAGTTGTTTTACTATGAAACATAATATGATTTCTATAGCGCAACAATAGGTCTAGTCGTTTGTAGATCCGCTTGTAATAACTCTATGTCCGAACTATGCACAGAATTTACTTTTGGCAGATTTATTGGCTCGTTTATTGTACTAAACTCTAAGCGCAAATTTCAGATAATTTACATAGTTATAAGGAGTATTGTATTTCACTCTCGATGGCTTTGGAGGTCATAGAAATGATTGAAATGAGTTTGAAATGCATTGTTGCCCGGCATTGGAGGGTATATAATGCACCATTGTTACTGAGTAAGTAGGGTTGTCAGCCGATATTTCACCTGTCATTTTTCTATGAAAGTCGTTTATATATCTCCAATTCCAAATTAGACGGCCTTAATTGCATGATTAAGGCCGTCTAATTTGCTATGTAATGCCATTGAGGTAGGAGCATTTCACCATCCACCTTCGCATTCCCAGTGAAAATGGCATTGAGGTGATTCCTATGGTTCACAATTTGGACACGTACATGTAGATATCTCAAGCTTTACATACTTTAATGTTCTGAGCTGCATGAGCCATGTAGAATATCATCATAGATTTTAGTCTTTTACAGATCAAAATGTTAGATTTTAGGTTCAGTAACAATGCATATTACCTTTAGGCTGTCATTTGAAAGGTAATATATCTTCATTGTATGCCATGTATATAAGACTGATATCTTTGATAATGCCCAGAAATTCATTAACGGCCCGGAAAATTCATGGCCTGGAAATGAAACCATAGAAATATTTCGCAACATGGCATACAATGATTATGACAACTACATTTTTCGGGCTGTCAATGGCAAATTGTCGGGCCGCTAACGCGGCCCTCTAATTTGCCATTGA
Source organism: Prostheceraeus crozeri (assembly GCA_907163375.1). Classification (NCBI taxonomy): domain Eukaryota; kingdom Metazoa; phylum Platyhelminthes; order Polycladida; family Euryleptidae; genus Prostheceraeus; species Prostheceraeus crozeri. The sequence goes on from CAJQUW010014466.1 coordinate 867,241, forward strand.
CGCCCTCAAAACATAGCTGTCATCATATCATTATAAGCCCGCCAATTTCACATACAATTCTGACCGTGCCAGATAGCCATGAACCGTCGTCCGTCACTCTAGCTTGAGAATCCATCAATGAATGAATTGGTGAATGGATATTTCAAATCATTTTTAGATAGAAATCCGAATTCAAATCTATTCACATCTGCAAACATTCATAGACTTTCAAACTTTTCATGAATCAAAGTCTTTTGAGAGTGCAAACTTTCATAGACTTCAATAAAAGTCAATCAAAGATTTCTTCATCTCTCCAATATCTGTTACTAACAGTGATCAATAAATGCAATATTCATAGACTTGTCAAGAGTTACATACAATAGCATTATATCATGGATTTAATGGTCTCGGCTGCTAACGCAGCCTCGCCTATGTCTGATATTACTGCCCTAAAAATCCATGATATAATGCTACAATATAGAGAAAAAACTTATGCACAAAATCTTTGATTTCCATCATTCTGATTGAAACAGCTCCCTAACTTTTTAGAGAAGATATCATCACTTTTGTCTATGATGCTTTACACTATTGACCGGAATTTGAAAGTAAAAGTCATAAGAGAATATCAAAAATACAAATAATGACCACTTGCAAATATGCGTGCATGAAATATGAAAACAAACATCTAGTCATTCAAATATTATATATTTTCTTTCACCAAATGTGACATAATTTGAAGTTACAATATTTTCATCAGTGACATAGGAATATTTGAATGATGTAAGTATAGGACATGATAAAAAGCAAAAGAGATGGCTCGCATATATTCCTCTGTTGAGCTCCAGCTTAAAGACTATCTTTTGATAATACTTAATCATCTATAACATACAACAGTTGGAACAGGCCGGGCTTTTTTTGACGGCTGGGGACCGTCTCCAAGGTCCATCAAAACCGACCGATTGGTGTCCGGTTCCAACTCTGACAGACAACAATGCACACCAAAGCTAAGGAGAATCAAAAAATAATTTTCACAATAAATCTCTCAGAGCATTTTTTTGCAGAATTGGCAACTACAATGTTTCACGGTTATCATGATTTCTCTTTACATATTGAAGTGATCTTAATAAAATAACTTACAACAAATCGCCTTGAGGCAAGAATCTACAACTGTTGCAGGCTTCAGTAATTTGTTTCGTCTAAAGATCTACCAGTCTGAGCTCGACTGTGTGCTGCGAGGTTCGTGGAAGTGGCTAAGGAAGAGTCATTGTGGAATAGAAGAAAGCTGTGAATTTGAATAATTTCTTCAGAAGACTTGATCTCTACTTAGTTTTATTGGCAAACTTTCGGATGATGACTCCACCCATCCTCAGCCAAGTACAAACAAAGAGTGATGAAACTTAAGAGCATGAAACACATTGGACTACACTGAAGAAATCATTTAAATTCAATTGTCGTGGTTACCAGTGATGATGACTATGAGTGAAGAAAGCTGTGGACCACTGGGCCAGTAGCGGCATCATTCTCTGGCACCTTTCAATCATCCGTGTACAGGACTCATAAAGAGACAAGACTGGGGCCTATCGTAACCAAAAGACAAGTCGTCTTGTAACTCGCACTCGATTTGCAATACATTGGTGAGATGAATATTGTATTTTATATTTAGCGCGAGCCGAAACCGTGATGAAAAAAGCTTAGCCAGCCGGCGGATAAGCCGATTTTGCCGACTCAGTTGAGCAGTTTTCTATTCATACATTGGAACAAAATCAGTCGAAATCTACTCAAGTTTTTGTACATTAATCGAAGTGAATGTATATTTCAATTGTAAACAAACTCTCTACACTCTCTTGGACCTCGAAATCTAATCTACATGTAGTCCGACTCAACAAGGGGAGTCACCGTAGTGATGCTTACTCATTGACTTTTGAAAGGTGTAGGAGGCCTTATAAATAAGAGACTAAGCGACAGCCATCACTAGTTTGAGGTTTAAAGGCTGCTGAGTAACGTTGTCAGCAAGTCTCGTCAATGCTTCCAGGAAAAAAGTTACAGTATGTGGAAGTGTGTCGCGGATATAGCCGTGGCTGGGCTCTGCTTGATGCATCACTAGATGATGGTACCTCGATTCATCGAACAAGGGAAGTACTCGAAAAAGTTGATCGACTACTTGGTTATCGAATTCATATCGTTGTTTGAATAAGTTTCATGACTGCTGGCCGGTTCAAAAAAGTTTGAGGAATCATTAAAGATAGGTTGACTCACCGAGAATTTAATGACTTGACGTCATTGAAAGAAGACATCAAAGGCATTTGACCAAGTATCAGTCAAGGGACATGCCAATCTCTCTTTCCAAACATCCCGAAAAGATTCAGAAAATTGCAGCGAAGAATGGAGATGGGTAGAGGTAATCGTGATGATTAGTGCCTTATTTTCGCTCTTTGTTTTATCAAGTCTGTATTTTTACAGTTTTCTATACACAGTACTTTAGTCGCGGTCACACTTTTTAACAGATGATAGAATAAATTGAAATATACTTTTTGGCTGTAAATTTGATTTTTCAGTCATAATTCTTTTGTAACGTACAAAGTCAACACATCTATTAACTTCTCATAGCGGAAAACTTGTTGGCCACAGTCAGAGGCTTAAAATGATGCGTCGCATTTCATTGTTGGTTGGATTTTCACTGATCTGCAACACTATCAAAATAGGGACATTTAATTTGACTCACTCTGTAGCTTCACATATGCAAAAGTGTCCATCTAATGACGAGTAACTTTCTATTTATTTTTATGGAGATTAATGCTATATTCGATGAGAAGCAGAATGTCTAGAAAATGGCACGCACTTTGATCATCAATTTACGTTCATCATCATTCTGAGATCAATAGTAGCGCTCTTTTCATTATGATGTTCATGATATTATGCAATGTTCTAACTGACGACTTTTTATCGTCGTGGAAGAGATATCAGCAATACTCGTAGTTTTTCAAGAGAACCAGTTATCTTTGAGAAAATCGTTTTAATGTGAACAATAGATATGTTCCACAGGTACCCAAGGCGTCCTTATTTTATTGTGTCGCTACAGCTATCGGTCCACATATGGGTATAGTGTGAAAATTGCCTAGAAGCTACTGATTGTGCTGATCCTCAGACAGGCACGCTTTAATCGATTGAGATGCGCAAGTTTTTTTGCTTGCCCCTGGCGTGTGAGGTCACAGAACTCAGATGTTACATTACTAACACAAATTTATAAAGATTCTTGGGAAAAGATGCATCGAGGCTGTCTACGGCTTACATCAATTTTATTGAATTCACAAGCAAAATGAACGGTACAGTTTCCAACCCATCTCAAGCACATTTAAAATACATATTCAAATTACACATCGCTAAACACATATGCAATGAAAAAATGCGATCAATTTAGCAACATGAGTCGAGTTACAATTCAGTAATCATAATAAATTGCATACATGAAGTCTTCTATAGCTTCAAATCACTCGGACAAAATCATAGAGTAAGTATATTAGGTAGAATAGCAACTGAGTATTAATTAAATCCTCAATGTCCACGCAGTTTCGATTTTACTAAATGAAATCGAGTTATCATGCAGCTGACTCTCACGATAGCAATACGGAAGGAATAATAGTATTTTACAAATCCTCCGTGACATGACAACCTTGGAGAGGCAATGTTTGCTAAATTAGCAATTCGATGGGTTGCTATTACTGCAGTGTATTGTCTTAAGCGTGATCACAAACTACCTGCCAGTGAAAGAGCAAGATATCATAATCAAAGACAATGAGCATAATTAACTTTAAAAGATGTAAATGTGTCCTCAATTTTATTTAGATTCAATTGAGAAATGAAGCATGAATCCAGTGAAGCATAAAATCATGCCGATGAAAATTGAATTAATAACTTGAGATTTCAGCAAAGAAGCACAATAAGATCTCAACTTATCCTTGAAGACTTGCATTATAATGTGGCTCATGAAATTTCTTCGTTAATCAGCTTGATTTCTGCTAAATTAAGACGCGTTAGTCAATGTTCATTCGTTATGATATCCAATACGTTTCACGCTACTTACATGGAGGTACCAAATCACTAGTACATAAATACAGGAAAAATTTAAAAAATAGATAGAATGTTTTTTTTGAACCACATGAGCGCAACCTTCGCATAAAACTGAATCTTTTGATATTAAAATTTTCACTGTATGCTGACATTTTATGAGTCGACACTCTACCTACTATATAGGCCTACTTACTCTGTGATTCGGACAAAATCCAACGGCCTATCAGAAGCAAAATTATCTCCCCTAGTGTTGTACTCATGGTAATGACATAGTGACTAATGCTGGTGCCGATGTCTAACCACGATCCCGAGTCACGAACGAGAAAAAAGAAATGCAATGCCATGAAATCAGTCAATACCATTGTAACTCTACATACGAAATTCAAGTTCATACGTTCCATTAATGGCACAAACACACATGTTACCAAAAGCATGGGAAGCAATAGTTTTACAATCATCAATTCAGCTATAATATACTGATGGAATGTTGTCAAAAAACAGAATACAGACTGTGGATCAAACGAATTGACACTCGATATGTTTCCAGTACCGAAAAACGATAGGACAATGAAAGTCAAATAAGAGAAACAAATGCGAAATGATTGCATTCTATCGCTGATATTTTCATCTCGCTGAGATGAAAAAGCTCGAGGAGGGGTAAAAGGCACAATCCATGGTTTCCGGTCTGTTTCATCACCTAACTTATCAATACGCATCACAATCCATGCATTAATTGTTACGTATAAAGTCATTAAAAACATAGTCTCGTATAAAATACTGAGAAGGGTAAAAGTTGATGTGATTGATAGCCAGACGCTTAGTATACTATTTTTAGAGGATAACAGTCGAGTAGAAAGGCATGTAAGCATTATGGAAAATATAAAGATCGCCCAAGAAAGTGATTGTAATTCAACAGGTCTGTCAATTCCATTCGCAATAGCTGTATGACAGCTGAACTGAGCAATGCATGCTGTTATCAAGACGCCTAATTGAGCATAAATTATAGATTTGCCCCACTTACATCTATTATTCGTGAAATGGTGGGATGGAGTAGTTGATAAGATGCTGAATACGATAACACCGGCTATAAGGGATCCAATGGCAACTAATGGAGGATAGCTAGTACCACTAATAACTGGGAAAAGTGGGAATGCCGACAATATCAGTGAACCAAAAGTAAATACATACTTTGAGCTTTTGTGGTATATCTCCCCACTGAAAGATACTTCCCATATACAGTGTAGAAGAACCACCACGCTCAAGAAATAGCGACGAAAAAAAGTCCAGATCAGTAATTCTAACCCTATGACGATCTTCAATCCATCCTTAAAAATATCGAATGAAATGTACGACAATTTGAGATGTCTTCCATGTCGGTACAGACACCATAAAAGGTAAATAGGCGTTATTCTGTATAACCAATGAATCATTGGTCTTGATTCAAAAATCAAAACGATACTTTGGCAAAAGAACAACATGAAGAAGACAGCAAATTCAGGAAATGAAATACTCTCTAGAGAGTGTGTTGTGACATCGGATTCCATATTTGGGGTAACAGATACCAACAAGCATGTTATCCAAAGCAAATAGATAGCTGTCACACAAAACCCACTAAAGAAGCGATCATATCCATGAAAATAATACAAACCTTCAACACTTTTATCCACTAATTTATTGTAAATGTCTATTGCCTTCTGAAATTTGCCAATTTTAGCAGAAGACTTAGCTTCTCGAAGAGATGCCTCAATGAGGGATGGTGTCAGATGATTGAATTCACGAAAGAATGCAGATAAACTTGTTTCCCTTGTCATCTGACGTTTCAGTCGAAATTGTTCCAACATCTGCAGCGCATTCGCACGCATAATATACATCTTATCATGAAGGGTAGCATTGAGATATGATAGAGGTGTTTTTCCAACAGAATTTACTGGAATTTCTAATCCGAGTGCCGCTGACATTAGAGGACAGATATCCGCTTGATGCACATCACTTTGGATAGGTGATATATTCCAGGTATTTAATGCAACTTTGGAATTACGCAAGGGTCCTCGGAAACCGGAACCCCATGTAATTAGAGGTGTCATGGTCTCATGATTATGGCCTGCACCATGACTTCCCCAGTCAGTCATTCCATGGTCTGCAGTAAAGACATATGCTGTGCGACCATCGTTATTAAAAAATGTCTCGAATGTGTTTTCTATCTTTTTAACAATCTCATCGAGGTATTTGATAGATTTCGGATAATAGCTACCTATCGGCTTGAAAAGGTGACCACTCAAATCCATTCCAAGAAGATGAAGAAAAAATATCAAGCCATCATTTGTCTGAAATTTTGACTTTACTGATTGATGTTTTGATGCGTTCGCAAAAAACTCTGCAATTCGGTTAAGCACCCAAGTGTCTGGCTTCGAAGGTGCAGTGGCATAGTTCACGTCGCTTTCTGAATAAGCATGGAAATGAATGCGTCCTCGAACTGTACCCCGTTCAAAAATATTTCTGAGGTCTGGACCTCCCCAAATCCACGTATTCCGACTTCTATTAAACACTGAATCAAATTCTACTGCATTTTCTTTCCAACCGCGAGTTACTGATGCAACATCCTCATAGATGCCACCAATCATTGCTGCGTGTCCTGGCCGAGTTTCTGTTGGTACTCTAGTGTGAGAGACTCCCCAACTTCCTCGCTTATTCACAATCTCGCGTAGAAATGGTGAGTTCTTCATACCACTTGAAAAGAGACTATGAGCTCGAAGACCATCTGATACAATAAGAACAAGCCTTTTAGCAGGAGGAACTTTGATTTCTGGACGATGATGCGTGTCAATTTTAGTGAGGACAGGGGATGAAAAATATATGTCAAAAATTGATCCCAGGAGAAGCAAATGAATCATGATTGATAAAGCGACAAATTTGACAGTGGACAATTTTGAGTTTTGCTTACCATGACCAGTTGGCAACTTTAATGATTCATGTATAAATGAACTCATAAATGCAGAGAATCTAAAATGAGAAAAACAAATGTTAGTCTAGTGATTCTTGAGCGAGAGTCATATATAAATGTATAAACCCTATCAGGACTGGGGGGGGGTTCCTACACATCATCTTCTTTTTTATATCTCCTGAAGCAGGTCAGATAGAAGCCTAATTTTGTGAATTTTAGTTTGTAGTATGTTGAAGTTTCAGTAAAAGTTTGGGCAAAATTGACCTACACTAAGGCTAGTTTTAAAAGTCATTTGTAAAAGTACTTTTAGAAAATTGATGGTTTTCATTTAGAGTAGCTTTGATTATTATTGATATAATGTTTCTGCATCATATTTATATACTATTCATGCATGTGCAATTCAAGATTGTTAACACTTACATCTTGCTAATTTTGTTACACATTGTTAATCTTATCTCCCAAAATGAGCACATGCATAATTGTATATGTAATGTACATGCATATGTAATAAACATATACAGTACACGGCTATGAAGTATATGAAGCTTTGATGCGAATTTTATGATATGAAGCCCACAGAATAATGCAAAATATATGTCACCATTCGAAAGATTGCATTCAAAATGTATCATAACCTTGTCTTTATAGTGAAGAAGTCTTTAGAACGAGACATTTGTAAAGATTGAATAATGTAATAGTACATGAAAGGATATTATTTACGTTCAAATTTCAAATTGCTATTTATAGAACTAAAATTAACATAGAATATTGTACTTGTAACAGCATATTGACATACTTGAGTAAAAGTTTGCAGAAATACTCTAGTTGCAATGAGCAATTTTTGAAGAGTCAAAAAAATATACATAGATTCATAAAAATGAAAAAACTTGAAAATACAAATTATAAATTTGAATTTCTGCCATGAAGGTCTTCGAATCATGCAACATTGGCACTACCAATCGAAAGAGGAGACTCGAAATACATCAAGACTAAGTTTCAAAAAGTTTTATCCATCGGAACATGGAAAATTTGAAGTGGCCCTGTCTTACGACGCTAAAAATCGCTCTGTCCTGATAAGGTTAAGTCAATAATAAATCAACCCCGACATCCACATAAGGTGGGGCCCATGCCAATGCCTGGTGTGCACACTACTGGCCGCAGTTCAGTTTTGCTCCTGAGCTTAGGATGACAAGTTAACATTCGCTTTTCCTTGAAACGTGGAAGCTGGCAATGCAGCATGTTCTCACATCTGACATCAAAAAATAATACAAGCAGCACAATCGGGAAATTCGTTGTCCCTATTGTCTCGCAGTGACAATGCAAAACATATGTAGAATACCAATATAGGCCTAGGTCTAGCCTTCAGAAATAGTGACTAAAGAATACGATGTGACCAAATTTGATGGTGACTAAAGGTATGATAATATGCTTAGCCTATATTAGGCCGACGTCATGTGTGCCGCCATGAATCCCTATCTGCATACCCACTGACCGGGTATGGACTCGCAGATTAAGCCATTTTTCATGCCCTTGCCTGCAGGCGACGGCCCGCTGCCCATAGAAATCGAGATGGCTGCAGCGGGCCACACGCCAGCCTATAAGTAATTAATCTTGATGTATGGACAACATTAACTAGATACCTATTGCACTGATATCTGTCATGACTTTAAAAAACAATGTAAACAGCGAATATTTAGACATATTACACCAATTTTGAGGTGCATTGACAACTCCGAATGCTCGATGTCCTTTCCATGAAGGTCAATAAATGCGCTTGATTCACTCATGGAATCCGCTCTCGCTAAGGTATGTGAAATGAATGATGAGCTTCGCAATCATCCTCTGAAAAGTACATATTTTTGCATCTTATGAGGCTAATGGACACTACACGGATGTTTCAGAAGTAAAAGGAGTATCATGGCAAGTAGGACTGTAGTAGGTAGTTTCGACTCAAAAAATATCTGTATACAGTGAAAATTGCTGTATCAATGGAATCAGTTTTTTCTGGAGATTACTTTCCTGCGTCTAAAAAAATATTTGATCAATTTTTTGCAAGCCAAATTTTTGCAAATTATTCCTGTGTTAGATACTAGCGACGTGGACCCATGCACTGTATAGGTAGCATGAAACTTAGGGGAATGAAAATTTACTGACAGATATGTATCTTAATCAAGCGGAAATCGAGCTGATTATCAAGGAAACTTTATGAGCCACATTATAATGCAAGTCTTTATGGGAAAGTTGAGATTCTATTGTGCTTCTTGGCTGAAATTTCAAGCTTCTTTATTCAATTTCAAAGAATGAGTCATTTTTTTATGATTCACTAAATTCATGTTTCATTTCTTGAATCTGAACATTAATGTGGACGCATTTTCAACTTTCAAAGTTTATCATTAATGAGGTTGAGCATTAAAGTAATAGTAACCCATCGAGTTGCTAATTTGACAGACTATATTACCTCTCCAAGGTTCATACGACACGGAGGATTTGCAAAATATTATTCTTCCTTCTGTATTGCTATCATGATCAGTCAATTCCGTGTAAGTTTCTCCAAAAGTGTAAAAATTTGCAAATCTCACATGTGGTGCTGAGTCTCAACTGAAGTTCATTTAATAAAATCGAATCTGTAAACATAATGGGGATTTAATCAATGCTGAGTTGCTACTTTATTCAAGATGCTGTACTTATGGCAATCTTATTTAATCTTATGTACACTACTTACTCAATCTTTATTACATGAACTCGAGTAGAAACCCGGTACCAAATGTGAGCAAATTTTTCCAGCTTTGAAGAAATTTCTACGGAGTTGATAACAATACAGAAGTAATAATAGTATTTTACAAATCCTCCGTGTCGTTGTTGTCAACCTTGGAGAAGTAATATAGTTTGTTAAATTAGCAATGCGATGGGTGCTTTAGTGCTCAGACTCATTAAAAAGAGTATTTTCTTCAGCGTGATCACATCACAAACTACCTGCCACTGAAAGAGCAAACATCATTATCAAAGGCAAAAAACATGATTAACTTAAAAATATGTAATTGTGTCCACATTACTTTTCAGATACAAAAAATGAATCATAAATCTAATGAATCACAATATTATTCCAATGAAAATTTAATTAAAACTTGAAATTTCAGCTAAAAAGCACAATAAGTTCTCCATGAAGACTTGCATTATATGTGGCTCATAAAATTTGCTTGCTAATCAGCTCAACTTCCGTTAAGACACTTGGTAATAAATGTTGATTCCTTGTCTTATAAGCTTCATACAGCTTTTATAGAAGTTCCAAGTCGCTGGTATATAAACACAGGAAAAATTTAGCTTCTTAAAGATTTTCTACTTTACCTAACATGCTTACTATATCAGGAGTATCATCTGGGACACCCTACTTCATAGTCAGGCGCCTTAGCTTATCTGATGTGGTTGCTCAAAGCCGGGCAGGACCGAACAACCGGAAAGTTGCCGCAGATATAACATCAACTATTGTCGACATTGCGGGAAAATCCCCGCATATTGCTTTGTTGAAGAACTCCGGTTGCGCCTACTAGTGAAGCCTCTAGTTTTAGATAACACCACAGTGAATACTTTGCATTGTGGATGAAGAACTCTAAAGTTATCTCGTGATCCTCCAGCTCAGGGCAACCTACCAGATATCAAAGAAAGTCGTCCCAAACATGCAAACTGGTGCAAAAACGCGGAATGTGAGCTGATCTACATTGATGATAGCGGATTCCACTTGTGAATCAACTTCGCTTCTGGACGTTCACGAATATGAATGACAACAAGCACTTATCATCCAAGATCAGGAATCATCAGCAGGCCTACACTGTTATTCATGATGTCCCAAATGAGTAGCTACTAGAAAGAGTGCTGAACTTAAATACGAGGGGTGATTGATAAGTTCGCGGCCTGACATAGAAAGCTTAAAGCCAGGCCATTATGCACATGTGGATTGATACAAAGGAATGTGCTGACGGCGCATGACGAGTGATCAGTCGATCCGGTGAGTCCGACCAGTCTCTAGGAAGTCCAACAACAAAACTCCCTTCGAATCCCAAAAAATGGAGGCCATGACGTTTCCCGCGGACCTGGTGACCTTGGCTTTCCGCGGAGTTGGTGATCCTGGGTGCTTCCATTGTTTCGATTGTTCTTTCGACTCTGGCTGATAGTGATGAACCCAAGTCTCATCCATCGTAATGAACCGGTCCATGAAATTTTCAGGATCTCTTACGAACAGCGCCAGGTTGTCCCTTGAGATGAGAAAGCGGGCTCGTTTGTTCTCTTGTGTGAGCAGTCGTGGCACCCATCGAGCGGAAACTTTGTTCATACCAAGTTCATGATGGATGATGTTATAGACACGCTCTTGTGAAATCTTCAGTTCGAAAGCAATCTTTCGCTCGATTGTACGGCGATCATCAAGAATAATCTTTTGAACATGATCGATCACATCTTCTGTGCTCACTGTCACTGGTCTTTCACAACGAGGATCATCTTCCAAGCTCTCTCTTCCTTGCTTGAATTCTGAAGCCCACTTCTTGACTGTGGTGTAGGACGGAGCTTTCTCACCAAGTGTTCCAACCATATCATCATGAATCTCCTTTGGTGTGAGTCCTTTCAAGCCGAGATAACGAATGACAGCTCGATTTGAAACGTGATCCATCTTACGCAACACTTATCTGACTAACTGACTGATAAGTTAGTAACTGAAGTTAAGTAGCTGTGGTTTACCAACAGTTCACCGGATCGACTGATCACTCGTCATGCGACGTCAGCACATTCCATTGTATCAATCCACATGTGCATAATGGCCTGGCTTTAAGCTTTCTATGTCAGGCCGCGAACTTATCAATCACCCCTCGTACTATCTACGACTAAGAAATAAGTCCCAAAATCTAGTAAGCCTATTCTTTGATGTCGTGAATATTAGAACTATTTGAGCACTCATTTTAGTACCGATTTAATGAGTTGCATTTGACTAGCACCTGCACTATATCGCAAAATGCTATACGGCATATCCAACCCGACATATCACCTACACACATCCTTCGAAGAAATGCTTTGGCAATTAAACAGAAATACATTTGGATCAATGAAATATGCACAAGAATCAAAGCGCAGTCGGTGAAGTGGTTGAACGTTGCCAAGGCTCAAAGCACTATGGGAGAGCATGGAAAGCGTTGCCAAGTAAAGTACAGTCGCAGAAAATGATAGACGTTTGCAGGGCTCAAAGCACTGTCTGTGGGGGTGCTTTTGATCCAAATTCATGTCTTAGGTTCATTAAGAGGAAATCGATAAAATCGGTTGGTTTGCAAGATCATTTATTGTTTCACTGCGCCCTCTTCTATATGCAGGAACACAGCAGACCTCTATTTCTCATTGTGAGCATTCGCTATCTGAGACAGAAGATAGACGATTCTGACGATTTCGGTGCAGGAACTACGAACAACTGTGTTGACTAGCTGATTGACGCCGTCCATCCCACAGTCGCTATTCATCACATCGTCGACAATGTACTCTCAGCTGAGAGCAAAAATACTTATTCAGACAGTGTGCGCCGTCACTGCCAGCTGGCTGCATGAAATCGCTGACTCACTGAAATAGCCTCGTGTAGCGTCATTTATTGATATTGATATTTCATCATATTAGTACTTAACAAGCAGTTTAGTACTTCTGTGAATTTAAGTTCGGTAATTCTAGTGCTCCTCTGTCTAGTACTCAGATTCATGCTTAAATAGGACTTTATGATTTACAGTGCAGTTGCAATTTACACCCGGTATCGCTGCAACTTTACATAGATAGATAAGTTAATATGAAATAAGCGTGGTGATGATTCCCTATATTGGATGAAATCAGTCCCGTCGCCAGGTTTTGGTACTTAGGGGGTTCCGAAGATAATTTTCGGGGGCACGGATCAAATTATTTAATCGTGATTGTATATCAAATATAATAAATAACAATATAATATAACCCAAATTTTCTGATCCAGTTATTTCTCGGCTAATTCAGATGAATATTTTACATTGTGACGATTGGACGCATTCATGTTTATCAAAAAAGGTACTTTCTTATGATATCCCAATACACAGTATATGCTGTACTAAAACACGAAATGACATAAAACACGAGGGCATTCTGTTTGAATTTGCAACAAATTATTCAAGAAAAAATGTACGTTTGATGGTAAGGTGAAACTTTCAAAATTGGAAGCTTCAAAGTCATTACCAGGAAAATTCATTGCATTTAGCACATCTTATTCAATTTTCAAAGACATCGAGATTTTCTAAGATCATACATCAATGTCAACAAATTTATTCTGTGAGTTGAATAAGCATAATCGAGAAGTTGATAATTTGCATCCTTGAATTGAATCTAATTCCACAATTTGTAATCGAAATGGAGGCTAAATGTGATCATGTCTCTCAGGATAAAGCTAAAAAGAAGATATCACAAAACAAAACAGAGTAATGCAAATTAAGATAATTGCGATTCGACATAGAATGTTGCTTCAAAGGTATATCAAATCAATCTTCTTTAATTCTGCAAAAATTCGAGTGCAAGAAAATTGCATCTTCGCTGATGGGTCATGGAACGCCGAGAAGGGGTCAAAACACGTTTCAACGAAGAAAATGATGCTTAAGAAATTGATGCACTTGCACCAAAAGTGAGTCAACGCATCAATAGTTTGGCCAACAGCAGATAGATACAGTAATTTCGTCATTTAATCGTGCAGTCAGTTTGTGGCGACGCTTTTCTCGTGTTTTTCAATGCTTGACGTTCGAAATCGATAAAAATCGAATAGAAATCGTCTGCTTTCAAGTAATTGAAAATCAGAAAATTACATTTTTGTAGAAATCCACAATTTTGCAATGATTTGCAAGAAAATGACCGAAGGAAGTTGATAACTAAAACAATGGATGTAGGGAGCACTCCTGTTCAACTTTTCCTGGAGTTTACGCTGCGTTCTTTCTTCACATTACTGATGCCCGCTGTTGCACTGGGATAACATCTGACTTGGATTTATGTTGCAATGCCTCAAACTATCCAATAATACTTCTGTGAGAGATTCTGCGTCTAAATCCTGACAAATCAATCAGGGTTTTGTGAACGATACCTTCTCTTACAGATCGTATTACCACGGATACATTATTTAATTGGAATTTCATAGTGAATCTCATTTCCGTTTGTGTCGTCTCCCCAAGAAAAGATAAGCTGATAAAAATATTTATCGCACAGCGAACGATAACAAGAGCTCCCGTGCGACAACCAACTAGTGGATTGGTTATCGCACGGCGAGCATTTTTTGGTTGCTTATTGCACTGCTCGAAATCATGGCTGTATGCAATGTGTGAATGCCATTGTGTAGGAATTTCTGACAACTTTCTGTTGTAATTTAAATTTTAATATTAATGCCAATTTAAAATTTGTGGTGTCCAATCAAATTATATTCAAATATAGAATCTATTAATCGACAATTGGTTTAAGTCAATTTTACTCAAATTCTCGATACACTTACCGCAGTCCACCCATTTACAAGTCGAATTAAAGTGACTCTACATTCAATACCGCACCACTGTAGATGTTTCGATTGAATGCAGATTTCAGGCCATTCTTTTCTGACCTAAGTTTGAATACAGCGAAAAATAAAAAACACAGTGCACCTCTGTTTACCACAGGCATTGGCTACGCTCATCTTTTGTTGAAGACAATTACTGTAACGCCAATTGTTGTGTGCCAATTTGACCTTGCTTATCTTGTCAATGATGCGAAACTGATACAAGAAGCAATTGATGTTCTAGTGAAGCAATATGATAAAATAGTCCGGTCATCACCCGAACACGTGCTAACAGGACTTTCGTTGTCTTTAAGTGACTTTTAGTTGCCTGAAGGCCATGGAACTGAATAATATATGCTTCAATCACTAAATAGCAATAAGAGTCACTGACTGTTCTTCCTCGCTAATCGACCACATGAGCCAGGAATTCTCAAAATATCTGGATCTATCGATTCGAATCTTGGTGATCATCTCCCCAAATATCTTACAATGAAAACATCCACTTCCATTCCACGCAATGGAGGCGTTGTGAACTACAGATGAATGACCAATTTTGATCCTCTGAAATTTTTACGAGATCTCCAACTTATTCCATGGTCTCTTATCGAATACCCAAAATAATTTTGATAACTGGCTCAATTATCTCCTATCAAAAATAAAAGAGTGACTTCCACGAGACTAACGGAGTTGTGTAATAGTGATATCGCTGAGGCTATTTCTCAGAGAAATCGGAGTCACAAGAAAGACTGATATGCATAAGTTCAAAATTTTCCGCAACAAAGTTGAACACCTACTGTAAGAGCCAAACCTGAACATAATCCGAAGTGCTGCCCAACTGCTAACAGCTTTTCCACATCAAAATTATGAAAAAACCTCCGTGAGTTTGCTCCAAAAAACCAATCAAACCTTCCGATGTGTATTACACGAGATGGAACAGATATCTCAAACCCTCAAGAAGTGGCAATGAACGAAGCTTTTATTAACCGAGATTCTGGAAATTGGGATATCTATTCATTGCTTTTTTGAAGAATGGCGCTGAAGTCATTGCACCTTCCCTTGCTACTCTCATGCATAAATTCGTTGCCAATAGTAATTTGCCTCACCATGGAAAACGGCTAAAGTGACCCCAATATTCAAGTCTGGAAAGACCAGCGACAGCTCAACAGATCTGTCTTGTCCGGTTTGTCTTAAAGTTTTGATCATCATATGCAAAAATCATGTAATGCCATTTTTTGGAGAATAGCGAATTGTTGTACATCAATCAATATGGATTCAGATCACTTCAATCTTGTGAATATTCATTAATAAAGACATGTGATTCCTGTTAAAACAGCACTTCAAATGTCAATATGGCTGGCTGCTTACTTTTGGATATCCAAAAAGCTTTCGATTCTGATTCCCATGAGATATCACTGAAAAAGCTTCCAATGCATCAGCTGATGGATCACCTCATGTCTTCTTTTTCGAAATTACTCAAGTCAAGCCTTTTTAGCGTTTATTGATTTAAATAAGAATCATAAAGTGATATAAGCATTCAAGTTCAAGTTTACACAAAGCTGAGTATGCAACAATAGTTTCAAACAGTTTATCTGATTTTGTTGCTTAATAATAAAGACGTAAATGGCACAAATGAATTGCGGACTTCTTTACATTTACAACATGGGATGGACAAAGTACCGGAACGGGTGTGACGCAAAGGCAACATGCCATGCAAAATGTGAGTTATCTTCTTCTGCAAATACAGACAGTTTTTGCTGCTCTCACATCTTCTGAATTTTAATTTTTGAATTCAATTTTTGTGAGCTGGAAAATGTGCTTGTTTCACTACAACAATTAAATTGGTTTTTAAATTTCATTTTACTTTAACAGAAAGCTCGACAAGCCACCTACACCCAGAAATGTCTCATTTCAACGAGCTGCGCGAGAAATCTGCCTAGAAAGTGCAATCATGATCATAAAATGACATTACTCATTTTGAGTTGTTATTGAATGAATGTTTGATTAACACTTTATTGAGTGTTCCAAACTCGGAAATGAAAGGATCTACCTACAAAAAGGGATTTTAAGATGTTTGAACCTCCGCAGCTTGCAAGACAACCGGAATTATAGCTCAAAAGTTGTCGTTTTACTGATGTTGGGTGACAATCTACAAGTTTAAAATATTAGAATAGACAATTATAGGCTTACCTGAACCTGATTTTAGTGATCATTGTTGTATCACATTAATCATTTTCTATGAAGGTCTATCAAGTTTGCACATCACTTGTTGATGTATGCTTCGCGCGGCTTTTCTCCATAGTCTCTACCAGGCAGGAAAATCCTTCTTCAAAAAATATAAGCACACTTTCGATTTTAAAATGCACTTTGAGAAGCCATTACACACGATTGACATTAGGGTAACAGGTGATGTTCTCAAACAAACTAATATTTTACTTTTGTCTCTGACGTGACCTTTGGTGCGTGTGGGATCGAGACTAGGACGGCTTGTCTTCTATACTAAATCACCGAGTGAAACGACAATCCTTTTTTTCACTATCACGGTTCATTCCCTCAACTATTACAAACTTTGCATGTACAACTGTCTCTGTAATTTTGTTTGACGGAGAAAGTTGACATCAAGACAATAACAGCTAGGCAGGAGGATAAATAATTTGTTTGTATTATATTTCGGGTCTAGTTACAAGCCGGAGTTCGGAGTCCTATCATTTGATAGGACTCCGACTGCAGCAAAAATGATAGGACTCCGGGACTCCGACTCCACATCCCTGGTTTTAATCGCTTTATTGCTGAAGGAGCCCCTCCCCAAGTGTCGTCCACCTCTGCCTGTCGATCGTATGTTGTCGCCAGTGCTGGTTGCAGTATTGAACTAACTCATGGTCACACCGTCTTGGAGGTCTGCCACGTTGTATGGAACCAATAGTTGGATACCTCTCGGTTATTCTCCTGGTACATCTTTCGTCTGTCCTGGTTATGTGACTAGTTCATTGCCATTTACTTTTCATGATGGTTAATCTGATGTCGTTAAACTCGTCTGATCTCTGATCCACTCGTTTGTTTTCGATCGCGGCTTGTTATGCCTCTCTGTGGGTACCATGAACAAATATTGATATCTGAAGAAATATAGCACAACGATCAAAATGATCAACTGTCGTCTACAAAGTCAGCATCTCGGCTTGGAGACTCAAGTCCCGATTGACAAGGGACATCGTTATAGCATCGGGCGTGGGTTTTCAGTCCCAGGCTTGCGACCATATAGGCGTTACTCAACAGTGATGTTCAATAGTTTTTAATGACTGAAGTTCATGAAGCTATTATTATCAAGTGCGCAAGCCTTAGCGCCGAGGACAGTATTCTATTGGTCTGCTTTCTAAGGCGATGCTGGGAAGACTTTCAACCACTTCATAACATGGTTCCTACAGTTTGCCTGCTTTTCTTTTTTGAACGAACAAATAGCATGGGAAAAACCAAATTTTGTCTTCATCAATTGCGCTATTTCGCTTTTCCGCTTTTCCAATCCTACATAGATGTCATAATGATAAATTTTTTGCATGTATTTTCTGTCTTTTCTATCTGAGAAAGTCAACTTGCCAGTTTAAGCACAACATTTCGAACGACGGATTGGTGGGAAATTGATAGCATAAAACTCCAATGATAGACAAGTCTTCTTTTTCTGCAGTTTCATTACTTTGTAATTTTGGGAAGCTTACCTCAGAAGAAATGTATAAAGAGATTAATGCTCACATTGTGAGCGTCGAGCTTTTTATAAACCTGCATCGCTACACCCTTAGCTAGGATTGATGGAAATAATCACTCATTTGTGAATATTTTTGCGGCTGAACATCGTAGTACGAAATTTATCTATCACTTATCTCTGCAAAAAGTAATTACATTTGATGGAAAATTTATTTTTAGAACAGTTTACATTTCCAACTAAGTGATTAGTGTTTGTATTTGAATAAGGCTCCGGACGGAGTCAACGAATTACATAGAAACATGAATAAAAGCAAGAAAAATCAAAAGTCATTCACGAAAGAAGAAAGTATCCATTTTGCGCTTGAATTCTTTCAACGAGGCTGCGTTAACTCCTGAAGGTGGCAATAAGTTCCAATGAGAAATAACATGTACTGTGAAAAATTTGTGCCGTAACAGAAGGCAAGCAGGACTTTGCAGCACTTTTCAATTGTGCAAGCAAGTTCGTGTATGCTCAGACATGGTGAAAAAAAGATAACCACTTAATAACTGAAAAACAAAAGACAATTCTCGAAAACCGCATAATCGCGGATTGATAGGACTCTGATTCCGGGCAGTAAGCTTAGGTTAAGTATTGGAAATGCAAAAATTAGTCATAATCTAGGCCAAGCGGCAGTCTCAATCATATTTTAATTGCATAAAATCATGGTAAGTAAAGGAACTAATAAGCGTCATGATTATTATGCTAGTGCATAAAATCTCGTTAAATGAAGATGCGGCTTTTTTGCTGTATGTTCTGATTTCACCTAACAGCTTCACGAGAATATACAGCAACAAAAGGAGTAAAATCACAATTTGTGACGCTTTGTTTCAAACATATTATGGTAATTTAAAGGATTAATAAAAAGCAATTTTCTACGCCCGTGTAGTTTTATATTACCGAAAGGGAATATGAAACTACACGGGCGTAGAAAATTGCCTTTTGTTACTCCTTTAAATGAATGAATCCCGATCGATGGTAAAAAAAGATTCAGATTATGGCAAGATCTGCATACATAGTTGTGTGGCGTAATTAAAATTTTTTAACGCATCATGATAGCACATTTCATCAATATCAGTCATAACTAAAATTAGTGCCATGGATCTTGAAATTGCTGCTATGCGCATGGATGTCTATGCACTCTGAGACCTGTATTGGACTAATATATGAATTTCAGCATGTTTTCTAAAGCTTTGCTATTGTAGCTTAACAATAAACTGCTTGATTCTATGAATCATTGTCTCTTCAATGCGTGAATACACGTAGTAATTCTTAAGATACGGTGATGCAGTTGAATATTCTATAGACGCATACTTTCTTTATAGGCAAAGTACGGTATCTACAGACAGATTACTAAATTTATTGATCAACTTATAAGTAATTGCCAAAATTAGATAAATGATCCATTACGAATATAGGAAAAGTTATAAATTGCATTCATAAAAGAATCTGCTCAAACATCTCGGTTCATTATAGACAAATGCTCTGTAGAAAATGAATAACAATTCTGAAAAACTATTTTTTTGAATTCCCATAGCAAATTATCACTCGGGCTATAAACCAGACGTCGGTTGGACAAGGTGAACATGTGAGCGAGCGACCACAGTTTTCTTGTTTGTCAGTGCTAGTAAATGTCAGCAGTTCTATGTGTTTAGCTCCAATCTTCATTTTCATTGGTCTGATGATTGATTAACGCACATCCTATTTATACTTAATAATGCTGGAGAAGTGTAGGCCGACATACAACGTTGACTGAAGAAACGTGATAAATGACCGTTTTTTGGATTATGTAAACCCTATCAGCGCCAGGCTATTCCTTGTCCGTAAAGGGTTAATGGTAGGGGCGATTTGCTATGTCCGATTTTAGCTTGAAATATTTAGCATTTACTCACGAAGAAGCGCATGTACGAAAGACGTTGGGCCTGTATATATATAGGGCCTATACAGTAACCCACCAAACCAAAGGAAACTACCTACTACGGTATGTGTGAGGGTGACTTCAAAGGCCGATATAATAATCACAAAAAGTCATTCAACAACATACGACATAAAAATGAAACTTCGCTGTCACAGTACATATGGTCACTGAAAAACAAAAATATCCCATATAATATCAAATGGAGCATAGTCCAACAAACAAACCCATACTCATGTGGAAGCCGATATTGCAGTCTATGCCTATCGGAAAAACATCATATCATCACTGCCAATTCTGAAACATTGATAAACAAGAAAACTGAAATAATATGAAAATGCATCGACGAAAATTTCTATTGTCCACTCTTGCATCATAGATAAAGATTCGAAATTTGTATAACCATGATTTTGTAAATTGACTTCCTTTTTCTATATTGTTGTCTGATGATCGGTGGCATTCATGTCATCCGTGAAACTTCAAGTAATAGCAATAAATGATCTAGCTGAAATTTTATTATATATATATATATATATATTAACAACAATGAAATTAAATAAACAATAGATCAAATTGCCATGCAAAAGATGTGCGGCTGGTAGGATAATATATAATAGTATAAGAGAATTATCAGAAATGGATCAAAATAAGAAGGAAAATAACTCCCGCAAGTCGTCAAGGAAAAACTTTGAATCTTGAAAGCCCGACCGGTTTCACTTGGTCATCCAAGCTTCTCAAGGGCGAATGTTTATTATGAATATCATAACTTAATTTAAATGATCATAAAATTAGCTACACATACATAGCAAGCGAATTACACAAATGTGATGGATGAAAATAATAATTCACAGACATCGTACAGGTGGAAGAGTGCATACGGATATCATTGATCAATTTTGATTAAGTGAAGGTCTAAAAACACTAATGCACCATTTTTCTTTGCTCTCCCTGTACGATCGATCACAATTTGGGGGTAACTTCAAAATCGGGATTATGCTGAAAGGAGGGTCACTTTTTGAGCATGAGGAGATGTGCTTGCTCACAAATAAAGATCGATAGTCCTTGCCCTTAACTTGTTGTCTGTGCACTCGTGTCCTTGATCTTGAAGCGTCTCCCGTCTGCCCCACATAAAGAGCACAGCAACCTCTGCATTGTAGCACGTAGATCAAATCTTTCGAGTTGGAATCCATGTTATGTTTTATTAAAAAAGTGCTCTCTTTGTTGTTGCGTTTATAGTTGAACATTGTCCCTGTTATAATGGACCTGCAGCATTGGCATCGAGAATCTCCGCACTTTGCTACACCAATGATTGTTATACCATTATTTTTTGATAATATGCGCAATAGAGACGGGGGTTGCCGATAGGATATTCTTGTTCTATATGATTCGAATGTATCAGTGAGCCTCAAACTTGAAAAGCATGGAGTTATCACATTATTATAGAAATCAGGATTATTGGGATTGTATGTTTGAATATAAGGTATTATCCTCGATTCATTGTCCTTATTTCCAGGTGATGCTGTAGTGGATTTTACTTTTGTAATTGCATCATTTATTAGTTTATCCGGATAGTCTAATTTCTTGAGGCTTTTCTTCATGTCTTTAAATCTGATCTCTTTAAAAGTCTGATCTGAAACAATTTTGTTGATACGATTGGCTAGAGAGTAAGGAATATTCCGTGTTACGTGCCTTTGATGGTATGAATGGAAAGAGACATATGCGTGACTGTCCGTAGGCTTGGAGTAAATGTCAGTTTTAATCTTGTTATCGTCACGGTAAATCAAAACATCCAAAAAGTTGATTTGTTTTCAATTTCAATTGTAAATTTTTTTTTATTATTCAGTCGATTGAGATAGGAATGGAAATCCTTTACGTCTCCAAAGTTATCATTTCAAATGATTAAGACATCATCCAAATATCTTAACCACGAAGAGCAAAAAATTTGGAAAATAGTAGGAGAAAGAACTTGTTCTGCATGGGAATACATATTTTCCTTCAGGAAACCCATAACCAATGTCGCGTAGGTTGGCGCAACCTTTGTTCCCATTGCATTTCCTGAACGTTGTAAGTATGTCTTCATTTCAAAAGTAAAGTAATTGTTCTTCAAGACAAGATCTAGGCCTTCAATTAGAAATTCATTGGAAAATCTATCAGCTATGAAAGACATGACACTTGTGCAATTCGCTTACTATGTATGTGTAGCTTATTTTATGATCATTTAAATTAAGTTATGATATTCATAATAGACATTCGCCCTTGAGAAGCTTGGATGACCAAGTGAAACCGGTCGGTATTTTCCTTCTTATATATATATATATATATATATATATATATATATATATATATATATATATATATATATATATGTATATATTCATTTAGCTGCATATTATAGCCAATCAACAATACTAATGAAGCTGCCAGTTTTCATGATATCCCTACTTTTCTTTGTAAGGCTGTAGGTCATGCCATCAAACCACCTCTACTGCATATCATCAATGTCTCCTTGCAAAATAATCGATTCCCTGATAGTTTGAAGCTGAGTGTCATAACACGTGTACCAAAGTCTACACGCAAAAAGTCTCGATGGATGAACTACGTTCCTTCTGCCATATTTTCCAAAAGATTTGTGAGAAACTGATTTTGAATACTGGTTTGTCTTGCAAGGTTAGAGAATGTTTCATACCTTTGTAAGTTGGCAACATTCTATTGTCATCGAATGCCTCCGTTATGATTGTATTCATGACCATATCACTGCCAACTTAGACGAAATAGAAACTACTCCTGGCCTATGATTTCACCGAAGCCTTTGATCAAGTCGGTCATGAAATGATCATTAAATGTGTAATGGAAATCCAGCTACCAAGTGTATATGTCTTTTGGATAGATAATTTATCTGAAAAGCCGATTTCAATCCGCGAGGATTCTGTCGCGAAGCAAGTGGGAACCTGTTGTTCCGGGAATTCCGCAACGGTCCATTATGGAGCCTTACCTATTCAACCTGGTGATAGCTTCTTTGCACGCCAGTCAAGCATCATTGCTAAATACATTGATGACTGAACTTTTATCATGCCTGGAACCGATACATCTCTACTCAGAAGTATTGATGAACATCATAATAGGTTGACAAGCTTTGGATTCCAAGTCATCACTTGCACATTTTCCTACCATTGACAGTATGAATTGCGTAACCGACATAAATATCCTTGGTGTTTTTCTTACCTCTGACCTCAAATGGAGTAGGCACATTGACTACATTAACCGGCTCTCATCCCAACAACTCTGCGTTCTGCGAGTCCTTAGACCCTTCATGGACCAGAGAAATTTGATGCGCATTTTTCATGGCCTCATCTTATGTGTAATTGGGTATTATTCCCCCATTTTGGTTGGTCTGCTGGAGAGAGACGATGAAATTTTAAGCAGAATACAACGTCAGATCACCATTTACAGGTGGCTGACCAAATGAACAATCTCTGATCATCACATAGATGACAAAATAAACGATGTTGTCAGCAGAATCATAGACTCATATGGGAAGCATGACCTTCCAAAAATGAGAACGGTCGGTCATGCAGACTTATTAACGGCTGGTTGCTTTGTGGATCATGATAAACCGTAATACTATATTTGTTTTATTTAAAGACAGCATCGCCGTTTCCATTAAAAACTTCCGTTGACGATGATCCTTTGGAAAGTTGAAAAATGTCCGGTCAAGGCATGAATAATAAAACACCTAATTATTCTTGCGACTCAAAAGATTCTAGTCCAACGACGAATTTGTCTATATGCGTTAAGTGAAGTATGAAAAATCATCGGCAGACAGAGTTGGATTTTTAGTAGAGATTTTGAGAGATTTTGATTTACAGTGAACTGCATGGAAGAAAAGCAATGTAACTTCATTTTCCTCAATGTTGGTTCACGCAATATTCGTTTCGTTCAGTAGAATTATTTCTACATAAAGTGACAAGTGCTTCCGGTTCACTGTTCATAAAGTTGTCATGTAACAGTGTTACAGTGTTTTTCGTTGACAGATGATGTATACCTATGAGCAATTATGAGATATATCTAGCCTAGCCTGGTATTGCTTATTTATCATTTGGACATAATGGAGACTACAAGAATAAGGAAATGTCTTTTCTTTGTAAATTGCATGTGACGAAAATGAACTTTGCGGCCACGAAGGGGTGATTTTCCATTCTAATTAATTAACAATGCAGAGGATGCTCATGCATGCAGATTAATTAGGACCGCGGGCATTCCAAACATGTGAGATATTCTGTTTTCAAGCTTCGAAATTTTGACAAATAAAGTGAGAATCGACATCATGAAATAAGCATCTAATCAGGTTGGAAGTGCCTAAAGGATGGCGGATTCCAATAGCTGACAATGGTCAAATTGCATGCTGTTCTTATTTCTCCTGATCTCCCCTTAATTGGTAAAGGTGAAATACAACGAGTTCACTAACTGAACGAACACTAGAGACACATTGGTGCACACACACAGACACCGCGTCCAATTGCGCGTGCACCATCGTCTCGATTCACTGGATTCCATGAAATGGGTCAGCTAAATCACTTTAACCTGATGATAAAGCAAGCGGTCCACTAAACCATAGATATCCGAAAGTGCACCTTCGCTGCATGAGACTGAAATGCCTGTTGTCAACCACTTTTAGGTACCATTGAGTCATGACAACACATGTCCACATATTGCTTACTTGCTTTCAATGTGCATTTCCGTTTCAAATAATAAATACCATCTTTTTTTTGGATACTTTCCTGTTTGCAAAACTTTCTTCTTCAACACACTCCACACAGGTTCGATATGATTAAGATTTGATGATCGTGATGACTACTGTATCCTGCGAGTATATATCTGCGAGCAGTATCATGGTGAAACTGCTCAACCAATTATGAGCTATGTTTCATGAAGATGGAATCTGATAGACACTGCCAATTAATGATTATTCGATTTTACGAAAGATTCCACATGCTCAGTAGCTCTACTGCGGATGAAAATCTGTTATTCAGAGTATATTTAAGCAGTCGGTGGCTGCTACCTTCGATGGATTTCCTTTTCCAATGGTAGAGCATTTTTTATTCATTAATTCTCGCTTTGTGTGTCTCACTCTGCATCTCAAATTTCTTTCTTTGAGAAAAATTGAGACGCTAAGAAATTTTGACATCATCTTCATCACTAAAAAGAGGAAAACCTCAACTACAAACCATCTTTCCTTTAGTTTTCTTAATTTTTCTCTTTAAATTTTATTTTTTGAATTTTAATATCTTCATTTTGTTGATCGGTAGATATAGCTACAATTATCAACTTCAAAATCAAAATTTCTTATAGGCCCTATCAGTGCATCTCATAGCATTCATAGAAATATACTTCAATTCAAATGAGTAGCCTATTCAATGTTTTCAAAGATACACGTATGCTAGAATTTGTAATTTTTCAACGATGTCACCTCACAGACATTTCTGGGACTAGGAAAAAAAGTAGTTATCGGTCACTCTTCTTATAATGTGAAAATGCTTCTATCTACGGATGTGTAGAAATTCCCAGCTTAATCATTTAATGTGTAGGATGCCTCACAAATTGTCTCTTGAAATGCGAATTTTCGTTTTGGAAATGAATTTGAAACTGGATGATATCGAGAGTAACCATATAGTAAGTAGGCTATATAGTAGGTAGAGTGTCGACTATTTTTCAATGTCAGTATACAGTGAAAATGTTTACATCAAAAGATTCAGTTTTTTGCGAAGAACACGTTCCTGCGGTTCAAAAAAAATTTCATCATTTTTTAGGAAGCCAAACTTTTGCAAATTAATCTCGTGTATGCTAGTGTCGTCAACCCACTATATAAGTAGAATGAAACTTATTAGATGTCAAAAGGAATAAACATTTACTGACAGGAAACATAATTCAGAGGAAATTCAGCTGAGTATCAAGGAAATTTCATGAGCTACATTATAATGTAAGTCTTCATGGAAACGTTGAGGTCTTTGTTCTGAAATTTTAAGTTTTTAATTCAATTTTCATCTCAGTCATTTTGTGAGTCACTAAATTAGTGCTCCATTTCTTGAATCTGAACAAAAATGTGGACCCATTTGAATATTTTAAAGTTGATCATGATCATTGTAATCATGATATTTCGCTTTTTCTGTGGCAGATAGTTTGTGAATGATCACGCTTAAGAAAAAGCTCGTATTCAGAAGGCTCAGCATTTAGCCCATCGAATCGCTAATTTAGCAAACAATACTTTTCCAAGGCTGTCATGATACGAAGGATTTGTAAATTACTATTATTCCTTCTATATTGCTGTCATGATCAGTCAATTCCGTGGTAATTTCTTCAAAACTGCAAGAGCTAAGCATAGTGTATTTCTTCGAATAATAGCCGCGGCAACTATCAAAAACTACATTTCGGGTGCGGTTACAATTTGAGGGCGGCTACTATAAAAAGTCCCATGATCAGTAACTTGACTTGAAATCATGACTTGAAATTGATTTCCTTGTTCACCTGTCGACCACTGGTAAATTATGTGCGTGCATAGAATTTGATGTCAGTGCTCATAGTATGGATAACAAGAACGGAAATTCAGCGAAATTTGCGTTACATGAGCAGAAACCTTAGAACTTAACACAATTTGATCGAGAAAATATGTTTATTCTCAACTTAAAGTCGCTGCAGATTCGAATCAGGTAGTTTTATGTCTCTGGTTTCTTCATAATCGGAAAGCACAGCATATTCAGACCAACTTTCGTCGATCAACCATACATGTCAGGTAGCCGGAAGTTACAGTATTGTGTTAGCTGGTTATTTTGTTGTTTGCTTTAACTTTGTGTTATAACCGTTGGGCCTAATAATGTAGAAACAGGTAAGATACAGCATATTGTACATCTATATTATGGCTTATGATATTTAGGAAATCGGTATGCATCTTTAGATGTAGGGATTGCTGATTTCTCTGTAGCCGTTGCCTCGAATAGTAGCCGAGGCAACTATTTGCGGGCGGCTATTATTCGAAGAAATATGGTATCTCGCATTTGGTACTGGGTCTCAACTAGAGTTCATTTAATGAAATCGAAACTGTATACGCCATAGAGTAAGTATATTAGGTAGAGTGGTAACTCCGCATTTATTAAATCCCCAATGTGTATAGCCTACACTTTCAATTTTATTAAATGAACTCAAGGGAAATACAGTCGGAAATTGTTTCAAAATGTGAGATATACACATTTATGCAGTTTTGAGGAAATTACAAGTAATTGACTGATCATGATAGCAAAGCAGAAGGAAATTTTGCTATTTTACAGATTGTCCGTGTCATGACAGCCTTGGAGAGGTAATATTTGTTAATTTGGCAACTCGATGACCTGCCATTGCTTTCATGAATTAGAAATATGAAATTTCAGCCAAGAAAGCACAATAAGATGTCGACTATTTCATGAAGACTTCTATTATAAAACGGATCATGAAATTCCCTTGATAATCAGCTTAATTTCCGCTTAGTTAGGATACTTATTAGCAAATATTCATTCCTTTTGATATCCAACTGGTTTCATGCTACTTACAACGCGGAGTCATCTCAGTAGTATATAAATTGGCATAATTTTTGCCTTTTTTAAACTGCTGAAATAATTTTTTTCTGACCGTAATTTTCTGAACGTAATCTCCGCAAGAAACTGAATCTTCTCATATGAAAATTTTCATTGTCGACACTCTACCTATAAATCCCTACTCTATGATATACGCATTGTGGATTGTGCATAGTCGATACTGAGTTGCAACTCTACCTAGCACACTTACTCTATGCCTTCGACTCTCCTCATACAACTCGGGTTACGATTTCATACATAAGAGACAAGTGTAATGCCATTGGCTATGTAAACGATTCTTCTTACTCTTGTCGCCTTGTGATTGTCAACCGTGTGGAAAATCAATATTTGATTTCTCAAGCGCTTGTCGAGGCCTCTGAAACATCAACGGTGCGATTATTCAATTCAATCTCAGCAGAAGATCTATGCAATAAATTTTGGGAGATATGAATTATGGCCGTTACATGCTTCTGTTGATGCACTGTCTTCGTCGCATGCAATTGTGTGAGATGTTTATAAACCAGCGCGAAACGACTCCTGATCCTCCTGATAAAACTGTGCGGTCAGATGTGGGCAATGTCAATGGACATAACTGTGCGTACTGGAAAATTGAAAATCCTGACAGAATGCATTTGAATGAGCCCGATGTCACTGTTCTGACCAGCTCTTATTCTTGGAAAGTTTAGCAAACATAGGTTCAGCTTTAGATTTACTAACAATATTAAAGGAATTTTTGACACGATGAATACTATTCATATATATTTGTCACACCTACACAATATGTTGTAAATCTTGATTAATTTCATAATTTTATGTTAATTGTAATCCTTGCCGATTTATAGGGTTTGTAACTTTCTAATGATTCTAATATTCTCATTTCTGTGTTTCTCCATTATACGAGTATGTCAATTTTCTACTTAAGTTAGTCTTTCGAAAAAGATTGATTAGTCAACAATAATAGACATACAGTAGAAAAACATTTGACAAACTGTAATAGTTTCAGTCATTCAATATTCATGATCAATTTCAATACATATGCTTAAAATTATGTAGCTTTCATGCTATTAATGCAATTGACATGGACAGTAGGCAGTGAGATTCGTAAAATCTAAAACATTGTTAAATTTATTTAATAACGCCATTAATGCATTCATGTATCAAAAATATACACATGTCCATGAAAATACATATTAGTGATACAATAATACATATCATATGGCAGAAGTTGTGTTCAATATTATCTGTGGGCTATTGTAGACAATGTGCAAGCACGTAAAAGCAGTTTTGAGTGATACATGGGACTGCATGTAGGTCTATGATGATTTTCAGAATGTGAAAAAAATCATGTTATGCTTTCATTGGAAAATGAGGGAGATCCCGTGATGCGTCCATAGTAATCCACATTTAGCAGCTAATGCTTTTGCTCCTACAAAATTTTCCACAGAATAAAAAGGCTTTTGTCTGGAGTTAAGAAGTCGATTTCCTTTGCAAATTTAACTGTAGGTGGACCCCTGCTCCCATCGCTTCCATGCAAAAATGGATGACGTTAATGTAATAGCAATGTAACGGCAACATGTGACGTTAATGTAGTAGCTAACAATTCGAACTCTACTTTCCTACCCTTAAATTTCATGATATAAATCCATGGTAAAATCCGAAGACAATAGATAATGTCTACCTCTACTATAACATCTACTATCTTTGGTTAGATCTTGATGTTCAGCTCTGTTGCTTCTCCTACCCTATGTTTTGGATGTGACATTGCGTCGTTGCTAGCAGATATCGAATCCCTCGTAAAATGTCTGACTGATAGCACAAAATCAGCACTTCGTTTACCCAGGTCGGTACATCACAGACTCCTGAAAGCATTGCACTTATATGTAGGACAGGTACATAATAAAGCTTTCAGACATTGCACCGAAAAGAGATGCTACGTACGTTGGTGAACTGCTGCCAGAGAGATCATCATTGAGGTAAGACCTCTTGGATGGGAAGACACTAGCTTTGATCCAACCCAAAATCATTGCATGGGTGATGGGTCATCTATTGGTCGTGTGTTTGACTTGCGCTATGGCCGAGTTGTCAATGCTTATGACTACTGGCAGCCTTAATGAGAGGATCATCAGTTGTCCTGCCGTAGAAACAGTTCATGTTCGAACATGTTCAAAACACAATTAGCCGTGCGTGCTATGAGCCATCTGCCAAAGAGAGACAACAAACATATAGCGTGCTCAAGAGAAACTGGAGTGTATGACTTCTGCACAATGGAATTAGTCGTCAGTCAAGAGTGCATTGAGCCAATCACCAGAACCGTCAGCTTTGCAGGTATGGATCCGACTCAGAGCTCGGATAAGATCGTCAGAAGACGACTAAAGAGGCTTGGAGAGAAGAACGGGGTCGATCCATGTTCTTCATCTAATGACGTTGCAAATTGGCTTCAACAACGAGGGAGATTGAGATTCCCAGTGGAAAAGTTTGGAGGAAAAGGATTTATGCAAGTTTCATTCATTTGAAATAATTCTACTAGTGGGGTCAGCAGCGTGTAGTGAAGATAAAAATGCAGATGCAGTACTATCAACAAAAGAGCTGATAGCATAGTTACGTTGGAAGAGAGATTTGAATTTTGTGTGTTTCACTGAATTTCAGGTTAAGACTACGGTAGATGAGAGTGTTGCTGATGTTTATGTAGATGTTCAAGAGGTATATCGCTAAGTAATGCTAAGGTCGAGATATGCAGATTTACAAGGAGAGTGTAGGCTTTTATGGATATCGAATAAGGCCACACAGAAATTGTGATTATGAAACTACATGTATTTATTCAGCTCCCTAGACATTATTGCGGAAGAAAAATTAAAGTAACTATCCAACGTTTCGTCCATCCTCACGATACATAATCATGGGTAGCAGTACATTGAACTACATGTATATCCTTTTACATTTCCAAATATGCATTGATTATTTCTATCGATATATTTGTCTCTTATGTGTTACGAGTATATCATTGATCCTTTTTTGTCAAAACATGGATATCAATGGTTAATATCATGACATTTGACATCACTCCTTTTACGTTGCCATGGAGAAGTGAATTATGTTGGTGGATTGTATTTTCAGGAATTTTAGATGATGAAACAAAATACAAATATGCCTACTGATAACTCAAATCATAGAGTAGGGATATATAGGTAGAGTGTCGACTCAAAATACAGTAAAAATTTTTATTCGAAAAGATTCAGTTTTTTGCGGAGAATGAGTTCCTGTGGTCTAAAAATTATTTGAGCAGTTTTAAAACTGTCAAAAGTTTGCCAATTTATATACTACCGAGATGATGTCCCTATATAAGTAGCATGAAACAGTTGGATATCAAAAGGAATGAATATTTGCTAATAAGTATCCTAACTAAGCGGAAATTAAGCTGATTATCAAGGGAATTTCATGATCCGTATTATAATGGAAGACCCATTTACATCTTTCAAAGTAAATTGAAATCATTGTCTTTAATTATACTATTTTGCTCTACCAGTGGCAGATTGCCTGTGATATGATCACGCTTAAGAAAATACTCTTGAGGTTGAGCATGAAAGTAGTAGTAGGCCATCGAGTTGATAATTAAACAAACATTAAATTTCCAAGGCTGTCATGACACTGAGAATCTGTAAATACCATCATCTCCTTCTGCATTACTATCATGATCACTCAATTCCGTGGTAATTTCTTCAAAGCTGCAAAAATTTGCATATCTTACATTTGATAACAATAACCAAGTATATCTCCCTCGATTTAATTTAATAAAATCGAAAGTGTATACACATTGGAGATTTAATAAATGCGGAGCTTTCACTCTACCTAACATACTTACTCTATGACTCAAATGCTTTCTTTTTGATGCAAATCAGGTCAAAAATAATTTAATGCTGATGAAACTTGATTAAATGATGTGGTGATACTAACGTGCCTAGATTTTCAGATTGCCCTAAGACTAGGTTAATTATCTTCCTTGAAGGTAAACGATATACAATTATGCAATTGTGTATTTATTCTATTCATGTTTCCACATGTTTTCATTCAAAATATGGTTTACTAATTTCTCATTGCCCTAACCTTGCAAGCGCACCTCAGTGTAGATGTGTTCTGGAAATTCGAATTTTTCTAGAATTGAGGGTATTGACTTTACGTTTTTCTGACAAAAAAATATTTCAATTAGAAGCACAAACTGCTGGTAACGATATAGAGACCTGATGCAGAAATAGAGCAGTTAAGCGACATAATCAAGTAACGGTATCCACATAAGGGTACTACGTATTTAATGTAACGTAGTAGACCCATTCCTTGCTGTAATGAACATATTTTCAGTATGTTCAAAGTACGAATAATTGTATTCTAATTTGGAACTCTTGCTTATTCGCAAAACCGGTAGGCCTGCCATTCATGCATGATACATATGAACACGTTCAGGGTCTTGCGCAGCGGTTCAGTCTAAATGATAAGGAATCTATTTTACGAATATTGTGAACTGAGCACATTTCGCGAGCATGGCAAGATTAAGGCCGCTGTCACACAGAATAAGGCGTCTTCCATCTTCCATTTTTGATTTCCCTTTTATTGCATGTAGAATAGAATACAGCCTATCATACAGAAAAAGTCATCAGCCGTAAGTCATCTTCTATCTTCCATCCTGTTGTCACACAGGAAAAGTCATAAAACGTCGTCCATCGGACATAAGGAATGAAATTATGCGGCTGATGAAGTTCATTTCCATCAACTATCAGGCATCAGCCGCAAGAAGTTCTGAAATTACGTGAATTGACGTCTGAGGGAAGATATAGGAAGCTGTGATTTGCAAAGAGAAGCGATGTATCAGAAGTACAGTTCTTTGTTCACCATGTCTGACGAGGACAAGGATGAGGAAGAGAATAGCTTAGACAGTAGTCATAGCAGCGGTTAATAGTAGAAAATAGCAATGACCGTTTCGGAAATGGATTTCCCTAGCGTGACTGTGTCCGTGGAAGATGGACGATGCAAGGCGGAAGACGGCAGATGAAAATCGTCTCATCACGTCTTATGGAAGACGCCTTATGAAGAATGTGCAAGAAGGCGAGTGACATGGAAGATAGAGGACAGCTCTTCCTGTGCGTCAGCGACCTAAGACTGGTGCGAAAATTTCCCAGTTGAAGGTGTGTACACTCTAGACTGCTAAGTCCGTCACTCAAAGTCATGCAAGAACATAAAAGCAAAGGATTTCAGACGAGATTCACACCATTGCATCATTCTTGTACAAGCATGGACTAGCCCGGAATTGTAAATGGAAAAACATGGAAGCTCGAGTTCTCGATCCTGGAATTGGTTAAAAAAGTCAGGAGCCTTAACTTATAATCCTGATGAAAACGAGCTATCTAAACAACATATACAGCAACACGAGTCAACTACACTTGCTTCGACTAACTCTTGGCTTAGCTACTGACTTATTGGACCGCCTTCAGTAAGAATCCAAAATCACAAGGTTTGTTTTTTTTTCACTTCACATCGTTGCGTCTTTGTTGAACTGGAAGAGACTACAAATCAAAAGGAAACAAAATTGGAGTTATTCCCCTCCCCCCCCCAGCCGAGTCACTCTCTTTTCATCAAATTACAATTTCGAATCGAATCTTGGATCAGCGGTCGATTTACGAATTTACATGTAATTTAACCCTTATCATGTCATGGAAGGATTTCAACTTTTTTAGGTGTCATTCTTTTTAAGTGATAAGAATAGAGAACGAAAGCAATAGTATTTTCGTTTCAGTTTGCTTTCATTGCGAGAAAATCGAGTAAATACAGCCGTCAGTTAACACTGATGCTAGCAGTGGACGGTTCCGTGTAAAATTGTTTTCTAGAACTGAGAGCTGCTAATATTATATTGTGTGTCCATCATTGCGGAAGTCCAAATTCAAGTTAGTGTGCAGTATTTTTCATCAAATATTATTGTTTGATCAAATATCAACTGACTGCTTGCACACAGGCCTACTGAAAGCATATGCTGATGTACTCGCTCCGTTCCTCACCCATCTGATGAACTCATCTCTCTCTGAGGGTGTGTTTCCACGCCGTTGGAAACATGCTCAAGTGACGCCAATCGCGAAGAAGGACTCAAGTGATCCTACTGACGTCAGGTCCTATCGCCCTATTTCTAATCTCCCAACGATATCTAAACTGCTTGAAAGGATTATTGCCAAACAAGTGAGGATCTACCTAAATACCAACAGTCTGCTACCCCGAACTCAATCTGCTTACAGACCTCACTATTCCACCGAAACTGCGACCCTATATCTGCTCAACGATATCCTGAGCTCCCTCGACAAAGGAAACATTTCTCTCCTTATCTCCCTGGACCTATCGTCAGCATTCGATACCATTCATCACCCAACACTCCTCCAAAGACTTCACACGACTTTTGGTTTCAGAGACACATCACTGGAGTGGTTTCGCTCCTTTCTGACTGGCCGTACTCAATCAGTCGTCTCAGGTGGACACAGGTCTCATCCCGTTCAAGTGATCTCCGGAGTTCCTCAGAACTCAGAACTCGGTCCCCTCCTTTTCTCCCTGTACATGTCCGACCTCTCCCGCTCCATCGAGCAAAGTGATCTCAATGTTCATCTATTTGCTGATGACATTCAAGTCTACGGTTCCTCTCGTCCACATCAAACTGACGAGTTAAGTAGATACATGTCCACCTGCATCGAAGAAGTGAATATCTGGCTGAAAAGCAATCACCTACAGCTGAACGCTTCCAAGTCAAATGTGATATGGTTCTCGTCGAGAAAAAAAGTTCTCCCATCAGCCCCTGTATCCCTCTGTGGCCATCCATCAACTCCTGTCGCCTCTCTGCGACTCCACGGAGTTATCTTTGATAACCACTTAACCTTCAACACTCACGTGTCTCGAACTATATCGACCTGCTTCGGAGTTTTGCGTCAAATAAAGTCAATCCGGAGATCTATCTCTCGTTCGCTCACTATAAAGCCTATTGTGTCGCTAGTTTTTAGTCGACTTGATTATTGCATCACTTCCTTAGCTGGCTTACCTCAGTCTACGCTGAGACGTTTACAGAATGTAATCAATGCCGCTGCTCGTCTGGTAGATTCCCTGTCACGCTACCACCACATCTCACCGTCACTAAAAGTACTTCGTTGGCTCCCTATTGAAGGTCGCATTCAGTATAGACTTGCGACTATAGTGTACTTGTGCCTTCATAACTGTGCTCCCTCCTACCTCACTGATCGCCTCGACTTCTCATTCAATTCTTTCACACGTGCTCGCGTCCGTTCTTCCTCCTCGCTGAAGCTCATTACAGCTAAATCCCGTTGCCGTACTCTTGGTGGTCGCTCATTCCAGTGTAATGCTGCTCGCGAGTGGAACAAGCTTCCATCCACCATCACAAAAGCTTCCACTCTATCCGCTTTCAAGTCTATGTTATATTCATTTTTGCATGACCCTTACTTTACCGATAGCTGAGTTGTCTGTATGCAATTGTTTTTGAAGCATTATGTTATGGCCTTGAAGTCGATAATCAACAAAACGCCACTCGCATGTACGAGAAATTTACTGAAATAAATAAGTTTCAGCATATCAGAGAACAAGTATTTTTGAATTGCATGTACACTGTAAATCGCTCGATACCAATCACATACGAAGGATGCATGCCAAGATATTATTTGGTATATTTTTGCATCTATTTGTATGCTTTTCGTATAATTTAAGGCCTTTTGTGTCTCTATATCGTTACCAGCAGTTTGTGCTTCTAATTGAAATATTTTTTTGTCAGAAAAACGTAAAGTCAATACCCTCAATTCTAGAAAAATTCGAATTTCCAGAACACATCTACACTGAGGTGCGCTTGCAAGGTTAGGGCAATGAGAAATTAGTAAACCATATTTTGAATGAAAACATGTGGAAACATGAATAGAATAAATACACAATTGCATAATTGTATATCGTTTACCTTCAAGGAAGATAATTAACTTAGTCTTAGGGCAATCTGAAAATCTAGGCACGTTAGTATCACCACATCATTTAATCAAGTTTCATCAGCATTAAATCATTTTGACCTGATTTGCATCAAAAAGAAAGCATTTGAGTCATAGAGTAAGTATGTTAGGTAGAATGATAAAAACATGATGGTAGACAGGTTGTCAAAGATTATGCAATAAGGCTGATAATTATGTCTCCCTCGAGCTTGTATTTACCTGCAAAAGGAGAGACAATCAGAATCAACGCAAATAGCAAAAAAAAAAGAAAAGGGAAGTTCCAACGTCAGCTCAAAGAATTTTCAACCATAAGCACTTTTTAAATGTAAAAACATGCTACTTCTACTTCATTTGCTAGCGCACAAATAATGACTGAACATCACCTTCCAATGCTTGCTACACAAGCCAGCGCTGAAAAGGAAGGCACAGCCACCTGCATAAATTCTCAAGTTTAATGCAGACCTCATGAGAGGAAATCGGCTCAATCTTCATGTTGGCCTATTTTTACCGATGCTTTAGACTTATAATTTGTAGCATTCATTGATCTCATGAAATACTTTTTTCAAGAAAATCATTTCTTTCTATGGTTGAAGTCTACTGTGCTATTTCATCTGCTGCAAATCGAGATTCCACTTAATGGTAAGGACACGTCGGCTAATGATTCATGTCTCGACTTGTTCGGGTCTTCTAATTTGTCTTGTTCGCATTTATTGAAGGGTCAATGTAAACCCCTGCAGATGCGTAACTTCATCAATATCGGACAACGTTCCGAGATCAAGACCGCCTGATCAAGGTTGAGCCTGTAATAAAACACTGGGGTCACTCGCTATTGGCGTCAGTTTAAACTGACGGTAATTAATGGTCGGCAAATAGAACGTGCGTTAATGAAAAACTTGTCTAATGTTAAACTTTGCTTAAAAATACCAAAAATCAACTATATAACAAGAAAGATGTATAAGGAAAGAAAATTTGATTACTTGCAAGGCTTTCGTGCCGCCATCTTCGATTTATTTAATTGATGAGAGAGAACTGTTGTATGAAAATTTATGAATTTATGCAAAATACCCGATGTATGTCAATTCTATTGCTTCAGGACATTTTTCATCTTGTGTAAGCATGATATCAGTGAGTGGGTCTGATAAAGCGAATTTGCCAAGTCATACGTCGGTGTCAGTTTAAACTGAAGCTGGCAGAATGTGGGTTAAACTCGAAGCTTCGAAGCATAGAGTAAGTATGTTAGGCAGAGTGAAAGCTCCGCATTTATTAAATCTCCAATGTGTATACACTTTCGATTTTATTAAATTAAATCGAGGGAG
This sequence comes from Prostheceraeus crozeri, assembly GCA_907163375.1. Lineage (NCBI taxonomy): Eukaryota > Metazoa > Platyhelminthes > Polycladida > Euryleptidae > Prostheceraeus > Prostheceraeus crozeri. Next base: position 904,346 of record CAJQUW010014466.1, read on the forward strand.
ATATACTTGGTTATTGTTATCAAATGTAAGATATGCAAATTTTTGCAGCTTTGAAGAAATTACCACGGAATTGAGTGATCATGATAGTAATGCAGAAGGAAATGATGGTATTTACAGATTCTCAGTGTCATGACAGCCTTGGAAATTTAATGTTTGTTTAATTATCAACTCGATGGGCTCCTACTACTTTCGTGCTCAACCTCAAGAGTATTTTCTTAAGTGTGATTATATCACAGGCAACCTGCCACTGGTAGAGAAAAAACACATAATTAAGACAATGATTTCAATTAACTTTGAAAGATGTAGATGGGTCCACATCACTATTCAGATTCAAGAAATGAAACATGAATTTAGTGAATCATAAAATCATGCCGGTGAAAATTGAATTAAAAACTTGAAATTTCAGCCAAGAAAGCACGAATAATATCGCTTAACTTCCGCTTAGTTTGGATCTTATTAGCAAATATTCATTCCTTCTGATATCCAACTTGTTACATGCTACTTATAAAGGTGCGTCATCTCGGTAGCATTTGAATTTGCAGAATTTTGACTTTTTTTAAAAGTGGTCAAACAATTTTTTGGATCACAGGAACGTTATCTCTGCAAAAAACTGAAGCTTTTGATATAAAAATTTTCACTGTAAACAGATACTTTTTGAGTCGCCACTCTACCTATATATCCCTTCGCTATGGTTCAAAGCCAATGCTTAGCTAGGTTATGAATGAGTTTTCTGACAGATGTTGATTATCATGCCTGACAACGGCCAAGTAGACAATAATGTTCAAAGTATCGCACATAATTGCAAGGAAGCAGCTGTCTTCGTCTTCGTTATTCAAAGTCAAAGCATTAACAATAGAATGAGATTATCAGTCATTAACGGTCTCATACGTGACATCTACAGAAAGGACGTCAACGGTATACAGCTTAACGACAGCAATCTTGGTATAAATACATCCATAATTTCGGGATCTTTCTGCGATCAGCTATTGCACAACACAAGCATTGTTCACATAACTCGTGTATTCATAAATTTCCATGATTGATTAAGCAATCTTTTCAGTGGTTGCAGACTGTGCATGTATGTATATCTCATGCATAGATAGTTTACTTTTATTTTCTTTATTTAAATTCACTGGAAGAAAAGATTTATTTAAATTCATCAGCATTCTAGTCTATTCCGGTCAATATCGGTCGATTTCGATATTCATACCAGTCAGTCAAGGAAGATGCATCATTTTCAAAAGTGGGAATCAGAAATCATAATCTGGGGAGCGTCACATTCAGTTTGATCGCAGCAGTGCTGCGCGTGTATACATACAAACTATTCATTTTCGTCAACTTAAGCATACTGCAATGAGCAATCTGAATAACATGAGGAAGCGTAGAAATATAGAAAATAATTAAGTGTGAAATTCGTTTTTAAGTAACTAATTATTTAGGATACATGAGGAAAATATTAAAAAAGGCTGCAAGTTTTGATCAGTCCGAAAGCGAAAGCACGCTGTATTCTTACAATTGTCTTTACTCAGTTGTAATAAAGTATTGTAAAGGCACAAGCTTTATTACAATTGAATAAAGACGATCATAAGAATAGGGAATACTTTCGACAGATTTATTCGCAAACATCTTTCAGTAGGCAAGCTACCATCATCAGTGACAACGATCAATAAACAATGATGCAATATATTATACAGGCTTTGATGAAATGAAAAATCAATGCAGGAAAAGTGGCTGGCATGGCTTCGATTATTCATGAGACAATGTGAATGAATAAATGACTTTATGTACAATGATTCGGCAATTTTTGTGTATGGAGTGCGAATAAGAATTTAAAGATGATCTTTATCTGGGATGAGATGATGAGGCGATATTTCAGATCGGGGTCGACCTTTCACGTGGTGGTTTATCCTATTAGAGATATTGCGACTGCTTTTACCGACGTGGCATTTACTGTAATGCTCACAAGTATATTTATACACTACGGAGGATAACTCACTAAAATGAATAGGATCTTTATTGGTTATCATATTTTGTGTTTTGTAAGTACTTAAGGCTATTCCTAAAATACTATTTTCTAAAGCACTATTTATGTGGCGAATGTTACGTTTTATTTTAGAGAGAAGAGTTAAAATATAGGGGAGTTTCCAAAATATTTCATTTTTTCGATAGATTCTGGTTTTGGCTTGGGACGATCACATCGCTGAAAGAGTTTTTATTCTATCTGGATGCTATCCGTTTTGGATGAAAATATTCCTAACTATAATTTTGTTTTAATCGCGGTGGCAGGGAGACTGCTTAGTATTTGAGATCCATTGTACAAGGCTTTAATCGCATTGTACTTATAGAATGAGAACTATAGGAATCGTAATGAGCATACAATAAAGTATTTGTTCCTTTTATTTTCCAATTGGTTTCAAATTTGCCATTTTTTATGAAAATATTCATATCTAGAAATATAATTTTGGTATCAATCGCTTCTTCTGTAGTAAATTGAAGTGATGAATTAATAGCATTAAGCTGGTATAAAAACCTAAGGGATTCGGCTCGAGACCGAAAGACGGGCAAAATGTCATCAACGTACCTTATGTAAAAAGCCGGCATTTGCATTTTACTTTCTATGATGTTTAATGAGAATTCAGCCACAGGAGGTGCAAGGGAGGATCACATGCTCATCCCTTCTTTTTGAATGTACAGTAGCTTCTATTGTTAAACAGGAAGGGAACATTAGTGCAGGCGAGTTGAAAAAGAGTACGCAGAGCATTAACATTAATAGGAAATCTATCAAAATCTACTAATTTAATTATATGGTCGAAAGTGTCATTGACTGGAATATTAGTGAAAGTTGAACAGCAAAGAAACTGACTAAGTAAGGGTTTTCATACGGAAAATCGAAAGAGGTAATTATTTTCTGAGCTTCAAAGCTATCCTAGTTAAAAAAACTTTCACAGCTTGTCTACTGAAACATGTTTGCGAATAGATCTGTCAAAGTTTACGGCTTCTAACTGTCATTATAAGAGTACTTTCTCTTCCGGAACGATTTTCATGTGTGATAACCGAACATCTTTGTTTTCTATATTGAAAGATCCCATTTTCATCTTGTTTATTCTATTAAAAGCGTTTAAAAAAGACTTATGTAATTTAGCATGTACCGGTTTATGATAGACCTATGATTTGGGGTCTCAACTCACTATGGACATCGTTGCTGATTTGAGTGTCAGAGGAACTAAAACGATGCCTGATCCTCTTGATGATTTCTAATTAATCGATTTGATGAAACAGCATGAAAGCAAGCACTCACATAATGGAAGGATCGAACGTGCCGTGTCGAAGACGTGGAAGTAAATGAACTGATTCGATCTAACAAAGCTATAAATGAAGGGATGATTCAGAGGCAGGTACAGGTGTTACAACGATGATCCATCCTCTTAGTTAAAAGCCAAGAAAATCAGCCAAACTTTCTACGTTTCGCTTCTGAAGTGATTGTCTTAAAAGAGAGCAGTAAAGCACATGTTTGTATAATGGATTGACCCTTCGAAACATTACAGACCTGCCTGTCATATTCATTAAATATGAGCTACATTGTAGTTATTTCAACATGATAATAATAAATTCTCTATTTAATGTGGATGACATTAGTAGTATGAACTAATATGAGATGGTCCAACATGCATAATGCGTGAATGGATTCCGGATTCTAGTTATCATTCAACTATGCAGTTCTCGGTCAAAATCCCGCATGGATGTGGACGTCACTCGGTCGACAAGTGTTATCATATTGCAAGTGACTATCTTCAGTTAATAATCGCTTTACGGAATTTACCATTAATAAATTTATGTTAGCATTTTTCAATGTGCGATCGGAAGAGAAATTAGAGGCGCGCGTTGCACATTACAACACGTGGTAGACGAATTTGTCAAAATCGTAATATTAGGTATATTCATAAAATTATAGAAAATAATGTCTTCAAAAGTGAGGTGGACAATCACCTCCAACTCAAAAAACTGCTCCCTTGATGCGTCGCCTATGCAGTCAGTACCGGCATACCTCTAGATTTCCAAAATTTCACTCCGATCTAATTTAAGCTTAACCCTATTCATACCAAGGTATTTGACGAACGCTCAGACCAAAGGGGTCGGATTCCGCCCCCAGTATTATTCCTAAATTATCAAACAAAGTAACCTGATATTGTGGATTTTATACAATTCGGATATTCTAAATCTAATGGTGGTATTCATTTTGCATAATGTTTTAGTCTTGATGCTATAAATAGCATTTTAAAATTCAAACATTATTTTTTCTCATCTTTTTTATTTTTTCTTAATTTGTCCTTTGATAAATCATGCAAATCAACCTTAGAGTATACTGTTTTCCCAATTTTGGTATTCTATTTCGAATGGTGATATTGGTTTAGCATGATAAAATATTTTTGGTGCCATAGATAACGATTAAAAATGACTATGTACATGTACATGTATCATTTTTTGGTAAAAAGCCATGAAATATTTCCTCTTTTTCAAATTGGTTCCTTCATATGCTATGAAATTAACATTGTTCGGATACATGCACAAAACATTGTTCAAATTGTTGCATAATGAAATTATGGCACATATTATATTTCTGCATCATAAAATAATTACACAAAACTATACATACTACTTACTAATTACCTGAGGTATAATTCTATTTAAGAAAAATGCTAGAACCTTATGCAGTGGCTAATGCATATCGTAGATTTACTGTACATGTAGTTTCATAATTTGTAGAATAATTTCTTCACAAGAAAGAAATAATCATCATGCAGTTCATTGGCCTAAACTAGGTAAAACTAGATAGCTAGCTCCTACTATACTGTATAGGTAGATAACATTTGTTAAATATGATCGATGTCTATCGCAAAATCTTTATTCAAGTTAGAATCAAAAGATATCGAAGAAGTATGACAATTTTCTACATATGCGGTTCGAATTAGAACAAAATACTACATGTAGATACGAGTACTAGATTCTACTAGGCCTATAGCCTTTGATTCCAGGTGTCCAATTTTTACTTTAGACATAGACTGTATATTGCTTTGTAGTATAATATATATGGTATACAGTCAGCTGAGACTTCAAGATATACGTTTTATTGCTAAAATACAATCTATACTTGCACACAGCATAAACAAAACTGAATTCTTAGAACCTATCTCTTGAAAACTAGGCTAGATCTAGCTCTTTCGCTAACATAAATTTGACGAAATTTCGCAGAAAGTTGAAAAATACCTAAAAACTAAAAGTCATGAAATCTCAATCCAATCCATTTAATAATAATAATATGTTTATATTCGAAATGAAAATCTCAACTTTCACATAAGATACATATACACAAAGAAATTGAAGAAATGATTCACAGTAAAGCATCAATTAAATAAGCATCACATAACTGTCCTCAATGTCAAATGCACAATACATCTTCAAGGGAAGTGCCACCCTTGATTTGATTGGAAGCAAGTGTGCAAAGATGAATAAACGATTTGGCACGACGGGCAGAATTTGATGCAGGGATCTCAAAATGACCTGAATACTTTGGTTTTCGAGGCACCATGGAATGAAGTATGTGGTCTGGGTTTGACATGTCACAGTCGCCGAGACCAAAGAGGAGGGAAGTCATTACACGTGCAAAATGTGCCGCAGATTATGATATGGGCAGCTTTCACAATCTTTTCCATCTGTAAAGTGTTCTTCTTACTAATCCCGAGGAATAGGGGGCTGCAGTATTCCAACACACTCAAGATATAGCAGTAATGCAACATTTTGAGTTCCGATTTTGAAAGGAAGCGACGCAGCTTTCGCAGAACATAAAGTCGTTGAGAGGCCTTCTTACAAACTTGTTTAGTATGCGAATTCCAGTTCAACTTTTCATCATAAGTTAGCCCCAAAAAACGCATCTCTTGAATAATGTTGCCTACCGGAATGATATCTGCGGATACTGAAGGTTTGCGAATTATCAAAGATTTCGTTTTGGAGCAATTCAAAGTCAGTCCGTGGTTTTTACACCACAATTCCACATGTTTACTCTCTTTGGCTAAAAGTTCATTGATATCTTCATTATCTGAAAAAGGTATCATTACCAGCACATCGTCCGCAAATTTGATAATTTGATTTCTTTTGTCAGTTGATCTCAAGGAGCCCATATGTGCAGCGAACAAGAAGGGTGATATGACTGAACCCTGGGGGACTCCAGAGGACACATGAACAAATTTTCTCGTAATATTATTGTCTAGCTTAATCCTTTGTTCTCTGTTTTGCAGGTAATTTGTCAACCAGTATAGAAATGGAGCCGGAAATTTCTCCTCCACCTAAGTTTTCATCAATGAGTCATGCTTCAAAGAATCAAATTCCTTCTTGATATCGAATGAGACCATGAGTACTCCAGCATGCGTGCGATTGTCCAATACCGCGGTAATGCAGTCCTGAATTTTCAGGTGTGCATGGACTGTTCCGCTGCCTGGTCGAAAACCGAACTGGTTATCACCATAAAGATGAATGAGGTCACTCTTCACAGAATTCAGGATGCATTTTTCAAGTATTTTACAGAAAATAGGCAATATCGAAATGGGTCTCAAATTATCTAAATGAAGCTTGCCACACTTGGGGATTGGAATTACATTTGCCTTCTTCCAAATTTCCGGGATTTTCTTTTCAATCACCGACAGATTATACAAATGAGTCAGGGGAGGCGCTAACACATGTGCCGCTTCTCTGATCAAACGCGAAGGAATTTCGTCGCAACCCATCGATTTGTGAGGATTCAGCTTACACAAATGATTATAGACATCATCCACGCCGATATCAATATTCCAAACACTGTTGTTTATTGAGATAGAATCCACAACTGTCTGCCAATCTGGAGCTTGCTCAAAATGACCTTGGAAGTGATCGTTCATCTTTTCTGCAGCTACAGAAGGGGAAGAAAATTGGCTTATGAAATTGTAAAGCTGTTGACTTGGTTTTTTACTGATCAAATTGTCTGCTATTTTCCAAATGCCTTTTGAAGTTGATTTTGATTTCCTTATCCATCTTTCCTTCGAACTCTCGATTAGATCTTTGACTTTGTTCTTATAGTGATGATAGAGTGGGAAATTCTTTGTTCTGTATGCCTGGAATCGAAGATGAATGTGATTCTTAATCACAGGAGTAATCCAGGGTTTGTCCTGTGGACTCATCGGAACATGCACCACTGGTATTAGACGAAATGCATCTGATAGAACAGCATAGAATTCTTTGCACTTTTCCTCAATGGAAACACGCGATCGGTAAAACTTGTGCCAATTATAAGAATTCAAGTCGTTCACAAAATTGATTACATGAGACTGCCGAAAATCAAAAATTCTCGAGATGTGAATAGGCTGAGGGATCTTGACTATCGGTTGCAGAAGGATAGAAGAATGATCGGAATTTCCTAGGCTTGGACAAACTAAAGGATCATTGTACATATCAGCTGTGTCGAAATCCGCAAGGATCTTGTCCAAGATGGAATCACCACGCGTGTTCTCTGTAACTAACTGCTTCAAACCAACATCAATTTCATCAGTTTTGAATTTATTCAGGTCGCCTACAACCATGAGTTTTTCGTCAGAATCATGTGTCAATACGTCAATCATAGTTCTTATGCAGTCGTTAATGTTTTGATATTCTGAAACCAATAGGGTGGGTGGAATGTATATTGCAAGTAAGGTCAATTTTATTTAAGAGAAACGAAGCCATAAATGCTCCACAAAGCAGAGTTGATCAATGGGATTGTATTTGTAACAGGAGACATGACTACGTACGAAAACACAAACTCCGCCACCCCTTCGACCATCGCATCTATCACAACGAAAAGGGCTTGCATAACAAGGTATCTCTATCTGCGCACTCGATACTCTATCCGATAACCAAGATTCACAAATGATTATTGCATCTGGTTTGTGAGCTGTAGCGATTACTAAAAGTTCATCAAATTTGGGTAATAAAGACTGTGCACTCAGGAATATTATCGGTAAGTCAGTCATCGACATTAAAAGCGGCGAGGAAAATTTGGACGATCCTCGTAATTGACAACTTTCCCATTCCAAATACGAACATTTTCCCCTTTCGATCTTCTATCGCGAATTTCTCTTCTAAGAAGTCTTTGACAGTTTTGCTCATGCGGAGTGAGATCGCTGTTAATGTATATTTTTTTGTATGAATCAGAAACCCGAAGAGAAGGGGCTTTCCGAAGAATAGATTGCTTAATTTCTCTGGTTTTACAGGAGACTTTTAGTAAACGATTACCTTCTCTGCCGACTTTGCCAATTCTCCGCGAATCAGTTATCAACTCCATCAATCCCTAAAGAAGCAGTCAACTGTCTAAAATTGTCAATATCAAATTCATGCGTCTCTTCAGGTGAACCCGTTTCTTTTTCTGGCAACCCACTGATTATCAGATTATTTTCGCGAATTCGCCGCTGATCGACTTTACTCAAGATGCCTTCAATTAGTGTTTCCTGATGCAACGACTCCTTCAAAGAATTGATCTCTGCATGATGTTCTGTCTGCACCATATCCATCACTGACAGCCTACCTTCTATTGTTTCGATTCGCGACATGATTTCAGAAACCTTCAGGCTCAAAACATCAATCTTAGAGCTCAGAGTTTTCACAATGTCATCACGTTGATCATTCAAGAGAGATTTTATCACTTCCATAGCAATGCCTTCTGACAAGTTGCTTGATGAATCAGATCTGGTAACTCTGCTTGTGGATGTCATTGCTCCACGTTGAAAAAAAATCTGTATCTTTCAGGAATTGCACCCACTATATTGCACGCTTGAAGCACAATCGCTACCGATGCACCACAGTAGCACAACGACAGCAGCAACTGGCTAGTGTTCGATAATCTGGCACCAATACAAACACGTGATCTCTGCCTGGCAAGTGTACAGTCTCTTCGTGAAATCCAAGTAAAAAGTACTCACAGCTTTATCAGCAATGCGTGCAAGAAATGTGTGAATATTTCCCAATATTTTGAAGGATATTGAGCCGAATTTGATCTAACCAGGACTGCCAGATTCACAATGATGAGACCAATAAGATGATATATAAATCTATGACGTAGACGCGGATAACACATATAACCAACCACCAAACACTCAATTGCACGAGGAGACACTTTCACACAACCGACGCTGTTGCCGCTGGCTGATTGTACCCGCTGGCTATGAACCATTTGGTATGAAAGTTTCTACAGCATAAATGCGTGTGGGGGGAGCCGGATTCCGCCCCCCTTGGTACGAATAGGGTTAAATTTCTATCAATGAATTCGATCATGGATAAGGATAATTTCTCTTACCATCGGTTTGATGTTTATAAGTAAATTTGTCACAAAGAGATTCAACTTGAGTTTTAGTGGTGTAATTGGGAAATTTGACTCTAAATAGAGATGTCATCAACCCTTTGACACAAGAACATGAACAAAGGAAAGCAGGAATAGATCAAAATCTTGTCTGTTTGACCGCATTAAGATCAAAGCAGACAATTAAACGAAATTTCTCATTACATCATTGATGATCGAAATCTGTCATCATATTGAAATTATACAATTCGCAATAATAATATTTGTCTTAAATTGCCCGAAAAACTTTTCCTTTTTTTAGCGACTGTATGACACACCCGCAAGGATCTGTTCTCCGGCCCACTCTTTTTTTCTATTGATTGATGATTTGCCTATCTTGTGCAATACCGATATTTCCACCTACACTGTAAATCGCACGATACCAAATGCTTTATTTTTTCATTTGGTAGCATTTTTGTTGTCCGGTGGCAAAGTTACCAGATATGTCATGGTGCTTACCAGATGCTTCTCTTTCTTATAGTCGCATAAGTATGTTAATAAAGTATAATTAGCTGTAGATCAAATAATTTTCATAATATTGTATCATAAATGATGCCAAAATTCTACTGGTGGAAATCACTGCCATCGATAATTGATTATCCGATTGTCATCTGACTTTTCCATGATCGATTTCAATTTAGTTTCATTTCAAGTTTTACTTTTTTTTGAGGCCATGTGGTTAATAATGTTGTTGTGTTCAGGCTCTATGGTGGATTGCACTCGACCCGAGAAGATATTATTGTTTACTTTTGAAATTGTCTTAAAATACATTAACTTTGGCAATTTTCAATGCTTTGTCACCATTTTCATGGTAATTTTCAAAGTTTGAATTGGAATAATCTTATTGCACATGTCAAATTTAGACCTTATTTTCTAGTAACGTTTCTAATTTCTTTTATTGCGATTCAACAGACGTGTATACAATCACTTTTAAAGCTAAGGTTTTTCATACAATAAGTCTGTGCATATTTTTGAATCACCGTTCCGTGTTAATTCTTGAATTCAGCTGTGTTTTGTCATGATACAGATATGACAATTGTACATTATGTCATTCCACAAATGTGACAGCTTAAAAAATGATGTTTCCTAGCCGCATGTATCATAGACATATGCGTAATAACTTTAGCAATATATGAGTGCGGTTACGCAAAAGCTTTTTTCGTTGTATTGTGAATGAAAAAAACGTGATTATTTTAAAAATATCATTCAAATTATATTGCAGGCCCACGGAATTGTATGCAATTTGTAAAGAATTGTATTTTTCTACGGTCAATCAAATCTGTCTGAAAAATGCTTATCTGTCTGTGACAGATTAAAAAAATGGAAAACTCTATTTGACAGATTAACTCCCATGCATGGCAAGCTTGTAAGGAGAAATTTGTAATTTCTTCTGTAATTTCATCGAAAAAACATTACTACACTGTAAATCACTGGATACGAAAATTACATACAAACATATACCAAAATCACATACAATTTGAAGCTAGCATCTGATACGAGATTCTCGTATGCTTACAGAGATCTGGCATGTTTTTCATACATCTCACTTTCGTATGTGATTGGTATGTAGCGATGCGAACTATTCTATCTGTGATTGGCTGTTTTACATTGAAATACGAGTTATCGGTATGTTTTATATTCGAGACCCGATGCAAATTCATCCTCATTCGCATGCCTCTGGTATGTACAGCTTTCAGTCACATAGCAATGTTACGACCTCCCCAAGGTACGAACAGAAAAAAGGCCAAATCCCTGTGAGTGAATGTGTTTATTAAGTGCAAGGCAGGTGGTGGCCCTTAAGAGAGCCGATTTGGCGTTCGCAGAGAATGTGAGTGTACGTACAGTCGTCAACTTGACAATGACTGCGGTCGTGAGCCGAAGGATCGCAGCAGCGTCGTTGATTCCCAACAAGAGATCGTGCGTACTGTAGGCGGGAGAGAGATGAGAGAGGGTTTGGTCCGTCAGCAGGGAGTTTTGATGTCTCTCCAAATGTGTAGGATCGATCATCCACCTGGAGCGTATGATTGGCGCCCAGCCACTCGCCGGCTCCCTGTCACCGGGCATCGCTTCGCCCTCCCGTCAGAGAAGGGAAGAAGAGTCTGCGCCGATCAATGGCTCATGCAAGCGACTCCATTGGTCGTCGCTGCCTTGAAAGTTAATGTACGTTAAGTATCACTTCTGCCGAGTAGTCTTGATGAGGAAAGAGAGAGAAGTCTGCATTTTCGTCACATCCCCCGGCATAAAAGAGCGTTGATAATCGGAGCATTGCGATGACTTGAAACGCGAAGAAATGTTCTCCAATCACCACAAAAATGTTCATCACAACCTTTTAATTCACTCAGGATTTGTTTGGTCTCTGAAACGGATCCTGGGTAGATCTGTCAGAAAACTGGGAACCGGTGCGGGATAAGGCATCAGCCCAAATGTTGTCTTTTCCCTTTATATGACAGACAATAAGGTTAAACTCCTGAAGAGCTAAACACCAAGCGAGTAATCTACGATTCTTGAACCTCATTTTATTGAGAAAAATCAACGGATCATGATCTGTGTGAACTTTTACTGAACCCACTGAAGAGGCAATATAAATCTCAAAATGTTTAACTGCACTGAGTAAGGCGAATGCCTCTTTCTCTATTGTAGAGTAATTCTTTTGGTGCTTATTTAACTTTTGCGAGAAATATGCAACTGGAAATCTTTCACCTTCAATATTCTGTGTCAACACTGCACCTATGCCTACGTCGCTCGCGTCAGTCATGAGTTCGAATGGTTTGTTCCAGTCTGGAGCATTTAGAATCGGTGTATCACACATCATAGTTTTTAATGACTCGAATGCTTCCTGACAAGGAGTAGTCCAAATAAACTTTGAGGTCTTTTTTAGTAGATAGGTCAGAGGAAATGCAACCGTCGAGAAGTTTGGCAAAAATCGCCTATAGTAACCTAACATACCGAGGAATCTCATTACACCTTTTTTGTCAGTTGGTGGAGGAAAGTTTTTCATTTTTTCAACATGTCCATCTACTGGCTTAACTTTTCCATGCCCCACTACATGTCCTAAGTATGTGACGTCGGCTCTACAGAACACACTTTTGCTCAAATTAACGGTCAAGTTTGCTTCTTGCAACCTGACAAACAGTTCGCGCAGAGATTTCTGATGCTCCTCCCAGCTATCATTATGTACAACAATGTCATCAACATAGGCTGTGACAGTCTTCATACCTCTCAGTAAACTTGTCATTAGTCTTTGAAATGTAGCTTGAGAATTCTTCATGCCATAGGGCATTACTCAGTACTGATACAGTCCATCTGGCGTGACAAATGCTGATATCTCCCTAGCTCTTTCGGTCAGAGGGATGCCCCAATAACCTTTCAAAACATCACATTTTGAAATATATCTGGCTTTCCCAATGCGATCTATACAATCATCAATTCTGGCCAAGGGGAAGAATCGCTTTTAGTCACTGCATTTAATTTTCTATAATCTGTGCAAAATCGATATGAATTATCGGCTTTCTTGACAACTACACAAGGAGATGCCCACTGACTATTGCTAGGTTCGATAATTTTATGTTTTAACATATAATCGACCTCTTCTTGAATAATTTTCTTTTTGTCTGGGCCTACTCGATACGGGTGTGATTTGATCGGAGTGATATCACTCGTTAGACAGACGTCGTGCTCAATAACATCCGTACGAGACGGTACATCGCCAAAGATGCTCTTGAATTCTACTATCAAGTTTTCGAGTGAATTTCCTTCGTCTGATGGCAGATGATTTGTTAGTGATTTCATATCTTTCATTATATCAGAATTCGCTAATCTCGCGTTTTGATTGTCATTTTTAATTTCAAAATCAATATCTTGCACACTAAGAACCGAATCGGACTCAATTGATCTTGCATAATATTCCTTTATCATGTTAGCATGACATAATTGTGTATCTTTCTTTCGATCTGGTGTGCTCACGATGTAATTTAACTCATCTATCTTACTCGAAATGACATATGGGCCCTGATAGCGAGCTTTCATCGGATTGCTCACAATCGGCAAGAGTACGAGGACTTTGTCCCCAACGCTAAAACTTCGAACTTTTGATTTCTGATCGTACAGTTCTTTCATGGATATTTGTGCTGTTCTAAGGTTCTTATGTGCCAGTTCGGTAGCATTCACTAACTTTTCACGGAAATCTGAAACATATGACAGCAAATCTTTCTGTTGTAGATTTTCATTTAAGAGACTTTCTTTCAGCAAACCTAACGGGCCTCGAACTGCGTGGCCGAACACTAGTTCGAAAGGACTGAAGCCTAATGACTCTTGAGTGGCTTCTCTGGCTGCAAATATCGCAAAATGGACACCTTTATCCCAGTCTTTTTCGTGTTCAATACAGAAGGACCGCAACATGGTCTTCAGCGTAGAGTGGAATCTTTCCAATACTCCTTGTGACTGAGGGTGGTAGGCTGATGATCGCACTTGTTTGGCACCGATCAGGTTTACGACTTGCTGAAACAAGCCCGACATGAAATTTGAGCCCTGGTCTGATTGTATTTCCTTAGGGAGCCCAACAAACGTGAAGAACTTCAGCAGGCTGTCTGCAATTTCGACGGCCGTAATTCTTTTTAACGGGATGGCCTCCGGAAAGCGTGTAGATGCGCACATAATAGTTAGCAAATACTGATTTCCTGCTCGAGTTTTTGGGAGAGGGCCAACACAATCAATAATTATCCTCGAAAATGCACTTTCGACTATTGGAAGCGGTCGAAGTGGCGATTTAGGAATCACTTGGTTTGGCTTTCCGGATACTTGGCAAATATGACATCGTCTGCAAAAGGCAGTAATGTCTGATCTTATCCCAGGCCAGTAGAAATGTCGAGTCACTTTATCAAAAGTCTTCCTTATGCCTAGATGACCTGCCATGGGAACTTCATGGCCTAGTCTCAGAATCTCGCCCCTAAACTTCTTCGGGACTACGATTTGGTGGAATACGGACCACTCTTTATTTGCAGGGACTCTAGGGTCCCGCCATTTTCTCATTAACAAGCCAGATTCCTGGAAATAATAGCCACGGGGTACTGTTTTGATTTCTTGCTCAGAAACAGCAATCTCAAATAACTTTTTGATTTCATTATCCCGTTCTTGAGCCGCTATCAATTCATTTGTATTGATAGACTCGGAGCCTTCAGAATTTGGAATATCATTATCTGCATCTTCAGTCCTTTTAAGCGCCTGTGAGCGTGTTATCACACCACAAGGAACATTTTTCCTTTTCTCCTCAGATATGGGCGAATCGTTGATATCAACTGATACACCTTTTCTTATCTTCGAACCAGCCAGATCATTTCCCAACAGGAGAGTAATTCCCCGAGCTGGTATGTGATCGGTCACTCCGACAACTACTGGTCCGGAAACGAGCTCGCAGTTAATGTTGATTTTGTGTAACTTCACTGTTCCGGTTCCCCAAAATCCTTCTGTGTCAATGATGTCTCCGGTAGCGGAATTTTCTGACAATGGCAACACATTTGATAAGATGAAAGATCGAATCGCTCCCGTGTCACGCAAAATGGTTACAGGGACCTCATTTTTATTGTCCAACGAGACTGTGCCCTCGAATGTGAACGGGAGAAAATCTCCTTTCGGTGAGGCTAAGACATCTTGGGAGTCGACTGTATTTACGGAATTTTTCTCTTCCTCTTTCTTTCTTTTGAGTTTGAAACACTCAGAGATTGTGTGACCGGTTTTCTTGCAGTAGTGACAAGTTACCGGTCTGGTGGAGCCGTTCAAAGGGTTTCGAACTGGTCTGTTATCAGACTGTTTCATTTTGGAGGCGCCTTGATCCGCGTGATTAAATGTGCTTTTCCTCTCTTTATTAGAGCGCTTACGAGAAATTGCATATTCCTCGGATAACATAATCCAAGCTTTGTAATCGTCAGGATCTTTGTCCTCGATAAATGTCTTCATGTCTTCAGGGAGACACTGTTTGAATTCCTCGATGAGGATTAATTCTCTTAATTGCTCAAAATTATCTACCATCATGGATCTGCACCAACGGTCAAATGCGACTTCTTTAGAATGGGCAAGATCAGAGTAGGTCATAGACTCGGATTTCTTTAGGCTGCGAAATCGATAGCGATATGCTTCAGGGACCTTTTCAAATGCTCTCAAAATGCGACTTTTGACAATTTCATAATCCGAACTCTCTTCTAGCGACAGGGTCACGTAAGCCTCTTGAGCTTTTCCTACCAAAACGCTCTGGAGCAACATTGGCCATATGTTTTTCGGCCATTTCATGATTTGAGCAACCCTCTCAAAATGGAGGAAATAACTGTCCACATCTGATTCTTTAAACGGAGGCACAAGCCTCACCACTTTGTTAATGTCAAAACTGTCAGTAGAAGGAGAAACCGGCTTTGATTCCTGTAGATAACGTAATCTCTCTCGTCTAGAAATCTCCTGCTCAATTTTCAATTTTAATTTCAAAGCTTTAATTTCAGAAGTGTCCTCATCCTCAGATTCAATATCGCCGTTAACAGAACCATGATCAGAAGGAACGCGTCCAAGGGCCGCGAAAATGTTAGAGCGGATATCCGCTTTTGACTGCACGAAATGCTGAGGTGTCTAGCTAACTCAAGTAGTTCAGTCTTTTTGAAATTCAACATTTCTTCGTAAGAAGGAATAGACGTCAAAACCTCACTGTCTGCCATTTTGAACAGAATAGATTAATAAATCTATGCTAGACGCGAGTGTAAATGTCTATGTAACTATTGAAGACTGATAATTTAAGCGGTAGTTAACTGACGAAAACGCTAACGTAAGTAGCTTAAGGGAAAAGTATGCCAAGTAAGTAGCATAAGACAACTTTGATGAAATTTGGAACAATCCCGGCTGAGCCCCCAATTTTCTGTTACGACCTCCCCAAGGTACGAACAGAAAAAAGGCCAAATCCCTGTGAGTGAATGTGTTTATTAAGTGCAAGGCAGGTGGTGGCCCTTAAGAGAGCCGATTTGGCGTTCGCAGAGAATGTGAGTGTACGTGCAGTTGTCAACTTGACAATGACTGCGGTCGTGAGCCGAAGGATCGCAGCAGCGTCGTTGATTCCCAACAAGAGATCGTGCGTACTGTAGGCGGGAGAGAGATGAGAGAGGGTTTGGTCCGTCAGCAGGGAGTTTTGATGTCTCTCCAAATGTGTAGGATCGATCATCCACCTGGAGCGTATGATTGGCGCCCAGCCACTCGCCGGCTCCCTGTCACCGGGCATCGCTTCGCCCTCCCGTCAGAGAAGGGAAGAAGAGTCTGCGCCGATCAATGGCTCATGCAAGCGACTCCATTGGTCGTCGCTGCCTTGAAAGTTAATGTACGTTAAGTATCACTTCTGCCGAGTAGTCTTGATGAGGAAAGAGAGAGAAGTCTGCATTTTCGTCACAGCAAATATATATATATATATATATATATATATATATATATATACATGCTGTATATCAGTGGCGTCGTCTCCGTGCCTGCGAGGCCTTCGCCGCATACCCAAAAATAATTATTTACGTTCATAAAACAAAGGTTCAAATAGTTTTGATTTCTTGTGATTGAGAGCATCTTTACGTTTAAATCTTTACATACACTACAGTTTCAAGTCACTACTCTCAAATACGGTCCGAGCGCCAGAACTCAGCTGTTAACTACAGGGATCTTCAAGCAATCACACAATGCGCTGGGGATGCTTTCACAGCAAATCACAGAGATTTTTGTGTTTGTGTGACATGTGGAGCGTGTGCGCTTAGCTCGATAGTTAGACTCATCTTCTCCCGATAGAAATGTAGAAGCAAATCCAATGCAACAATGCACGAAAAGATCTATTTATAAATTCTTAGATTCAGATAGAGAGAGGCGCAAATTTTCCCTATTCGTGGCTTCGCCAAATTTTGGAGAAGATGATGACGCGTTGAATCGTCGTGTCTGCGTTCACCAATGGCTGAATGTCGGATCGGAATGTTAGAAGCCGCAGAAAGGAGATTGCGATGAAGGTTCAGTTGTGTGTGATTCAGTCAGAGATAATGATTCAAGGCATATTGGTGATATTATGTCTATGGCGGCGATTTCAACAGTGGTTTTTTCTACACCGGCCAGTCGTCCGAGGGATTATGCAGAAAACTCTAGCCATCGTAAATCTAGCCAAAAATCTAGCCAAGTTTATGGCATTGAAATAAAAACTAAACCACTCTCAGGAGGAGCACAAAAACATGTCAGCAGCCCTAAATTTGAAACGTAAGTGATTGACAAGCTACTAAACACAACTGAGTCTTGCGTTGGCGAGAGCTTCCTCGAGAGTGAATGTTCTCTATTGTAATCTCACCAAGATGATCAAGCGTCATGTGAGAAATCAACATCACATTTTCATTGTCACATTTGACGTTCAAAATCTTGGGAAAACAAGAGTCGCGTTAGAGAACAGTCAGCTTAGGATTGCATGCTTATGAGGCTGTCACATTGGACTCATATTGAATCACAATTCACATGCAGAGCAGTCAACATTGGGTACTCTATGGACTTCGGTGTACCTTTCATTTAAATATCAGTATCTATTTCTCACATCATTTCATTTCATTCTGTAGTCATGGATGCCAGTATGATTTGAATGTTCAGGTACTTGTACAAGTGTTTGAAAATTCACTGAAATTAAGATAGTGTCAATTTAATTAGTTTATGCAGTTCATGCTGTCTGCTGCAGAAATATAGGAATCACTTTGGAGCGAAGGCCTACGGTCTGGGAGCACACGACGCCACTGCTGTATATATATATATATATATATATATATATATATATATATATATATATATATATATATATATATATATATAAGACAAAATTAAAGTTACCAAAAATGAGCAATAAATATAAGAAAATAAGTCCAAAAGAAACTATTAATTACTGAGGATTTTATTTTTTAAAAATTAGCATCAGAGCATTCTTATACATAGAAATTGGTAAAAAATCTGTTAGTAAGGGATATACTCTCTTCTACCAGTGTATTGGTCATGGTAGGAAGATATCCTTTCCAAATACCTTGAGTCTACATCAATATTGTGCCAATTAGTCCTTCGCCAATTTCGTTGTTTATTATTGTTTTCAAAATGTTGAAAGTTTTCACGTTCCCTTGTTCGCCAATTATTGTCGCGACAAGCACATTGATAGTTGAAAGTTTGTTGATTAGTTCTTCTGTCATTGTTTTGCCGTTTTTTATTGTTGCTGTAGCTTGATTGTTTCTTTGAAAAATATGATGTAGCAGGTGAGTCTTTCGATACACACCAAAGTCTTCTGCGACGCCACAGAAGTTGGAGGAAGGAGACAACGTTCTAGAGCTGTCATTTGGTTTAACCCTCCTTACAGTAAGAACGTTTCAACGAACGTGCGGAAATATTTTTTGATGGCGATCGACAAGCATTTCCATAGTAACAGCCGACTTAGGAAAATATTCAACCGAAATACCCTAAAAATCAGTTACAGTTGCATGCCAAATGTGAAATCTATCATCAATGGTCACAACAGAAAAATGTTAAAAAGCAAAGAAAAGGAAAAGGAATGCAACTGCAAAAATAAGGAAAATTGCCCCTTGGATAACAAGTACCTCTCTACCAGTATAGTGTATGAAGCAAAAATCTCAGATAGCAAGAACGATGGGCATCAAAAGACGTACTTCGGTATTTGTGAAGGAAGTTTCAAACTGCGGTATGGCAATCATAAAAAATCATTCTCTCACGAAAAGTATAAAAGCGAGACGGAACTTTCCAAGGAATACTGGAGTATCAAAGAAAAAGGTGGGACCCCTAAAATATCTTGGCAAATCAAAAAAGTTTGCAAGCCGTACAATCCAATGATCAGGCGATGTGACCTCTGTCTTAGCGAGAAATATATTATTCTGCAGCATACAAACAAGAAACGTTTGTTAATCCATTGATATTTTTCTAGAGCATCAGCTATTCTCTTGATAGCCTTCATTGCAGCATGGTAGCGTTTTGCGTTTGTTAATCCATTGATATTTTACTTCAGTATCTGCCATTCTCATGATTATTTTTATACCCGCATTTTGTTTGTTAATCTATTGATATTTTCTTGAGTATTTGCTTTTGCCTTGATGGTTTTCAAAGTGACGCTTGTTAATCCATCGATGGTCTTCATTCGGCATCATGCGGGTCTCAAAGTAACGGTTGTTAGTCCATTGATAATTTATTGAAGATCTGCTATTCTTAGATTGTAGTACTGTCATTCATAGGCCTTCATACATAATAGGGCCTACATTGGAGAGTTTTTATAATATGTAGCTTTCACCAATCCATTGATATTTTTTAATGTTTGATGCCTTTTTAGCAGCAACGTTTGTCAATCCATGGACAAATTTTCAATGAACGTTTGTTTCTCGAATATAAATTTGTCTTTTTGCATTTGTGGCTTTATCATCAAAGTTAGATAGAATTGGAATTACACCGTACCTAAATACATGGGATGCGAGCGAGAGTATTATCACATATTCATAAATCAGTAGCTATTTTCTGTTGATAAGTCATAGAAATATGCGCAGGCGAAGTATTGACTTCATTGCTTGTATACAGGCACTGTACTTGTATTGTAAACTTAAATATGATATTGCGATGAGCTAGAAGTTTGCCATGTTCATCACAAGTACGGCACCGCATGAAGTGAATCAGAGTGAATAGACATGCGAATATGTGTATGTATAGGCCTATATGTAATCGAAGACTATTTCGATGAAGTCGTCTTTATTGATTGACTGATCCCTGAAACAAAATGATAGATATTTTTGATAATAAGTAAAAACTTGCAATTTTTGGGAATTACAAAATAAGATAGATTGATATGCCAATACTTTTTCATCAAAAAGATAGGTCAACTAAAAGCGCTTAATCTCATCAGTTCAATTACGAAAATCCGTTAATCGACTTGTAGTCCGAAAGAAGAGAACCATAAACCGTATATAGGAACAGTAATGAGCCATGGGAATTCTGATGGGAAATACTGAAAAATCCCGTGGGAATGGGATGGGAATTCAAAATCAATTCCCACGGCAAGCCTCTGTAATAATCACTAATTTAGTGTCGATGATGAGATCATGCTCTTTAACCTAAATTTTCATAAGATTTTATCCATTTCAATTTTGACGCTTACCAGGTATGATAAATTCACACTGTCATTGCTGAAGACGTTTAGAAATGATGGACTTAAATCATTGAAACTTTCAAAGAAAAAATGTTCGATACTCGATGTTAACAAAAAGGTACCGCTCACTCCGCTGATAAACGCATGATATTGAAGCTAATGTACAAAATTGAACAGGAAAGCAATTGATTATTCAAAATTTAATTGTATAGTAGAAATTACATGTAGTATTACATGTAAGCACCATATAAAACCAATCAGATCCATTACTCGATAAGTTTTTTGTGATATGAATATATGTACATTGTATCTAGCATTCGCATACTGATGCAAGTGTTTGAACAAAACTTCATGAGATTGTAAGCACTGTAGTTGAATAGGTACCAAAAATGTCATAACCTAGACATGCAAATCAAAATTAAGGCGTTATTAATGCCGGGACATAAAATTAGTGCCTATCGCCGGTTCATTTTCTCTCAAATTAATTTTCAAACATGCACGTGTACATTGTTATTTCTTATTGTGTTCCGGATTATATTTCCACATTGTCTGTGGGAGCCAGGCAGATGCTTAAATTGACAAATGATATACATACATGCATTTTTTAATGTGAAATTCACTGCCTCCCAAATTTACGCACCTCTTGGAAAACAGCTGTGATGCGGCAACATGAAGGCCGACAATTTTTTCAACTGATTGAACATTGCCAAGAATTTGGAATTAATCAGACACTGAGCAATATTAACTAAAAAACCAATCATTTGAAATAAAGTAGAGATCTCTCAGACATGGTGATTGTTCAACGAGAAGTACTTGTGAATTGCTACGAGTTTTCCAGATTAATAGAAAGCACACCGATGTTTTATGTAGTCAGTCATGATTTTAGAACTACTAAAGTCACTTTCAGGAATGAGCGGTTTGACTGGACAAATTGTGAATTGGTCATAAACATCAAATGAAATGCTAATCCATTCAATTGCATTGACATTTCTATTCAAATTGCAAGCATAACATGCAATTGACGTCAGTTGTTAAATTTAGTTTTTCTGTAATCCTTTGCACACGATTGAATTTTATATTTTTATACATTCATTTTTTGTTATGATAACGTGTTTCCACCCATCATATTTCTGAATTCGTTTACAAATAGTATCATGTCCTGATCGTTGCATTTCACACGTTTTACAATTGATTGCACCAGACTTCTTTAATAACATTGCTGACAGCATGTTGCATGTAATATGAAAAATAACAACTTCTGTTCGATTTCCTGAATAGATAGAGATATGATGCAATTTTCATGAAAAATTAGAATTCTTTTCTGATACATATTTAATAACTTGTAGGCAATGCTTCACACATGAAGCATTTGAAAATAACGTGAATTGCGATAAAGGTTACTAAAATAGTCTCATTTCCATATTTTAGTCGCCACGAAGCGACGAAAACGCATATAGCACAAAGTGATAACGAAACTAGCATCAAAAGATTGCAAAATGACTTAAGATATCAAAAGGTATAAAAAGCCAATCTATAAAATAAAGAAAAGTTAAGAGTTACACAGAATTAATGAGATTAAGCAGCACTTCGATAGGCTTTGCCTTGATCTTCTTCTTTTTGCCCTATTTCTTTGAGCCATGCATTCCTACTACAAAAAGATTCATCGGAAAGACGTCAGAACGAGGTCTGGTAGTCGGATAGAGGTCGGGAATTTTTTTAACTCTTGGCATGTTAACTGATCTCATTTCTGTGATTTTAAGCAAATATTTTGCTAAAAATTGTGTTTCTGATTGAGTTAATTGTAATATAGACATTGAAGACATGGAGACGTGCGGAGATGATTTTGATGTAGGACAAGAGTGCTCTTTTTATAATGAGGCTTCGGTTTTTGACGTCGTATCAACCATCGGCCATGCAGACATTTATGCCTCGGAACGAGGCAGTTTTTCGACTTCAGACCGACGTGTTTTTTCAGTGGGTTGCAAGTTTCGATGTTGTATTGACCATGTAATGAACTTGTGTGTGCTTGGGGAGTTGTGTGTTATAAGATGTTTATAAACCTCAGATTCAGGGCCTTTTAAATGTTCAGATATTCATGATCTCACTGTTCTCGAGGTTTCTGCAATGTACTGTTTGTCACATTCGTTGTTGTTACATTGTATTAGGTACACACAGTCTGATGTTGCATTCTCCATTTTTTATTCCACCTTCGCATGGATTAGATTGTTCATAATAGCATTTGTTTTGTTTCTTCTTAAGTAGGCGATTAATAAAATAGATTTTGAAAAAAGTTGACAGACCTTCCGCGTCCAGCGCCCTCTATGGTCTGTCTAGCAGTAAATGACAGCGCAATCTATTATTGCAAGATTACGTTTTTGAAAAAGTGGTATCGTATCCAGAATCAATGTGGTTTATTGAAAATATCAAAGGAATGGACACTCATATGTACGGGCATGTCATATTGCAGGGTAATTGGAGATACGTCTCTAAATACGTTGTTACGTAATGACATTGGAAGGCTCGGGTGTTACGAGTACAAAAAATTTCCTCTAGATTTGTGGCATGCACAAAATCCTTCCCCGATGTGTGGATAGAACTGTAGTGTCCACTGTAAATCGTGAAATAGTTGATGAAGCAAATTTCGCAACTAAACCTACTCATCGAAAGTAACCAACATTTCTTCCCAAGTGAAGATGGTTTGGCTTTTTTGGCTACCAGACCACGTTTATCTGTAGACCACGTACAATCATGATCACATAAGGCGTCAGTATGTCGCGGAAAAGGCTAGACACGCTGTAGCATTAGGAGATGCCATAAACACTGAATTTCCCAAAATTCTATGGGACAGGATTTCCAGAAGATCGATAGAATTGGATTTCCAGAAATTCGATAGGACAGGATTTCCCACAAGTCTATGGGACAAATTAGTCCAAGAGGCAATAGGATAAAAATCCCCAAAATTCAATGGGACAAAACTTTCCAACAGTGCCATAGAATAGAGTTCCATAGCAATAGCACTACCCGCTATAGGAAAATTACAATAATTCCGCAGGACGTTTCCTGTAGGAGTGCCATAGATTTTGGTTAATCGGGTTTAGTTCCCTCTGAAAACCGTGTGTGTTCTGTGTATATTAGCATATTTCATCAGACTTGGCAGTTGGAATGATTGGCAAATGTGAATATATTTTACAAGATTTGTGACATTTTATCATTTGTCATCGCTGATGTGTTTATGTTATTTTGTGTACAAGTCATGTTGTATAATTTTGTTGCGCCATGAGCTCACCAAGTAATGGCGCTCTATAAATATACAGTTATTATTATTATTTGACAATAAAAGAGCTTGATTTTATCGAAAAAATATTTCCGCTGATGAAGAATAGAAATCTCTGAAACCCGCACGGAAAGACTCGCTTTTCTTTTTCAATATATATATGTGTGTGTGTATGTGCATTATCAACGACATCATTAAACATGCATTATCATTTTGGACTTTTGATAATCATAATTTCAAAATGCTTGGTAGCTATTGTTTACTTCTGTGAACTCGTTGCTTATAATTATACAAAAATCCTTCTCAATTGCGTGTAATAGAATCGAACCCCATATAGTGAGTTCGATGTTTAAATGTTTCCATCTTACTACTTGTATCACATTAAAAAGTAACATGCGTCTTTTGACATCATGTTTGCGATAAGAAGAAAATGAAGCATCTTGTAGAAACTCTACAAGTTTGGTAGCATTGGTATCAGACCGCAAAAACGCTATCAGATGAAAGGAAATAAAGAATTTGGTAGCAAGAATTTCATCGGTTTGGTAGCTTGCGATTTACAATGTGTATTGCAAAGTGATGTACGTGTTTAAAAATCCAGTTTACATGTAGATCATGTACTTCTGCTTGGTTTCTTGAACACGTTGTTTTAGCAGTTCAGCGTACCTCAAAATACGATCACTCACAACACCTACATCATTTCTAACCGGCCATGAACGATAATGATGGAGAAAAAGATCTAAAGGCGAAGCATTTATAACGTATCCGAGAACAGTCATCGAGTGGTGCACTGTCACAGTGTAGATTTTAGAAGCATGATAAATTACTTTAGAGCGATCATTATGATTAAAAATCTTGGTCATGCGTCTCCTCTTCTTCAAAGTAATGAGACTTTCCGCTGATGAACCAAGGTCCTTCATATCGGGGTATTCAAAGCTAAAAAACGTGCTTCTAATATTCAAGGCGGCGACGTTGCTATTGATTGGCATTAGCTTGCCAACAACCTTTGGCAAATATTCATCAGAATATGGAACTATTATTTCGTCGATGTCTTGAACAGCTACATAGGGGTTCTTGCGATTCATTCGTCGATAAATGCAGTCGTGGAGGGTCATGATCTGCCCGAAATAATGCATTAAGTATGGATATTGTTTGGAATTTGGCCACATATTGCCAGTCTGAAACGGGAATTTGTACCATGGAATAATTGTCACAACACCATCGCTTTCATATTTCTTCAATATCTGAGAAAATTCAGATGTCCAGCTATAGTTATAGAAAACAAAATGATTGAAGCCAAGGATTCGGTTCAACTCAATGAATTCAATCAGATAGTTCGTTTTGTTATAATTCCCATACAATGGTGACACACACATATCAAGACCATAAGAGCCGCTGGCAGTTTGATTGGCCAACTCTTCGCCTTCAAATTTGTTAGGAATTGGAATAATCGTTTTGTAGAATGAAGACAATGGACAGTGGCTAGTGCCCTTCATGCCTTTTAGAAGACCAACGACAGAGTTTGGACTTGGTCGATTTTCTAGAGGACAAACGATCAATGTGAATTCGTACCTGAAAATAGGAGCAGAATCTTTTACTGAAATCAGTTGAAGATGCATCGAGTTCTAATGAGCAAATATCCATTAGTTGGTTAAAGACACAATCATGCTTAGTAATGCACATCGCATATAAAAAAGATGTTGTTTTGAATATCTTAGCTAACATGTTAATGTATATCTAACTTTTATGATCAATCAATCTGCATCGTTTTCTTTAGTTTGTCATCTTACATGTATATACTACATCGAAAGTTTCAAAAACTATTTTGAATAATATAATATTCTTTATAATAATGATATAAAGAACTTAAAATGTCAATGACATGCTCAATGATTAAATGAAAGTTTAGCCTACCAGGAGTGAACGACTTGAAAAATGAGGAAATCTCATAATAGAGTGTGTTATCTTAAGTGCCTTCGATGTCTCTTATCATAAGATAGCGTCATATACAAAACGATTCTAAATAATCTTGCACTGAAAGTTATGGATATGAAATACGACTGCGGATACAGTTATATCGGACAAAGAGATGCCTTGGTATCCGAATCAAAGATCACAATTACAAGTGGACAGCAACAAATTTGAGAGGCCCAAAAGATCAAGGCAGCTCCATATCCTAGCATTTCTGAGATCTCCCGACGTAAGATGGAGTCCTATTTCTCTGTCGCTGCATACTGCAGAAATGCCTAAATTGTTAAGATCACTGAAGCCATTTTATTAAAACGATTCGAGCCCTTATTAAGCATCATGAAAGATTATGTTGGTGATTTGCTCCTGCCATGGACTTAGCCCCCTTTTTTCCTTTCATCGTATCAGATGTTAACTTTCTATAGTCCAATTTAGGTAGTTATCAATGAGGATGGAAAGTGGACTAATTTTGATGGTTGAAGTCACATTTGAGTGAACGAGCGCAGTTCGTATCCATCGACAGTCATTGCGGTGTTGAGTCTAACGTCATATCAGGAGTTCCACAGGGGTTGATTCTTGGCCCATATATATTCAAAGCCATGATGGGATGTGTTGCCTCTTCAAGTCATCTCTGTAAAATTATAAAATACGCCGATGATATGAGTGTCATCTAACCAATTTTCTGAGACAATCCAACACGGTCTAGAATAGACACCATTATCTTTTCCTTTCCGACATTGAACTCACTATCAATATGAGAAAAAGTAAATAAATTTTGATAAAATGCACTAAATCTTTTCCTGACTGCACCAATTTGAAGCTTGAAAATGCTAACTCAGTGAAAATTTTAGGCTTTATTTTACATGATTCTTTATCTTGGGATCATCAAATTTCTGATATTCTGATGTCCTCCTCTCGTCTGTA
This sequence comes from Prostheceraeus crozeri, assembly GCA_907163375.1. Classification (NCBI taxonomy): domain Eukaryota; kingdom Metazoa; phylum Platyhelminthes; order Polycladida; family Euryleptidae; genus Prostheceraeus; species Prostheceraeus crozeri. Next base: position 931,064 of record CAJQUW010014466.1, read on the forward strand.
CGAGTTCTAAAATCTATGCTAAATAAAAAAGACCTTGTAAGCGTCTATCACTTGCACGAATGATGCATGGCACGTTGCTGTGCGATGCGATTGGAAGGTATGAGAACCGATTGCATTTCAGCGAAATTTAGGATGGTTCGTTTCTGATGATCAGCTCTGCAGTACTCGTATTTGCCATTTCATGCCTTTTATCGTATTATATGTTCATGTGCCTGTTTAACTGCTACCTCTTGCGTTCAAAACATCATCATAGACATTAATAGCTTATTGACCATATATCTATGACTTTGAACACGTAACACGTGGGTAATGTGATGCGGTCTTAGACCTCGCATTAATAATGTGACTAAACGTAGCATGTATTTCAGGTCAATGTATTCTATAAATCACGTGGTTACAATCTGCAACGAAGAAAAGGTTATTTAAATACTACGCATAAACAATTAAACAATAGGTATTGTTAGTTAAATATCTTCAAGAAATAAGAGCTACCATTATAACCTAATGTTCGGTTAAGCAATGGATTGCTACTAAAAATTTTTATAGATTCAACAATGCTAATCTCAAAGTCCGAGTTTCCACGGTAAATGATTTTAAAGCAATCATTATAGTTACGAAAACAATGGTTACATTGTTCTATGTGTTGTGCAATGGCACTATTGCCACTTAAGTGTTCAAGTTTACGTTGATGCAGACGTCTTTTGGTTTTGCCAATATATTGGCAATCAGGATCAACCTGACATTGAAAGCAATAGACAAGACGCGATTGCATGTCTGGACCTAACTTACTTTTAAGGGAGAAATATCTTCCAGTTTTGAACGAGGTCATAACAACCTTGCATTCCAAGTTAAGTTTACGAAATATTTTTACTAACTTATTACTAAATTTCTGTGATGCATAACCCACGAAGGGGATTTTGATTATTTTATTGAAGTCATTATCAATTGTAACGCGTGAAAAATTGTTTAATTTACGACCTATAAATTTGTTAATTGTTGATTGAATTAATTGCAATGGATAGCCATTTCTACTTAAGATATTGGTAATTTTATTACATTCATTATGGAATAGATTCCAATTGGTGGATACATTGTAAGCACGATGAAGCATGCCTAATACTAGTGTGTTTTTCCAATTGCGAGGACATAAAGCATTGAAATTCAGTAAAAGACCTGTAAAGGTAGGTTTACGATAAATCTCAGTAAGTATATTGTCCTCATCAATTTTCAGAAGGACATCTAGAAACGGTAATTCTTTATTGCCCACTTCTGATGTAAAGTGCAAGTTACTGTGTTGAATGTTTAGAAAATTATGGAATACATCTATGTGTTGTTCATTGTTAAATACAGCTATGATATCATCCACATAACGACGATACACAACAGGAGAGAAAGGTAAGTCCTGCCATTTATGTTCTAGATTAGCTAAGAAGACGTTAGCAAGGGTTGGACCCAACGGGCTACCCATACTTACACCATCCACCTGTTGGTATACAGTATCATTCATAAGAAAGCAACCAGACGTGGCAAATTTTAATAAGTCTTAAAATACTTTTTCTTCGTACTTCGGTTTATTGGCATTACTAGGTGAGTACACTAATTTAGTTGCAATGTTGATTGCTTCAGTTACGGGTACGTTGGTAAATAAGTTTTCGACGTCAAAGCTCACAAGGGTGCTATGACGATTTATTTTATGTTTAACATCATCTAATACACTAATGAAATCATTAGTTGATTTCAACATAAGGTCATCATTGATATGTGGTTTAATTAAATTGTCTAAGTATTTAGCTAATTTATAATTAGCGGCACCAATAGTACTAACTATCGGTCGAACAGGGTAATTGTTCTTATGTACTTTTACGGTACCATAGATACGTGCAATGTTACTACCAGAAGGCAGTATGTCCTTATAAACGCTGTCATCAACTTTATTTTTTACATATTTATTGAGATAGCGAGATAATTTATTTTCCTCGATACAAACAGGATGTTTTTTAATATCATTAGGTACAGGAATTATTTTAAATTTAGAAGAATCACTCAATATCGCATTAAGTTTATGATTATAGTCATCAGTATCTACAAGCACGATACCTTGACCTTTATCAAAAGAACAAATCTTTAAGTTACGAATCTTAGATAGTCTATTTAAAGTCATGTGTAACATACGGTTACGTTTACTTTTCAAAGTGTCATTGCAGTTATCTTCGAATTCCTTCAGTGAGTGTATTATATCTAATTTTATTTCTTTGGTCCAGTTAGGATCATTGCGTGGTACGCCACAAATTGATTTTTCTAGTTCATATTTCATTTTATCTAAATCAAGGTGTCTAGGAGCAATAGGATTTTTTAAACCATACCGTAATGCTTCACGTTCAAACAGAGAGAGTGAATGGCTACTAAGGTTAATGATGCAATCCGGGGTTGCAGTCCTTTGTTCAAGCCAAAGTTTACTTAATTTACTACGATGAGATTCTTTTACTTGTAGGAGAGAGTTATTGACATGTTTGTAAATAGCCAATTTTAACGTGAGAATACGAAACCACGATAATTGACTCGAAATGTGACTGGTAAGTTTTTGGAGTTTAAATTTATTGTGTTTCAATCTTTTATTTAAGAATTTTATATGCGATGTGATGGCTAATTTGTTGAATTGATCAACATCATCACTAATTGGTTTAAGTTTAGGTTTAGTGAGAAGAAATTTAGGACACAAGTGAAGAATATCACAATCATTGAAATAGGTGATATCCAATTGTAATTTTTTGACTTTGAGAATGCATTTTTCCAGTTTTCGGAGATCATTCACAGATACATTAAAGTGATTACTTATTCTAAAGTATAGATCAGCAAGATTACTACTTTTTACAAACCACAGTATACAACAAATGACTAGTGAGTATAGACTCATAGTTAGGTAAGTACATTAACAAGATAGAAAACACTTGATTTTGCTGAGACGTCTTTCGATTGTTACCAACAATCTTCATCAGAGCCACTAAAGTTAGGTTAACGTGCGGTAGGAAATTATGCAAAAATTAAGTAAAATCAATACAGTAGTATGAAGATGAAGTCGACAACATACGAGGTAAAATAACTTACAGTGTAGGTAAGATCAGCAGGTGAGTTACGGTAAGCCGCTTAACCAAACTTGTAAATACAAAACAGTACAGCGGTATGACACGGAGCCACAGGAGCTCGGCCAGCAACAAGAGTTCTATGATGCTATGTTACACAACCCAGTAAAATGTAGCAGTGAAGACCACGCACAAGACAACGAATGTTTAGACGGTGGAGATATACTCAGTCAATGTATTCTATAAATCACGTGGTTATTGACTGAGTATATCTCCACCATCTAAACATTCGTTGTCTTGTGCGTGGTCTTCACTGCTACATTTTACTGGGTTGTGTAACATAGCATCATAGAACTCTTGTTGCTGGCCGAGCTCCTGTGGCTCCGTGTCATACCGCTGTACTGTTTTGTATTTACAAGTTTGGTTAAGCGGCTTACCGTAACTCACCTGCTGATCTTACCTACACTGTAAGTTATTTTACCTCGTATGTTGTCGACTTCATCTTCATACTACTGTATTGATTTTACTTAATTTTTGCATAATTTCCTACCGCACGTTAACCTAACTTTAGTGGCTCTGATGAAGATTGTTGGTAACAATCGAAAGACGTCTCAGCAAAATCAAGTGTTTTCTATCTTGTTAATGTACTTACCTAACTATGAGTCTATACTCACTAGTCATTTGTTGTATACTGTGGTTTGTAAAAAGTAGTAATCTTGCTGATCTATACTTTAGAATAAGTAATCACTTTAATGTATCTGTGAATGATCTCCGAAAACTGGAAAAATGCATTCTCAAAGTCAAAAAATTACAATTGGATATCACCTATTTCAATGATTGTGATATTCTTCACTTGTGTCCTAAATTTCTTCTCACTAAACCTAAACTTAAACCAATTAGTGATGATGTTGATCAATTCAACAAATTAGCCATCACATCGCATATAAAATTCTTAAATAAAAGATTGAAACACAATAAATTTAAACTCCAAAAACTTACCAGTCACATTTCGAGTCAATTATCGTGGTTTCGTATTCTCACGTTAAAATTGGCTATTTACAAACATGTCAATAACTCTCTCCTACAAGTAAAAGAATCTCATCGTAGTAAATTAAGTAAACTTTGGCTTGAACAAAGGACTGCAACCCCGGATTGCATCATTAACCTTAGTAGCCATTCACTCTCTCTGTTTGAACGTGAAGCATTACGGTATGGTTTAAAAAATCCTATTGCTCCTAGACACCTTGATTTAGATAAAATGAAATATGAACTAGAAAAATCAATTTGTGGCGTACCACGCAATGATCCTAACTGGACCAAAGAAATAAAATTAGATATAATACACTCACTGAAGGAATTCGAAGATAACTGCAATGACACTTTGAAAAGTAAACGTAACCGTATGTTACACATGACTTTAAATAGACTATCTAAGATTCGTAACTTAAAGATTTGTTCTTTTGATAAAGGTCAAGGTATCGTGCTTGTAGATACTGATGACTATAATCATAAACTTAATGCGATATTGAGTGATTCTTCTAAATTTAAAATAATTCCTGTACCTAATGATATTAAAAAACATCCTGTTTGTATCGAGGAAAATAAATTATCTCGCTATCTCAATAAATATGTAAAAAATAAAGTTGATGACAGCGTTTATAAGGACATACTGCCTTCTGGTAGTAACATTGCACGTATCTATGGTACCGTAAAAGTACATAAGAACAATTACCCTGTTCGACCGATAGTTAGTACTATTGGTGCCGCTAATTATAAATTAGCTAAATACTTAGACAATTTAATTAAACCACATATCAATGATGACCTTATGTTGAAATCAACTAATGATTTCATTAGTGTATTAGATGATGTTAAACATAAAATAAATCGTCATAGCACCCTTGTGAGCTTTGACGTCGAAAACTTATTTACCAACGTACCCGTAACTGAAGCAATCAACATTGCAACTAAATTAGTGTACTCACCTAGTAATGCCAATAAACCGAAGTACGAAGAAAAAGTATTTTAAGACTTATTAAAATTTGCCACGTCTGGTTGCTTTCTTATGAATGATACTGTATACCAACAGGTGGATGGTGTAAGTATGGGTAGCCCGTTGGGTCCAACCCTTGCTAACGTCTTCTTAGCTAATCTAGAACATAAATGGCAGGACTTACCTTTCTCTCCTGTTGTGTATCGTCGTTATGTGGATGATATCATAGCTGTATTTAACAATGAACAACACATAGATGTATTCCATAATTTTCTAAACATTCAACACAGTAACTTGCACTTTACATCAGAAGTGGGCAATAAAGAATTACCGTTTCTAGATGTCCTTCTGAAAATTGATGAGGACAATATACTTACTGAGATTTATCGTAAACCTACCTTTACAGGTCTTTTACTGAATTTCAATGCTTTATGTCCTCGCAATTGGAAAAACACACTAGTATTAGGCATGCTTCATCGTGCTTACAATGTATCCACCAATTGGAATCTATTCCATAATGAATGTAATAAAATTACCAATATCTTAAGTAGAAATGGCTATCCATTGCAATTAATTCAATCAACAATTAACAAATTTATAGGTCGTAAATTAAACAATTTTTCACGCGTTACAATTGATAATGACTTCAATAAAATAATCAAAATCCCCTTCGTGGGTTATGCATCACAGAAATTTAGTAATAAGTTAGTAAAAATATTTCGTAAACTTAACTTGGAATGCAAGGTTGTTATGACCTCGTTCAAAACTGGAAGATATTTCTCCCTTAAAAGTAAGTTAGGTCCAGACATGCAATCGCGTCTTGTCTATTGCTTTCAATGTCAGGTTGATCCTGATTGCCAATATATTGGCAAAACCAAAAGACGTCTGCATCAACGTAAACTTGAACACTTAAGTGGCAATAGTGCCATTGCACAACACATAGAACAATGTAACCATTGTTTTCGTAACTATAATGATTGCTTTAAAATCATTTACCGTGGAAACTCGGACTTTGAGATTAGCATTGTTGAATCTATAAAAATTTTTAGTAGCAATCCATTGCTTAACCGAACATTAGGTTATAATGGTAGCTCTTATTTCTTGAAGATATTTAACTAACAATACCTATTGTTTAATTGTTTATGCGTAGTATTTAAATAACCTTTTCTTCGTTGCAGATTGTAACCACGTGATTTATAGAATACATTGACTGAGTATATCTCCACCGTCTAAACATTTGTATTTCAGGTCATTCTGTCAATTACTATCTTTAGTGGGCTTTTAAGTGATAAAATGCTCCAGCTGACATGATCTCGAGTTAACGGCTTAAAGTGACAAGCATATAGACTGGTCTCCTATAGACGACAATCGAAATGATATAGTGACGAAATGCAATTATTTTCAAAATAATTTAGACTTGGCCTTTACAAACTGTATTCCTGTGTCTTATGTTACCTTTACAAAAAACGACAAACCGTGGATGACACCTGTCATTAAACAGTTAATCAACAGTCGTTGGAGGGCATATCGAGAGAGACTATGCGAAATATGAACACTTTAAACGGAAAGTGAAGCTTGAAATTGAGAAAGCAAAGATGACCTGGAATAAAAGAATGAAAGGCAACAACATATGGCAAGCTATCAACTTTGTATCGGGCAGACACAAGCAAAATGCTATTGACAATATATGTCAGCAATTCGAAACTCCTGACGTAGCGGTGAACGTCATAAATTGTATTTTTGCGAACAATTTCAGAAAAGTGATGTTTTTGAATTACCTCAAATGCCATTATATGTACCACAGTTTGAAATTTATGATGTCAACAATGCCTTGTGTCAAATTAACCCTAAAAAAGCCTCAACAGATATTCCGTCTGTACTTTATAAATCTGCGTCATTCATTATAGCGGAACCTTTGACTGAAATTTTCAATTTCTCACTGAGAAGTGGTATTGTTCCCTCGAAATGGAAATGTTCAGCTGTGATACCAGTGCCTAAAACCTCAAACCTCAAACGCATCGATACATGACCTTCGACAAATTACCCTGATTTCTGTACCATTAACGCTTTTTGAACGCTTGATGTTGCGGAACTTAAAGGACAAACTGCTTGGAGGATATGGAAAGGACCAGTATGGATTCCGACCTAGATCATCAACTACATGTGCTACAATTGCTTTACACGACTATTATACCGAATGTTTAGAGAATCCGATTGTATCAGGCATTCAATTCGTTGCCTACGACTACTTTAAGGCATTCGATAGACTGAAATTCGATACGATTATCATAAGATTAATAGATTGCGAAATTCCTCTGTATTTCATTCGATGGATCAGTGACTATTTGACAGGTAGATATCAATGTGTGCGAATTGGTATGGCAAGCAGCGACTATGTAAGCGTGACATCTGGTGCTCCCCAGGGTTCAATTCTTGGCCCTTATCTGTTTTCGATTGTGACTGGCAGCTTTGACATATGCGAAAAACCATGCAAAATCATCAAATATGCCGATGACTTTACGTCCTGTGTCCCTATTTTCATCAACTCATCGAATTCTCATGTGGAAGCAGTTCATCACTCTATTGTGGAATGGTCTAACAGCATCGGCTTGACTCTCAACATGAATAAATGCAAAATATTGCTAATAAGACGGTCACCAAGCTTCATCCCTATCCATCTTCCGAATATATTCCAGTAGTAGAGGAATTGAAAATTCTTGGGGTCATTTTTGACTCAAGCAATAATTGGAATGCTCAGGTCAACTCTACTGTCAGAACTGCAGCGAAAAGACTGTTTATAATTCGTATTTTGAAGCAATATAACGTTACTGAATTGTCATTAATAACAGCCTTTAATGCAACTGTGCGCTCAATTTTGTAGTACTGTTCTCCCTTGTTGATTGGACTGTCCCAAGAAAACTCTTCAAAGTTAGAAAAAATTCAAAACCGGTTTCATCGCATCTTATGCGGAAGCGACTACAGAGACTGTGTAAGGCATGGATTCGAGTCCATTGCAAGCAGAAGAAAGTGTGCCGCTTTAAAACTTTTTTCGCAGGCCAAGTCTCCATCTCATATCTTGAATCCTTAATTGCCTCCTGTCGCAGTTTCTGAAAGAATTCTTTTACCAATGGCGAGAACTTCAAGACGACAAAACTCGTTCTTTATCAAAGCCGTAAAATGGGACAATGATGGTTACACCAGACGCTCCTGAGTGATTTTTTTAAACTCGTCACTACTCATTTCACATATAAATCTGTGATCCGTGTATATTTTCATGAAGTTCACTTATTTCAATGACTTTTCAACTTACTTGTCTATGTACAATCACGATTTTCAATTTATGGCAATAAAACGCTTATTATTATTGTTATTATTATAGAGAGAACTTTATGTTTTTGTAATCATTGTCATTCATTTTTGCAATAGTCTCCGAAATTTGAACGTAACACGATCTTCATTTCATCGCAACTGCAATGATAGATGTTGACTCTTCATGCATGTGCATCCGATTAAATATCAGTATTTGTTTGCGAGGATTGGCGTTGGACTTCCGCTAGAAATATGGGATTACCTAATTAATCATCCAACAGCTGTCTTGTAAGCGTGGAAGTAATTATGTGATTAAGTGCTTCGTAAATCATTCAAGCTATTTCACATAAGTGTCTAGCAACACTATTTCTAGTTTCATTAATTCATGACCATGCTTACACACTTCTAAGCGTGTGAACATTTCAAAGACATCCATAAATTAATAATGAATGCAGAAATAAGCTATAGATCTACATGTTATTTATATTTATGTGTACTAGACATTAGGTAATCTATTATATTGCACAATTGTCCACTATGGAAGTTGCTTTGATTTTGTTTTCATCCGCTTCCTGGATTCTTCTAATTTCTTCGAATTCTTCGAGTTCGCAGATGTATGTACTGTGTTGGCAGAGTTCCTCTTCGTTCAATGTAAGTACATTGGGTATTGACGCCACGTGCATCCTTTTTTGATTACTGGTCTCATCGTTTTATTGTAGTGGTAGGCTCATTGTTCATACAGTTTGAGCTTTGTTTTATTGTATATTTCTATTATCAATTTTTTTCTCCGCTAACTCTCAGGCCACATATTTATTTTGATTCGATGTTACCTATCTTCCATGCTGATTTAAGTGTTAAGGTAATTAACTATTACTGACTTCAGCATTGCACTAGCTGCTAATTTTGATCCAGTCTTAAATTATGGAGTTTGGCCGAATTACTAATCGCCAGGCAAAACAAGTGTAAGTGGGAGGCTCTGCTTAGATCCATCGGCTGTTAGCACCCGCCTTGGCGAGGCAGCGCCTCGACAATCTTTTGCAGCCCGGCCTGATGCTCTTGGGCTTTGAGAGCACATAGTCCTCGAGTATTGCCTTATTCGATAATGGGTAACATTAAAACTTTGCTCGCAGCAACTAGGAACAAATACCTGTACAGCATTAAAAAAATTTGTGCTGCTGACAACACAAGCAATTTTTCTCTTAACAGTTGTGAAAGAAAAGGTTGCTTATGCTGTTGGTCCGTGCATAAATCTTCATATTTTGTTTCAAGCACTAATGGAAAGGCCCTCTTCATTGACTCAAGTGGTTCATTCAATTGCAAATCCAACTTTGTCATCTATCTTATTTCATTTAGCCAGTGTGAGTTCCAATATGTTGGTAAGACTACCCAATCTATAAATGGCACACTAAATCGTCAACGTCACCAAGCATCCTCAAAGTCAACTTATTTCCTTTGTGATCACTTCAGACAAGATGGTCATAATTTTTGCAATCTTAGATTGCAAATTATAGACCATGTTGATTCCACCTTTTCTGATAATTTTGACCTACGAGATGATGAGCTTCTGAAGAGAGAAGATTTTTGGATTAAAAAGCTTTGCTCAATCTTCCCACTTGGCTTAAACGATGGGATACAAGGTTGCAATTAAACAAGGGCTACCACTTAAAATTTGTTTACTAGTGATTTGAGTGTTCTTCCAACCCAAAACTTAGGGACTTGTTGGCCACGGGTACCAATTATAGGTAACCTATTCCCAAAATCTTGGGATTTTGTGAATATCAACGTTAAAAATGCAATAGTTAACTTTCTTGAAAAGTCGTGTAGAAAATGCGCCCCCACTAGGAATTGCGACTTCTTGTATCGGTCTGAGGCTGTACTTAAGATCATTAGTATAGTAGTCACTAAGGCAATTTTTTATGATATGTCATATTTTTGTCATTTTTAGGGTGAGGTAATATTGTCATATTTTCTGTATGTCATCATATCTAGTCATATTTTGGTCATTTGGCTGTAGTTTTAGACTGTTGGAGTTGTCGGGAAGTATAGAAATGCCCGATGCTTGCAGAATGACGCAATATTGGTCCTCTCAGCAGCGCGATGCAGTCTGAGGACAGTTCAAATGCGTGCATTGACTACATATGTATGTCATCGGGGGCACCAGGATTGGCTCGTCTGTCGTCTGTCTTTCCTTGCCGGCCAACCGCTGCTTCGGTAGAGCATCCTTCTCCATGTTGAAAAAGATACTATGCAAAGACAGACATTTTCAGAAATTTTTACATAATCTTACATGACATTCTCTTTACTAATTTGAAACAAGTTAAGGACTCCTCAAGATAGGTGTGTGACCAAATATTTAGCAGTTCCAAGAATTTCATCTGCATTGGATATTATGGAACGTAAAGATCAAGAGCCAAGGTAAGTGGCCTTTGCACCACGGAGATCTACCATAAAGTTGATGAGTTCTTCTCTCCAGTGGTGATATATACGTATTTCCCCGAAACACTGGCTTGAACGTCTTTGCCGCCCAACTAATCATGTTTGCTAGAATTTCTTCAGGTAGTTCCGCCGTCATATAAAAGGGGAAATCCGCCAGAAAGGTGCATTTTCGGGAATTTTCGTTCCACCGTCTTCTAGACTGAATATTCAACTCGTATTCCTGTAACTTTTGCATTCTATACTGAGATAGTATATCGTAGAATACTGGGCAATTATCTAGATCTCCATCTCGTGCTATCTTCTATTGAATATACCGGTTAAAATTGGGAAAAAACACATTTTTTAGCTTTCCACAGCTCATATGCCTTTAATCATGCTACGAATTGTCCAGTACAATACGGATTTTCGACAAAGCGAGCGTCCGAGTTTGATCATCAGGACACTAAACTTTATTTTGATGAAGTTCTTTTGTGCCTGAAAGTCATATAATTGACTAAACCGATGTTTTTGATGTTTCCAAAAATTCTGATGTCATCAGACCGACGCGTTTTTGTCATCAGACCGACACATTTTTTTCGGACATCAAAAACATGTATTCATGTTCTAAATATGTCATAAGCATCGCCCAAGGTCACAGATCATTGAGTAGGAATCCTAGGATTCTGAGATTAAGTGATACAAATCCATAGAATAAAGGGAAGCAAAAGTATCAATTAAATCCACCACAAATGTCATCAGACCGATGCGTCTTTGTCAATGTATGCTTGGTAGTATAGGAGGAATATTTGCAAACCTTATGATTTGCATGATTCCTGCATGATTTTGAAGTTCAGTGACTGAAGTAGAGCTTATAAGTATATGATAAAACAATTTTTAGAGCAAAATACAGCACAGTATGTCATCAGACCGACGTTGTCGGTCTGATGACACTAAGCGTCGGTCTGATGACAATGAGCGTCGGTCTGATGACAATACAATGTATACAATGAAAATATGTGAAGAATGTGAATATGAATTCATGGCTATAGAAACAGAAATGGATGCAGATGTACCACTTCAGTGTGGTTCATGCTGGCATCGATATTGTCATGCCAGGAACTCCTTAATATCAATTCCGCTATTTTATGTTGTAGGCCTTGAGACTAATTCAGGAGCCTAGGCTAAGTATGTCGCCTGAACGATGTCTTTCTCACACATTTAAACATTAGACAGCTTAGTGTGGGCTCCAATATTCAGCAAGTAGCCTAACTAAAGCATCACACCATGACGAGTAGCGAATACCTCCTAAGCAAATATGTATGAAGTTTATTGTATTCACATCACAGCTGAGGTTCAAGCTCCGGTAGAGCACGGAGTCGTGCTGGTGATGCATACAGGGCTATTGTCATCCACGCATCTTCCTATGCAGCATGCCTGTTGATTGGTCAACAACAAATTTTTGCTGCATAAGTCGATAAGCATTGCTTTTTTATTACTGTGAGTGATATTTTGTACACCGATTTACGCGTTAGCGAAGAAGAGAGAAAGAGATCGAAAATACCGTCTCAAAAAGAAAGATGATGAAGGATACAGGGCAAGGCGAAGAGAAATATGTAGAAATTCATGCAAGAAGAAAAGTGAGCAGTTATCAAGAGATAAAAGAATGCAAAGAGGCAAGTGGAGGAAAAGTCAACGAGTGTGCCGAGAAAAAAGAAAGACCAACCAGGGAAGTAATCGGGAAGAAGATCAATTGAATTCATCACAATCCAGCTCAAAGAGAGAAGCAGTTAATCAGGGAAAAGCAGAAAAGAAGAGTACAGATCTGCAGTCTTCGAAAAGAAAATCATCTGAAAAAGAAAGCTCTCTGTGGAGACTTTCGAAGCGCTTTGCAAATCTGAAGAAGAGATACGAAGGTTGCAATCTCTCCAATGAGTCTCGCGAACCTACACACGATGCAATGCCTTCTACGAGTAAAATGGTCAGTGATATCATGAAGAATCGATTACAAACACGAGTCAGTTTGCAAGCGTATTTATCCATGTTGTGCGATTTGAATAGCGGAAGAAAGAAGATTCTAATCGAAGCTGCCAGGAGGGTTTCTCAGAAGTATCGAGGTATGAAGAAACACTTTCAACTCACAACCAGAATCGCCAATAAAGCGCTACGTCAATCTCACCAAGAAAGTGAGCACCGCTCCACTGCACAGAAAAAACAGAAGATTACTGAAAAAAGAATCAGCGAGTTTTATTGTCGAGACGACAATAGTCGCTTGACAGCGGGCAAGAAAGAGACTGTAACGAAAAAGAAACTGAAAATGCAGAAGCGTTACATGCATTTTTCACAAGATTTGTTATACGAAAAGTTCTTAGCGGAGTCTAATGATCTTCAGATTGGCACGACGACTTTCTACAAATACAAACCATTGTGGGTATTGCGACCTCGAATAAACGATAGCGAACAATGCTTGTGTATCAAATGCTCGAATTTGCAGGTAAGGTGTAGCACAATGTGTCTATTGTTGATAATATGTCTTGTATATCGGTAATTCATACGTATATTGCATATCATATCATAAATGTATTTAGACATATTAAACTATCTTAATATGTTCACCTTATTATACTATTAATTAGGTTAAATACAGGCACTCTGCTTCTGCGGGCTATTAAATTTCATAAAAATCAAAAAGCTTAATCAAATGTCGTATATCTACATGTAGTTCTCGATTGATTTTATCCATACTCAATAAGGAGTAGCCTGTTTGTATTACATGCTGTAAGTTTTATGAGAAATGAGTCGCATGTGCAAGAGCTTATGTCAATTATAATCGCTTGAAATATACTATCAAGCTGTCGCTTGAAATATACTTTTGTACGATTATAATACATTCAATCATTCCATATTTTATTAAAATTGCGTTAATTGTCTATTTGATCAATGCAGACAATTTCTATTCTCTTTCATACACTAAACTTCACAGTCCACATCTGCGTGTATGCAATAAGCAAACAAACCATAGGCCATTTTGAACGTTTCAGATGTTGGATAGCGCTGTTGGTCTGGTGCAACGATTTGAGAATGATTTGAAGGCACACGCAATGCATGAATTCATGAGACATCAGTTCAGCGAAATTCGTGGAGTTAAAGAAAATTTGAAACAAGATGAATTATTGATTCACATAGACTTTTCTGAAAATTATTCTTGCAAGCGTGGTGAAGAGGTTCAGGCTGTTCACTTTGGCAACAGGTCGCAAGTTACGATTCATCAAGGTTACAGACCTGGATCTCCAGCAAATGGCTTTGTTACATTATCAGATGACAAAAGAAAATCTGTAGATGCGATCGGAGGGCATGTCAACGCAATATTCGTTGATTTATCTGTCGATTCAGTAAGAAAAGTAAGAAAAATTCACGTAAAATTCTTTCTTGACTTCTGTAAAATGAGGCTCTAAACAATTTGTTAACAAAAATGGGGTTATAATTTGATATTAAAATTTATAACGTTTAATTTACAGCGTCGTCGACGCCGCATCAGTGAAAACATGAATAGAGTTCTTTCAATATTTTCTTATCAGACATTTTATGATGTAAATTATGTCGTCTATAGAGAGACGGCTGCAAGTTCATACCTGCATTCATATGAGATTTGAAGCACATTGTTAGACATGCTAATTTTTGGAAATATTAATAGATAATAAATTAATAATGTTGGTACTTCTAATAGAGGCTACCAGAAAGGTACAATGCACAAAAAGCATAGATATCAGACTAAAAATTATTTTCGTATTTCAGCTTATCGTTGTATCAGATTCGCCATCAAGCCAGTACCGAAACTGGAACACATTATATCTAATGACTCATTATATCTAATGAGATCAATGGAATCGATCGATTTGAGTAGTTGTACCCAGAAGCCGGACACGGCAAAGGACCAGCCGACGGTATTGGCGCGACCGTCAAACGGATGACTGACAATCATATGGCACGGGGAAGAAATATTGATTCAGCCAAAGACTTGCTTACAATATTATCTGATTCGGAAACGAAAATATTGCATAAATTGGTGAGTAGCATATTGTATAGAATATAGCGCATATTTTCTAGTTTGCATTTATTAGCTTCAAAGGGGGAAAGTTGGTCAATCAATTCAGTTTAAATGAATTAAGATAAATTACATGTGAAGGAATGCAAAAGGTCATATCTCAATATTTATTTATTCAATATCTAATTATCATAAAGTGTGCATTATTGTTTATTCTTGAAATTTTTGACATTATCATTTTGTAGGTGCATCAACGAGAGATCAACCAATGGAAGAATCTGCTCAGGAATCTCAAACCGATTTTAGGATAATGAATTGTCATCATGTGAAGTGGAACAACGGTCAAATATTTACCGCGAACTAGCATGCCACTGCAGTCCTAATGCAGATTGTGATTGCTTCAACAAGAAGCAGTGGAAGTTTTTGTAACTGTATTTCTTGGATGCAGATGTTTTTTTTATCCAGAATGATCTTTTTTTGACACACGGACTTCTTTTTATTCAAAGGATTTCTATTAATACAAAATAGGTTTATTTACATCAGAATATGCTAGTAGGTGTGAAGATTCCCCGAAACAGTCTTTATTGAGCAGTCTAAAATGATATATAGAGGCACAAGTTTAATTTCTAACAATCTAGGGTTGAATTTATCAAACAGAAACATATTGTCATCAGACCGATGCACATTGTCATCAGACCGACGCATCTTGTCATCAGACCGACGCTTCTAAAAACTTAAATGCTTGAAATATCAAAATTGCGTGAAATGGTGTGGTTGTCACATCAAAATTCGTTGTTATCATAATTATTTACATAGTTTTAGACTATCACATCAAAGATTTTTGAACTTTCATTTTTGACACACGAAAATGCACCTTTTTGGCGGATTTCCCCAAAAAGCCAAAGACAGCTTCAAGAACAGAGCATAAAAGTCTGATACTCTAATCATTTTTTTTCATGCATGAAATCCTTTTCGGGGAATAGGTTTCTTGTTTATAAATTTGATTGTTTTTCACCTCGCCAAATACCTTTCATCATAGAAATGTTTGACTAACCGCTGTTATCCCTACCGGTATATTCTCATGCATCCTTATGTTCTGATGCACCTAATTAAATTTGCATTTAAGTGTTAGCTATGTTTCTTAAGGATTGGAGACTTTCATTACCGTTCATTCGATATCGTCGGCCTGGCTCCGCCATGTGGTACAGGTTGAAGGTGCATGGCATTGCTTGAATCATTTTTCGTTCTCAAAATAATAAAGAAAAACCACCTTTCTTGGCCGCTCAACTTTCTTCAACTTTTATGATCTCAGTCAAATAAAATAAGTGTACAAAAACCCCACTATATTGTCGGCCGTTGGCCTTCACGTGATGCGATATTGTTTCCAACAATGCTCTTTTAAGAACAAAAAAATGATTCAAGCAATGTCATGCAATCAAATGCGGAAAAGATTCTTTCAATCTGGTTCAAATCAATTCAACAGGAATAATTGAATTGTTTCGTGAGATCGTCGATAATCCATGATCATCAAATGAAAGTCTGATGAACAGGCTATTCAATGGATATAAACAATTATTTATATCTGTTTTAGAAATAGATTTTAGCGCGATTTGAGTCGAACTAAACGTTTGAATTATTTGACCTTTGTCCTCATCTAATGACAAGGATGTAATCTCATAACGATTGATAATCATCATCTTATTAACCAACTTGACTGGATATTTCGATTGGTGTATGTTTCATCAGTTTTGTTGTCATTTTCCATTCCAAATAGTGATCTAATGGAAATTTGTTAAAAATTGGAGTTTTTGACCTTCACCTCAGTCGAGGATGGCCTTCAAAATAATGCTGTTTTTCTGAATCCCTTCTCCATGCCCCACGATTGATGTGTGGCTTGACAAAATTGATGTAATATTTTGGGAGATCAGCAGGTGGTGGGCGAAATTCTCCCTCCCACGTGGGACGCGCTTAGAAAAATACCTCAGTGTGGCCAGGACTTAGACTAGATTTATCAAATCTACAATCTGAGTTTGACTTTTGAATCTAGCGACGTATGAATAATTCTTACTTTATATGGTATCCAAACAGCATCGGCTCGAATTTTGCATCCACTTCTGTCATCTTCAATGTCCCAGGGTCGATGATTTGACAAAAGAAATTCTGACTTTTCCAACGTGATGGAATTCCTGCACCGATGAAGCGAATATCTATTCCACGTCGTTCGTCTAAGTATGCCGAAAATATGAAAACATCCTTTTCTCCGACGAAGTGAAACGATTCATGATTAGTCTGCAACATTGAGGCTGAAAAAATGGACTCATTTGGACACTTATTTGAATGAATCTTGGGTGATACCGTGACATTCCGACCTGCTTTATACAGCGAAAGCGGATGGAATTTGAATAGATGAGATGCGATTAGATTTCTTTCTTTTCTTAAAACCCGACGAATGAATGGTCCGTAGGAAATTACCGTTATCGTCATAGCTGCCATGAAGAAAACAGCAAAGTAGTAAAACTTCGGTCGAAACATTTGTATGATAAATTGCTTGTTGCACCATACATGTCGTTGAGTGTCATGCATTTTAGTCGACTGACAGCCGTTTTATCGCAATGAGCATGAATTTCAATGATTTCATCCTATTGCATGCTCACGCGTTCTTATTGGAATATTATGTTCAACAACTAAATCTCTTCTCCAGAGGATTGTTGCGGATTAATTCGCTGAGATTCGCCATGCTACGGAAACTCTGCATTTAAGCATGAAAATTGACACATTCGATCAATTATCTGTTAAATATCGATACACTGCTCATATCAATCTTGATTTTTCACAGAAATAATCCCCGGTATGGCTTCGAATATACCTGTACCAAAAGAATTAAACCTGCATAATGGCGATATCGCAGAAAATTGGAAGAAATTTGAGAATGCATGGAGGAGATACGAAATTGCAGTCGGATTACAATCAAAGACGGACGAAGAAAGAGTAGCTACATTGTTGACTATAATAGGAGAAGAAGGAGTAGAGCTATATGAGACACTGGAATTTGACAAAATTGGGGATGAATTGAAAATAGAACCAGTGCTGAAAGAACTTAGGAATTATTGTATCCCACGAAAAAATAATTTGTTTGAAACATATCGCTTCTACAAACGAAAGCAACAAGATGGAGAGTCCATAGACAATTACGTCACCGCCTTGAGAACAATTGCAGAAAATTGTAATTTCAAAGATAAAGACAGGCAATTACGTGATCATGTTGTCATTGGTATAAAGGATGACAAGGTTAGAGAGAGATTGCTCGGAGAACCTGATCCAGACCTGAAATACGTCTTAGAAATTATTCGTAGCATTGAAACAGCCCAGAAACACAGTCAAGCCATGGTAAGCGCTATTGATGAGACTAATTTTGTTAGTAACATGAAACGATTACCGAACAATAATAAGAATAATTTCCCGAAAAGTAATACATGTAATTATCGACAGAATAAAAAGCAAGCTTACAAATTCAGACAACCAAATACTAACATGAAGACTCCCAATGACAATGATTGTAGATACTGTGGAACAAAACATTATTTTAGTAAAGATAAATGTCCAGCATGGGGTCAAACATGTCAAAAATGCAAGAAAAAAATCACTTCGCACGATGTTGCCGATCATTCTACAACAAAGCAAATGCATTAAGTGACGATGAACGGGAAGACCATGAAATTTTTCACATCTCTAGTGACAAAACAAGGAAATTAATGAAGTCTCTACGTATCTGGAAAACTGATAAATCTGTTAATTGGCAAATTGATACGGGTGCCACTTGTAACGTACTACCTTTTCAGGAATATGTACGTATCACCGGCGATAGATACGGAAACAAGCTGAAAAAAGGCAATATTCGCATAGATACGTACAACGGATCGAGACTGAAAATTGCAGGAGCAACTATCATATCCGTTGAATACCCTAACGGTTATAAACGCGATCTGAAAGTTATTGTCGCGTATGTCAATGCCAACCCTTTATTATGCTTAGCTACGAGTCAAGAAATGTCTGATTAGCACCCCAGAGTTGGAAGTACTTAGCGTAACGAGTTCTCGAAAATCAGAGGACATTTTATCTACATTTGATGATGTATTTAGAGGATTTGTTTGCATTCCTGGTGAATACTCAATTACAATTGATGAAACAGTGAAACCAGTGATAAATCCTCCAAGAAAAATACCTATCGCAATCAGAGACAAATTACGAGAATACCTGACAAAACTTGCATATGAAGGAATTTTAAAAAGAGTGACAGAATCAACAGATTGGGTTTCAAGATTGGTTGTAGTTTGTAAACCTGGAAAATTGAGGATACATATTGATTCACGACATCTCAATAAGGCAATTAAAAGAAAGCACTATCCTCTACCAACAGTAGAAGATGTTGCTACAAGATTGCAAAATGCAAAATTTTTCAGTGTTTTAGACGCAGAGGATGGGTTTTGGCAAGTTAAACTTGATTACAATTCGAGTCTTCTAACAACATTTAACACACCGTTTGGTAGATACTGTTGGAGAAGAATGCCATTTGGGATCAATTCTGCACCAGAAGTCTGGCAAAGAAAAATGAATGAATTGATGATAGAGGGACTCAAGGGAGTAGAAGTGATAGCAGATGATTTCCTGATATGTGGTTTCGGAGATACGCAAGAATCAGCACTGAAGGATCACGACGAAAACTTGAAGCGATTCCTTGAACGTGCCAGAGAAAAGAATTTAAAATTAAATAAAGACAAAATAAAATTAAATAAAGACAAATTAAGAATGACGGAAGTTCCATTCATTGGTCATGTACTAACTGATCAAGGTGTTAAGATAGACATGAGGAAGGTTGAAGTCATAACGAAAATGCCGAATCCACAAAATGTAAAAGATCTAATGAATCTAGGAATGTGCCAATATCTGGCAAAATTTCTACCTAAACTATCAGATGTAATGGAGCCACTACGAAAATTAACACAGAAAGATGCAGAATGGAGATGGACTGAAGATCATCAGCAAGCAATTGATGAACTGAAACTTATGGTAACGAAAACTCCGATATTAGCATATTTCGACCCAAAATTAGAGGTAACAATACAATGTGATTCCAGCGAAAAAGGACTTGGTGGAGTGTTATTGCAAAACGGAAGACCAGTATCTTTTACGTCTAGAGCTTTAACTCCTACTGAACAAAGATATGCACAAATAGAAAAAGAGTGTTTGGCAATTGTACATTCATGTACAAAATTCGACCAATACCTGTATGGTAAACCTAACATCATAGTCGAATCGGATCACAAGCCTTTAGAGACAATATTTAATAAAGATATTTTTAAATCACCTAAACGACTTCAGAGAATGCTATTATTTCTACAAAAGTATGATCTAAAAGTAACATAAAAAAAGGCACTCTATTATATATCGCTGATACCTTAAGCCGAGCTTTCATAAATGATTCAACAAACAATGAACATTTTGACGAAACACTTCTTGTACAGTTGGAAGAAAATGAACAATTTTTTAAATCTCTTGAGCATATACGAATGTTGAAAACACATGAATTTGGTGGATCAGAACAACAGCTTGAAGAAATACGGCAAGCTACGGCAGATGATCAAGTTCTGCAGAAAATTATTCAGCTGATATCTTTAGGGTGGCCTAATTACGAGTATATATCAGAACTAGCAGATAACGTGACTAGAATATATTTTCAGTATCGTGATGAATTAGTTTGCGAAGATGGAATAATATTCAAAGGGCAAAGAATTCTAATACCAGCAAGCCTTCGAAAAAAGTATTTGGCAGAAATACATTCATCACACATTGGGATAGAAGGATGCTTACGAAGAGCAAGAGAGTTGATATTTTGGCCTGGAATGAACGCTGAAGTCAAAGATCTCATTTCAAGATGTCACATATGTCTCAAATATCGAGCACACCAACAAAAAGAACCTATTATCCAAGAGCAATTACCCGATCGAGCATGGGCAACAGTGAGCGCAGATCTCTTTCAGTATCGAAATCAACATTATATTGTTATGGTTGATCATTTTTCTAATTTTGTGGAAATCTCTACACTTTCTAAACAACTATCCAGCAAGAATGTAATACAACACATAAAGTCTATTTTTGCTAGACATGGAATACCAGAAAAGTTAATTACCGATAATGGTCCACAGTTTGCCAGTCAAGATTTTGCAAACTTCTCAAAAGAATGGAAATTTCAACATACAACATCAAGTCCAACATATAGCCAATCAAACGGCAAAGCGGAAAATGCTGTGAAAACTATCAAAAGCATATTCAATAAGAATCAAGACGCGAATCATGATATATATTTAGCTCTTCTTGATTGGAGAAATACGCCAACA
Organism: Prostheceraeus crozeri; assembly: GCA_907163375.1. Classification (NCBI taxonomy): domain Eukaryota; kingdom Metazoa; phylum Platyhelminthes; order Polycladida; family Euryleptidae; genus Prostheceraeus; species Prostheceraeus crozeri. Next base: position 952,298 of record CAJQUW010014466.1, read on the forward strand.
GAAGGCATTGGTACCAGTCCAGCACAAAGACTATTTGGTAGACCGACACGAACACTTATACCAACAAAATCAAGCAATTATATGCACGAGCATATACAAGATAATGAATGCAAGAGAAAGCTTACTGAGAGTAAAGTAAGACAAGCGAAATATTATAACAGACAAACGAAGCCTTTACAAGATTTACAACCCGGACAAACAATCAGAATGAAACTACCTGGAAAAGAAACATGGACAAAAGGGATTTGCGTAAAGAAGGTCAATAGGAGATCTTATGAAGTTGAGGTTGAAGGCAAGAAGTACCGGAGAAACCGAAGACACCTGCTGAAAACCAATGAACTCCCTCTAGGACCGTACATCGACATCGATGAATACGATTTGCGCCAAAACAGCACAGAACCGCCTTTTATAGTAAGACGCTCTGGAAGGGAAAGGAGGTAACCAGATTTTTATGGGAATCCAATATCCTATTAATTTTGTCTCAATTTTTTATTTTTTTTAAAAAAAAGAGAAGGATGTAACGTGAGTTGATATCCATGAACTTTGACCAGTTCGATGACCTTAGTGAGTTAGCTGAATTGCTATGATTTGAATTCAATGTAAATATGAATGCTAATATCTTGCATTACATAGATTGAGTTGAACTTCTGTAATGATGACTGAATAAAGCATCTGGAGCTGGAAAGACGCTCGTTTTAAATCCAATAGACCAAACACATTACAAATGTCTCAATTCGGCTACCAAATTATATACTCATTGATGTAATTAATGGAACAAACTATCATTGGCTTGAATTGAAGTTTGTTTCATTTTTTTCTCAGGTGTGATGCAATATCTCGCTTTCTATGTATTACCATTCAACACATCAGAGAATGGAGAAAGATCTATGGTGGTCAAATTTTGATATCGATACAACTGTCACAACTGCTTTTACAAATTGAACATAAACGTGAACTGAAATCCAGCTTTTGTAAAATAAAATGGCATACGATCAGTTTACCAGAGGTATTTAGTATTGGAAATATTATAGTACTATTGGAATGATTCGTTGCGGTAGAAGTTGTGCGAGTGTCTGCGAGAGCTGCAACTATCGAGAGTCGTTGTTTGGAGGTGGTGGCGTATCGTCTTCCAGGTGAACGCTTTGCCCCATGCTGTATTAACCCTTAAAGAGATATGGGACATATGTGTCCCATGACCTAAATCATACGCTACTACCCTGCACGAATTTTTTTATGTTATCTAATTGTGACACATTAGAAATTCATAAATAGTGATTCAATTTTGTAACAATTTGAGGTAAGTAGCAACCGTCCTACGTATTATTAATTTTATTTGAATTTTTAAGAAAATGAAATTTAAATTCAAATATTCAATTCAAAATTTTATCTAGAGATATGTTTTTTTGAAAACCAAATATTCAACCAAACTCATGATACTGTCTTTATATATCGGTAGAGTTTCGCCTATCTATAAGAGATACGATTTTACCGGACTTTGAGTGATATTTCCTCGTGGGACACATATGTCCCATTATCCCATTAGGTTAATTCTAGTGAAATTTCATTATTTCATTTTTTTCAAATTATATCAAGCGAAGTTTTGTATTGTTTGCAGTGTTATTATTACTAAGTTGTTGACTGGTGTAAAAGACACTTGCTTTACATATATAACTTGTTTTAACCACATTTTTCAATACAACTAGGATACAATTGGACAAAATGTCTTATAAAATATAGAAGTAACGCTAGAAAATTAGTTGCCGCCATGGAATTCAGCAAAACAGTTGCGGTCCTTTTGCAAGCACAAAAACGCTTCGCATGTAGAGCACGAAATGCCTGTACGATTTTCTTGTTTATTTTTCCTTTGACACAGTTTGCAACGCCTTCGTCCATCATTTAATTTTGGCATATGTTGAGATACAGCAATCGCACTTGATTTTCTGTTGATAGCAGAGAGAAGGAACGAATTCTTTCGTGAGCAATATGAGCCAATAAGTCCATTCACAATATGTTGTCGAAATTCAAGATGCGTTACGTTGATGTTGCAATTCAATTTCTTGTAATTCAGATAGCCATTGACAACTGCTGTGTCAAGATAATCAAAGAATATTCTGAGATAATATTTGTACTTGCTACGCAAATCAATAGTGTAGTTAGATTTCAGTTGATCAGCAAGATCGACGCCTCCCATGAAGCGATTATATATTTTAACTATGCTTGGCACTTCAAGGCAGATTTTATTAGCGCTGCCTTTTACCTTCCTTTCAGTAATTTGTTTCGCACAGGAGTCCTCTGCGTTTGATAATAAATGAACACTTCTCGTATCGATCCACTTCACAAAATTTAATTTCCTGTCCGTTGTTTGAAATGACTGCACTTCCTCTTTCATCATTTCTTTATCTGGCTTTGGTTTCGGCAGTCCTCTCCTGTTACGAACTGTTCCCGTCGCCTCCAGTCCATGTAGGTGTGGAAAAGGTATGGAGAGGAGAAAAAGTCATCCATAAATACTCGGCAACCGGAGCCAATGAGACTTTCAGTCATACGAAGAACAACATTTTCTCCAAGCCCAAGTTCCACAGTTCCTTTTCTTCCACTGTAAACTTCCATTTGATAAGTATATCCTGAACGTGAACCGCACCTCATCCACATCTTGAATCCCCATTTTATTGGCTTTGTTTTCACGTATTGTCGCATAGCATTGTGACCTTTGTATTTTATCATACGTTCATCTATACTTTGACATTGTTCGGCGGTACGAGCATTTTGGAATGCACTATTCAGGTGGTTCAAAATGCATCGTACTTTTGAAGCCCTGTCAAAGTTTGGATGATTCTTTGGAAGAGCAGATGTGTTGTCATTGAAGTGAAGCATGCGCTTGATAAGTTCAAATCTTTTGAGAGTCATCACACTAGAAATAAATGTCACGCGTAAATCACTGTCTGTTGACCAGTAGAAGCGAGTGCAAGGCAATTTGTGATACCCCATGACAAGAAGAATTCCTATAAACGCTTTCATTTCGTCAGCAGAAGTTTCGAAAGTCTCACCGTTCTGTATTGCACATCTGTTCGATTCATGTACGATAAGGTCCACCAAGGCATCAAAATTAGATGTGCGACAGAAGACATCATATGGTACTCCATTAGTAATATTTATACAATCATAGTCAATTGGACGATCGAATTCTGGTTTGCAAACTGGCTCACACTTGGCATCCCAAACAAATGTAGGTCTTTCAGTCATTGTATAAGAGCTGCTTTCTAATGGTTGAACATCCATTTCTGTTCGGCTCTCTTCACCTGTTTGTATCAAAACATTGGTTTCTTCACTGTTATCGGCGTTTGCTAGAACTTCAATATCATCTCTGTCTAATTCATCAACCTCGTCATCCGCAAACAATAGTTCCAAAACTTCCTCAGGTTTAAGATTAAAATGTCTGCCTTTCATATATGTGCATTTTCGTTTAGTCGCCATCACATCCAAGATACGAGGAAGAAGAATGCTGTGAAATTCATTCGCTTTCATTGAAATTCATTGTATTGGGGTGAGATGACGGTACGTATTGCGTGACGTCATTTTGATTTGATTCGACAATAAAAAGATACATTCGATTTCATGATTTCAGCTTGCTTCCGTCATAGAGATGAAAAAAGCAAATAATTGGCAGAAGCAAGTCAATCCACACTCTACTCCAGTTCACTTACTGTTTGCAGCTGTTGATAGTTGAGACCATTGATATCAATGCGGTAGTTAATACGATGATTGATCAATGATTGTGCACCTTACGGTCCTTACCTATTGCAAGAACATTTTGTCTTAGCTGTGCAACAGATACTGGTTACAATAAACCCGATCTTAATAACTAACTAATGGGATAATGGGACACATATGTCCCATCCCTTAAAACTGCCTAATGGGATAATGGGACATATATGTCCCAAGAATAAAAGTGGTCCTAAATCACAGTGTAAGTTTGAATTTGATAATTTAACGTGATTTTGAGCTAAATTACATCACAATTAACAAAAAATAATAATATCGCAGAAAAAAATGGAAATTGAAAATTTTGTCCCTTTAAGGGTTAAAGAACACGACAGATATGGTGGTGGAGGTGTAATGCTGTGGGGTGGCATTTGGCATGGCGGACGAACGACAGCAGTCATCATCAAAGGCACGTTGACTGGAGAGAGGTATCTCAATGAAATTGTGCTTCCTGTGGTTGCCCAGTGGTCAAGGTGCCCGGGTCGGCAAATATTGATAAATTTGGCAAATATTAAGCAAAACCTTGTCAACTATTTAGGAAATTTTGTTTAATATTTAACTAATACCTGGCAAATTTCTCAAGCATATAGCTAACTCCAAGCAAATTTCGCAAGGATAAAGCTAACTCTTAGCAAATTTTCAAGTATTTAACTAATTCCTAGCAAAGTATTCCCATGTATCTAACGAAACCCTAACATAATTTTAAAAGTAGTCAAACTGGTGAACGTTAGGTCAATACTTAAATTCTAGGTCCCATTGTTAACGGCAAACAAAGAGCTAAAAAGTGGTAGATAATTAAGTTTATACAGAAAATCGACAAAATTGACAGAAACTCGCAAAAATCTACACATGCATTAACATACATTTTATGTACATGAATTGTTTGAAATCCGTCAAAATGGTCTGTCTATTTTACTGGCACAAGTTACTGGCATACATCATTTCTGAAAATGTCAAGTGTCTCGAATTTTCTGCACATATGATATCGTGATCAACAGAGGATACTCGACTTAAATGATCTGAGTAGGAATGTAGTTTTTAATATGACTCAAAGCTTTTAACCCTCGGACGGAAGGGTGATTAAGATGATCTTGACTGTTGATCTCTGAGATCAATCAAAATATAAATGTCTGAATGAAGATGAATGATACAAAACTCATTGCATGTCGGCATTTGAAAAGGGTAGGTCAAAAACATGAGGTCATTTCAGATAGCCTAGCAAATATAGAGACCATTTTGACCTGTCGGCTATTTAAAAGACCAGTTAAATATAAAAAGAATAAGAATTTGATACACAAAAGCAGTCAGATCATTGATATAGCGTTAGTCTATTTCAAATTTTGTTAAAATTCGGTGGCGAATATTCTTTCTGATAAAAATACAACAACAAGATGTTGTCGAAACAAGCGAGCAGGATATACACAAAAGTTTCCGAATACAATTTCATAGGTAGCGGTATTTGCACTGCAGATTTCCTGCAATACTCCAATTTCATCGGAGATTTTCTAAAATGGTACATAAACAACATAGTCCTACAGAACTTAATACAATGTGATTTATTCTAACAAATTTGCCATCATCGACTACTGCAAAATATGAAGCGGAAGACTGTCTCCGGTCATAATCCAAAGAATGAAAAATAAGATGATTAATCACAAAACGGGAAAAGAAAATATCATCGTTAGAAAAGTTAAAATCATAATTCGACAAATCGTTCTGTAAAACAACTGTTCGTCGACCTAATGGCTTCAACAACTGCTCATTACTATCTTTCCTATCATCACTTATCTTGCTCAGTTTGGATCTCAAAAACCTTTTAATGATAAGTATATCAGGATTTTTTGTACCGGTTACATGCTTCTTCAAATGTCGGTAAGCGTTTTCAAACATAGTTGCAGAAACGCTCCACAAAGCACCAAACATTTCAACTTGTTCAGGTAAATGCTGAAGAGCATGAAATGTCATTGTTTGCACAGACTCACCCAAAACATCAATACACCGACTACGGAATTCGTTTAATATCAATTTCGCTGATATTACATCAGCAGCAGAAATGTATGGTTTCAATAAAATGCTAATGAATAGTGACAAAAACAGTACAATTTTCTTAAGTACATCGTTTTTACAATCGAAGAAAACAGGATAAAAATATAAAATAAAATTTCTCCATTCGGTTGCTTTGAACTTTAACATAAACTTTAAAGACCTTGGCTTTCTTTTAAACGAAGCCGGAACACGAATTGATGAAAAAATATTATCTAAATAAAGACGGCTCGATACAGGGGAACCTTTTCAAAATCGAGGTTATTAATTGTGCGGGTTATTCCAAGATATAGAAGATGCATGCAATCGTAAGGAACAATTGGGACAGCCATCAACTGTGCTAAAGGCGTCGAGCCTTTCACGCCAAAAAAAACAGAGTTTTCACTGGCAACAACATGTAAAAGATGTGACTGCTCATCGCGATTAGGACATGCGTCATTTACAGGAAAGATCAACTTCTTGTATTCAGACTTATATTCACCTTTGATTAGACAATTGGTGCAGCCGTAATAACCATTGAAGCTCACCATATTCAAACACTTTGCCTTAGCTGGCAAGTCTGCGCGCAGGGTCAACACCTTCAATTTCACTAAGATATCCATGTAAATGAATGACACTCCTTCTGCGTGTCTAACGAAAAAATTGAGAAATTTTGTGAAATCGGGAGCGGAACTTCCATAATATAACATACAGAGAAGTGCATTATCAAACTTCCGTCGCTTCATAGGATGCAAATTAATGATAGAAGCCATAATTGGCCACAACTGATAACTTTTGGAGGAAAAAACTGATGAAACTCCATCAGTGCTGACAACCAAGTATACATATTTCACTTCGTCGGTATCCATGTTCTTGAACGACCTGCTATTAGAAATATCGGTTAAATCACTGCGAAAAAAGAAAAAACCATTGTTTTCAGCGATTAGTTTCCTTAACTGTACTTCAATATCAACTGTTATGTAACGGCTACCTTTGTCATCAGATTCCACATTGTACAATCTTTCGATTGAAAATGTCATTTTCGAAAGAATAGGGCATTTATTTGGTGTAGGAAGAGAGTCAGCGAAAAGCTCCAATAGATCTTTAGCTGCTTCATCAGAAATCCCGTGTGAAGTTTTCACAGACATGAACTGGGTCGAGAACTTCTCCACTGACTTATCTGAACCCTCACAGATAAAATCTGAGAAGCTCGATTCGGAGTCGGACGAGACATCACTTTCTTCGTCCCTAACTAAGTTTTCATTTAAGAAAAATACCGGAGAGGACGTCCTTGTTTTATCCATTCTAACAAAAAAAAATCATTGTAGGATACCATGGGGAATTCACTCGAATTACATTGCAGCTCAGTGTCATTTGACAAGGATGCTGACAGTTCTAATTCAGAATCAGAGATATCGACCTCATTCAGAAACCGTCTCTTTCGACTGTACTTTGCATGAGACGAACCAGCTTCGTCATCCAAATTCGAAGATCGGCTCATACCAACACCTGAAATGTAAAATGTCTGATTATGATAACCATGCGCAATTTGGACAAATTAACTAAAGCCGAATTTCTCAATTCAATATACTACGATTCGTGCGCGATGCGCCGGTATGTACAAATAGGTGATAATGGAACAACAACAAAATTCATATCAGTATTGATGAACAATACTTTTAATAATATTTCAATAATATTTATCATGCAACAAATCCTTGACACCCGAGTATTGACGCGGAAATAGTGACCTTATAGGAATAGACGTGAAAGTGACAATCGTACACAGGTATGCATCCATGATGAAATAGTCTTGTTAAACTGTATGCAAACTTTCCGGCCTTTTTGATGTCAATAAATAGCGTTCGTAGACAATTGTTTTACTGTACACCTGCCCTGCACTTCCCAGTTTCCTTTATCGGTATCTTACAGCATCGGAAAAAGAATAAAGCTTTTTGAAGATATTGCGTAACAATACGCTATAGATTAGGGAATGAAGGGATGACGAAGCGTTATCTCTAAAACATTTTGTCTGTTCTAGTATTTAAAACATTTTTTTGTCCGGAAGAATCTAAACTTCTTCCGGATTGAAGTCTCGAAGTTGAACACAGAATCACCGACAATAACAGTGCGTAATATAAGGAATAAAGTCGGTGAATAAGGAATTACGCATTCGGGAAGTTCACATGTTCGACACATCTATATGAATTGAATAATGAACAACTAATTTGTGAACGCACTACACAGAAATGGAAGGCATAGAATGATGCCGGTGTCGGAAGATGCGTGGTCAAAATTCTTGTTTTGACAGTCATTCTTGTCACTGACAGATAACATTATCCTTCATTGCGCTCTTCTTGCCCCTACCTGTCTGTAGAGACGGACTGCAAACATGACACGCTTTGTGAGGGAAAATTAGCGTTCTATCCCTTCTATTTCTGTGACGCACCATCACTCTGATGCAATTCGACTTCAAAAATAATATTCTCTTCTCAACAAAAAACAATCATCAATCATCTCGATTTTTGCCAGAAATGAAACATCGAGCAAGATTGAACAGAGAATATACAGTGTTTCTTAACTTAAAGATAAATTTTCCCCCTCCGTCGAGGACAGGGGACGAAACGCGATTCCCAAACGAATTCTGCTGTGATCTCGCTCAGTAATTTTATTGTACACAGTTTACTAGCAGTTTAAATCAAGTCTTAACATTTTATTATTTTGCTTTAATTGATGTCACTTCAATAATCTGATTGTTAAGTGGGTGGCGGTCACGATTTTTTAAGGCCATCTTAGGCGTCGCCTAATGATTATAAGTTACAAAATTTAAATATGAAATATTTAGGGTTGCAAAAACACTTAGCCTACTAAGTATGACATAAGCGACTCAATCAACTGTTACTTTTCATGACTGTCTTAATTCATCGTGCTGGTATTTGGTGTCATCGGTGTTCCAAAAAAATGTCGTTACAGAGAAGCACAGCATTACTGTTGTGCGTGAATGATATTGAAAACGTCGATTATAGCACATCGTATCGTTTGTTTACAGCCCTATATGTAGCCTACATGTATCGACAGTAAGGCATGATGAGAATTTGCTGTTTGTAGACGATACTCTCCGGTCATATACATATATTCGTCTGCAATACACGCATTGTGATATCATAAAAAGCATGACGGCTGTTGTACATGATACATGCAGTTATAGCTTTCAGTGGAAACCGTGTTAGCAAGTGTAAATGCCGCTTAAAGATTTGAGCCTGCCGCCGGGAAATACCCTGGTGGCGGTAGACGTTCTTTGATTACACGTTAGGCCATTGTTCAGGCTGAATATAATTTTTTTACGTTATCATTTTAGACTTTTCGGTTGATTCTGTTCTTTTTCATTCCATGATAGAATGGAGTTACTTGTCGGCTTCTTTGGGGGATGGAAAGTGTTGGGAGAATATAGCAATATAATTAAAGATATGGGAGACACGAAACTATTTCGATGAACAATCACTGTCATTCATTTATCACTCAGAGAGAATGAAAGCAGACGTTCCTTCAATTTCGCCCAAAACCTACTTATTCAGATAGCGTCTACATGAAGCGCAAAACTCACCAGTTCTGACTACTGAGTTATCACACAGTCGGACACACTAAACAATAATACTTATTGAAAATTATCGAAACATTAGATTGGGTTAAATATGTTTTAGGGTTACTAATATTTCCCCTGTGAAGCCAGAGTAAATTCAAATTCTTATTAAAGAACAACATAGAAGGCCAAAGAACCAGATTTTCTTTAAGAAAACTAATCATTGAACAACTAATTCGTTTTTCAGAAGCTGATGCAGTTAATCTTACGAAATTTATTCCTAACTTTCCATCTACAATCAGACCGCATTTGCTTTAGAGGCTCTGCAATTTTATATGAAATGACCGCGCCTCATTGATTCATGTTAAACAGTTTTTAAACACGCGTTATGTACATGAGATGAAAGAAAACGATCTTTTCCTCCTACATATCATTTATTCATGAAAATAAAAACACACTATCACTACTACATGTGCGGTTATCATAATTGTCAACTACGAAGTGTATGCCTTTAAAACAATGAACGAAATATCAAAAATGAAGTCTATAGGCTGCGAATGAGTTGATGTCAGCTTCCTGGGAAAGTTATTTACATGCCGATATAGTTTTTCAATTAAGGTACAAACTGAAATTGTTATAACTATCTGTACACTTGTGATCCTCTGATAATAAACACAACGGAGAACATATAAAATATCCATTCATCATGATAAGTTAGTCATGAGTAGTTTCTCTGGTATGCTGGACCGAATAGTTTCAATAATTCTATGAAATGTAGGTATTCACACAAAACACAAACACACAAAATTCACACAAAATACTTGATAAGATTATATGTCAAACACTAAAAATTTGTGTACTACAATGTAAAAAAGGATAACCAATCAAGCAAAAAACGTTCTGAAATACATGGAAATATGAATCAATGATTATAAAATGTTCAAAATATATTTATATATACAGCCGATGTGATGTGCACCAACGTCAAGGTAAACGAAAATATTACCAGCAAGATGCTTTGATTGAGTGGATATATGCACTGCGAAATTTAAGTGCTGGATAATGATGGTTCCACAAAATTGTTGAACCAGAATATCTAATCCAACCCATAACTTAAGTTAGGTTATATTCGAATTTAATGCACATCACTGATGACAGTAATTCAGGAAAAATCAACACAAAAATAGACCAAATCGGTGAGTATTAGAATTAGATTTTGGAAGTAGCACGAAGAGTTTCTTATGTCATAAACTCATTACACACGTTCATTGATTTCTTCTGTAGTTAACTACATAAACCTTCATGAACTTAACTGGTGCTTGCATGATCTGACGGCTCCATAACTAATTTCTGTTTTGTTCGAAGTCGCTTCCCTCTCGACATATCGCTGCCAAGTTGATTCACTGCGGCGATAGCCCGGTTAATTTCGTCTTCATCTTCTTCCTGTATTTTGAATCTCTTCATTAGAGCACGTATAAAAATCTGTGATCGTTCTTCATCAAGCGATTCTTTTCGACCTGTTGAACGTCGTGGTAGCAAGCGTCCATCCACCATCTCTTTATCAGTCCACAGAAATCGAGTCAGTTTGATGCCGTATTGAGAAACATCCATATTTTTTGGCTTCAAATTAACCAAGTTTTTGCCGTTGAATATTTCTTCCTCAAAGGACTCGGTATTCTGTTCCAATGGGACAGCTACAGTACCATCTCTCTTTAGAGCAGCCAACAACCTGTTGCTTAGTCGTACGGACTGCCGTCTGAATTTGATAACTTCGTCTAATACAGATCGATTTATTCGCGTATTTTCTTTCGTTGCGGCTAATAATCGCTCTATAATCTCACCTTGACCATCATCTCTACTATTGTCTTTCATAACCAAAATTGATTCGTCAAGAACTGATGCCGAATGAGAGAAGTGCTCAGTTATCTGTTCCTCCTCTACTCTAGAATGACTAGGTTGATTTTCAAATTGCCGAGGTCGGTCTTCACATTTCACATTAGAAGATTGACTGTCATTAAGGAATCCGAGTGATGAGTCAATATCAATTGCGTTTCCATCGTCCAGATGATCATTGAGTAATGACTGTTTGTGTTTAAGAAGATCGACTGAAGGGGCATGGCACATAAAAAGCGCGCCTATATTGCCTTTCAACTCTACACTCCCTAATTTCTATATTTTATTGTGGTTAAAGGATTTCGGTAACAGCGTTGAGTTCGACGAAAGAATTGTGTACTTTTCTTCCTTTGGAATATACAATAACACGAACGCAGACTGTACGAATTCATCTCTTGGGGGAGAAATGCGTCGTTTCATCTGAAATAAGACGCATGTGTATAAAAATGTTGAATAGATTCGAGTAATAGGTCTGTAATGATATTTTCAAGATGTTCAATAATATTTGAAAGTTAAAACATCTGCCAGTCAACAGTGATTACTCATGCGAATTTACTCGTGCCAATAATGAAATCTATTCATTTTAATTATTCGCAAGAAAACCGACAAAAATAAATCATCAATGCACTTGCATTATAAGAAAATGAATGACCAGATACAGCTGGCTAAATGCTATGACGCGATAAAATTCTATTTACTGATTTACCGATGAATAGTGATTCCATTTTTGACTTAAATCGCTTCAGCATAAGCTGAAAATAGGTGATGCTGTACCATGGGCTTGGAATTCATATGGCTAAACGAAAAAATTCAAGTTATCATTAGAAGAAATACTATTAAAGACGAATAGGCCTACTGAAAATGTATGAAATGAAGTTTATTATCTCAAATAATGTAAAATCAATATCACCACGAATAACGGTGGCACTGCCAGTCACGCATGACTACCACGCTAAATCTGGGCCATTTTAAGTGTAATTAAGACATTTTTTGAACATCATGTGAGCAATTTGGCAACAACATTTTCTTGCTTGGAAGAACTACTTCTAAACATTTACACACCATCCCTTCAGATGGTTGGCAGTCTGTATGATTTCATATCCAACAGGCTTAAGAGTAGTTACATGACATCTATAACTCAAAGCATGTGCTTAGCTAACGAACTCTGCAATTTAGCGATGCAGTTTTTGATATTAAATATAAGAAATATCTATAAGAGTTTTCACTGTCATAGAATATCAGAAGTAGATCAATTTTGATCACATGATATGTACAAAGATACCTTTCGATACCATTTTAAGAAATATCGATATTCAGATTGCTGTATAGTACTAGCTATCCAAGCCGCTCGACATCATATTAAAAATTCTACCTTTAATGTAAATACCTGAAAAAGAAATTAGAAAATTATCAATTTTGTAAGTTTTGTATGATTTAAATTTAAACATCCTGGGAAAAGAAATTGGCAGTCGTAGACTTTGACGGCATTTGAATTTATTTCTAAGATTATTCGATAAAAGTGCGAAATTATAAAATTACTACAGAGTTCCTAGCGCCTAAAATCTCAAAGTTCGGGCCTTCCCGTAAAATAACAAAATATAACTGGACAATTTTGATGGATATCGTGTTAAATACTTCATCTGGCTCAAAATTATCCTTAGTATTTATTTTCACTATAGAAAATAGTTATAATATTCATCGTGTGAAACATAATCATGACGAACATGAATATAGAAAATTATGTTAATGTACGACATATGAATCGTGCACAGAATTAACTGCTCATGCATGTCAGCACACTGTACATTGCAAGATAGCTATTTACGCACACGAACCATTCGAAGAAATCCTAACGCTCATGAAAACGTCTAAAATAAGTCACAAAAAGTTGGTAAGTCTTGTAAGTATCTACATTATCAGCCGCAAATCCCTACAGCACTACTTGAACGCATTCTGAATGGAGCGCTTTGTCATAACTGACATTTCTGAATGAACACGTTGGGTCTCATCTTCGACATTTACTGCAGAAGTAAATCATTAGAGAGTAGCTTTCCGACATGTTGCCTTGATTTTATTTATATTATTTTAGCTTTTTCAGTGTTCCATACTCTTTCTGCTTTTTCAATTTCGGCCAGATACACTGACACGTCTCGTCACGTGGATATGAAGAATTACATACAATATCGCTAAATCCACGTGAATTCACGTGGATTTAGTAATATTGTATGTAATTCTTTATATCCACGTGACGAGACGTGTAAATAGCCACTCTGTTCAAATTCTATAATCAACTCCTTCTCCAAAGCATTTAGAGTTGCTAACACCACTGTCCATCGCACTTTGAAGAAGTAAACCTGACAGTTTGCCGGCTGCGGTTGATTCAAATATAATTACCAATGATGCTAGCTTAATACCAATAATGTCCTGATAAACAAATTTATCCAGAAATATGTTAGTTCTACCATAAATATGTTAGTTCAATTAATGCCAAATATATTGTGTTGCATGGAAGTTTATGGGTCATGACCAAACAAATGAATTTCCGAGTTATTCATTGGAGCCGCTAAGATCATTTAAATTGCATCAGCAAAATTAGAAATTCATTTAGTAACTTTTTACTTACAAGCAAATTCCAATTTAATTTAATAAGGTGTCTCTTCCAGTCATAAATCAAATTAATGAATGGTAATAATAAACGAAACCACATCTGATGAAAAGCTGCATAATTTGAATTACCAAGGTATTCATGTTATTAAGTGTTACTGAGATAATTCTTTGAACAATTTTTAGTTGATGAACCTTCGATTACCCATCGGAATGTTTTCGTTTACAAAGAAATATCATCTAAGCTAAGAGCTCTATGTAAATTTAATGCGACGTAGATTTTCGATGGTAAAATCAATTATGCTAGTTGATGAGTCGATAAAATTCAGAAGTCAACGATTACATGTAATGTACACAAACTTATGGAACAATCTATAATATGTCAAAAATATAGGCCTACACATCATGAGAATATATGAAAATTCATGTACATGTGAAGTCTTTTTGATTAGTTATTTCAATACACTTTAGAGTGCATCTGTTATTTGATTGAAGGAGGGTATGGCGCAAAACAAAAACTAACATAAGCTGACCGTCATTTCACAAGTAAAACTTCTGGCATTTTGCGTTTCAAATTTTGGGCCTGATTCAGTCTGTCGGAGATATTTTCAGAAGTCAATCTATGATAGATGATTCTAGAAAATCTAAAATCAAATTAGAAAATCAATCAGAAATTCTAGAATCATTCCAGAAAATATTTTCAAAATCTCGTAATATATTATACTTCATGCTGTAAGGTCTGTTGCTGTATTGCAGTTCAATCTTAAGACAACTGAGTCGCCCGTACCTTAGAGGTTAATAAAGAAATCGATAGAAACGATGCACAACTCAGCAACGCTTCTCCATTTGTAAATGATAGTTTCTCATAAATTTGTGATTAATTATGTCAACAAACATTAGTCAGGGTTTGTTATATTTGTTAATGAGAGTTATCTTTCAACTTATATCTCGAAGTTAATTTGAAGAGAAAGTTCACAGTAGGACGCATGCAGAAAATGAAACACAATTCAATTTAAGATTCAGCTCTTATTAAAGATCTATTGAAACAGTCAAACAATTGAATCTTAAAATTTTATTCTTTTGATTAAAATAACATGAATGCTTCTACCACAATTATTAAAAAATTGCATCTATTTCCAATGATCTGTTGACCACAATGTACAAAAATAGGAAACAACATTAGTATTGCAAATATTATTGCTGTTGTTATCATCGTAAATACTAATTCATGTATTTATATTAAGCGCAGACAGGCTATGTAAATTATAAAGACTGCAAACTCGATTGAACTTTGGAAACTAAATATATCTATGATAAGTACAAAATATGAACAATGCATTAATAAGATCCGATATCTACATTTAGGACAAATAAGTTACTTCCAACATTCCAACATGAAGAGATAAGGAAGTCTTCGTCTTTCAAATTTACATAGTCTTTGATATCAATGGTGACATTTTTTCATATTTTATCGCATGGAACTCTAGATGTCAACATGCACTGCATGGTTGAGATGCAGTGCCACATTGATTTTTAGGTGTACAACTAAGACAAATCAAGAACTGTATGAAAGTTTTTGAAACTTTGTAGGTGTCACGCACCATATGGTACAGGTAAAAAATCTTCTATTCACCAATATAATTTTACTGAGTATTCTACGAGCAAAGGTAACCTAAGATTCTTCATACTTCAGTAGATGTTAAAAACAGCTTTCGTCTCTCCTTGAAATTTATTGGCCAGATTAAAATAGTTAATTAAAAGATATGTACAACCCCTACGCGTTTCGAGCGTTCGCTCTTCCTCAGGGGGTAAATCGCTAAAAACCAACTGATCTGGCCGCTCATGTGGGCTGCTTATATACGTACAATGCTAACGGTCGAGAGGTGTTTAAAATACCGTCAACTCTTTTCTTCGATTGATTTTTGGAATCAACTGTTTAATGTAACGAGCTTCAGTCAGTCTAGTGTCCAATGCATCTTTGCACTTATCAAGAATTTCAAGGTCAAAATCAGTCAAACGTTTTGATCTACATTTCAGACAATGTTCTGCCATAGCACTCGAATCAACATTACCTTTATCTACAGCACGCTTGTGTTCATTAAAACGATGCTTAAAAGGACGCGAGGTTTGACCAATATAGAAATCTTTACAATGATGGCATGTAAATTTGTATACCAAAAACCGATCTGTACACTTCATCTTATTAGGCAAACTCTCACAAACAAGGCAACTTTCGTGTTTTTCTACTTTTTGTTTGAATTTCAAGGCATTATATAAAGTTTTATTAGGGGAGCTAACAAGATTTATCGGTAACTCGTATTTTCTAATTAATTTGCGGATATCACGATCAGTTTTATCGTTAACAAATCCGAGTTTCAAATACGTACTGATTTTACGTATTTCCTTGCATCTTCTACTATTTTTCTTATGTTTTTGTTTCATTGAAAATCCATTTTTACTTAATTTAGTTTCAAGTTTATTAGAAGCTACCTTACAATTAGCTTCGTTGCTACATCTTCTCTTTACGTAGTTGATGCTGTTATTTACGTAATTGTTTTTGATATGGTTAGGCACGTAACTATCGCTGCGCAGTGAAATACCCGAATGTATTTCTTTCTCAAACCATTTATAATTCATACTGCCTTCTTTCACCGTGATGCTTATGTCCAAGAAATTAAGTGTAAGGTTTTTTGGAACTTCCAGAGTAAATTCAATATTCTCATCGATGCCATTAAAAGTCCTTAATATTACATCAAAGTCGAAGTCTTTGTCAAAGGGACCCATAATTACATCATCAATGTATCGAGCATAAATGCTTGGAGATATATTGTGCTGTGATTTCAAAAGTTGCAGAGCTTTACTTTCAATGCTATGCATAAACAAAACCGCAAAAGGCGGACTAAAATGGGCTCCCATAGGACAGCCTTTAATTTGAAGGTAATTTTTGCCATTATATTCGATCTCGTAATTAAAACATACAAACTTGAGCATTTTTTCAATTGATTCTAAATCAATGCCAAAGTTATTTATTTTGTTCCAATTTTCCTTCGTAAACTCTATGACTGCCACAATAGCATCCCTGATCGGTATACTTGGGTATAGGTTTTTCACATCTAAGGATATAAAAGTTGAATTTTCAGTTATTGGGAAGTTATTGCTGTTTAACCGCTCAATAAGATTTTCAGTATTTGTGATGTGTGAAGGGACTAAGGTCATAAGTTGAGACACGATTTTGCTCAATAACCAGTCTACTTTTTCCGTGGGATTATTTATACACGAGGCGATCGGCCGCAAAGGATAGACTCCGTTATTTGCCATTTTATGATCTTTCAACGTAGTCCTAAAAGTGGCTGGTTCTGTACCACAACTTAGTAATTTCTCGATTTCTTGTTTTTTTAGATTATTTTTGCAAACTGATCTAATGATTACATTAGCCTGGGTTTCTAACTTTGCGACGCTAGACTTTTTTAGCTTTTTGTAGGTATTTTCATCATTCAATATCTCTTCGGTGCTTTTTGTCAACGTTTCTCTTTCAATGACTTGTAGTCTGTTAGTCTTATCTGTAGGAACCACAGTAAGGTCATTTTGTTCTAGAAACTTACGAGAAACAATTATATCTTTTTGAATTTGCTTGTTTTGCTGTTTCTGAGACTGTATTAGCTTCATCACCTCAGCACGAAAAAGCTGTAGATTAGTTTCTTGGTTTTCGTTCATTCTAGGAGGCAAATTAACTTTATTCTTACTAAATGGAACACTTATGTTCCCCTCATCCGAGCAATCATTTTCAAACACTGTACTCCATCTCATACGATAAGTAAGCTTGTCTAACTCTTTTTCAACATCACTAACAAAGTGTTTGTTAACAATATGAGGCACTCTGAATTTAGGACCTTTTTCCAAAAGGTTATTAAGAGTTGACGGTATCTTATCATCTCCACCTAAGGAAACAGACTCATCGAAAACAAGACTAGTTCTCAAATGCTCCGAAGAAGGACACAGAAAGATTAATCCCACGGAAAAAGTAGACTGGTTATTGAGCAAAATCGTGTCTCAACTTATGACCTTAGTCCCTTCACACATCACAAATACTGAAAATCTTATTGAGCGGTTAAACAGCAATAACTTCCCAATAACTGAAAATTCAACTTTTATATCCTTAGATGTGAAAAACCTATACCCAAGTATACCGATCAGGGATGCTATTGTGGCAGTCATAGAGTTTACGAAGGAAAATTGGAACAAAATAAATAACTTTGGCATTGATTTAGAATCAATTGAAAAAATGCTCAAGTTTGTATGTTTTAATTACGAGATCGAATATAATGGCAAAAATTACCTTCAAATTAAAGGCTGTCCTATGGGAGCCCATTTTAGTCCGCCTTTTGCGGTTTTGTTTATGCATAGCATTGAAAGTAAAGCTCTGCAACTTTTGAAATCACAGCACAATATATCTTCAAGCATTTATGCTCGATACATTGATGATGTAATTATGGGTCCCTTTGACAAAGACTTCGACTTTGATGTAATATTAAGGACTTTTAATGGCATCGATGAGAATATTGAATTTACTCTGGAAGTTCCAAAAAACCTTACACTTAATTTCTTGGACATAAGCATCACGGTGAAAGAAGGCAGTATGAATTATAAATGGTTTGAGAAAGAAATACATTCGGGTATTTCACTGCGCAGCGATAGTTACGTGCCTAACCATATCAAAAACAATTACGTAAATAACAGCATCAACTACGTAAAGAGAAGATGTAGCAACGAAGCTAATTGTAAGGTAGCTTTTAATAAACTTGAAACTAAATTAAGTAAAAATGGATTTTCAATGAAACAAAAACATAAGAAAAATAGTAGAAGATGCAAGGAAATACGTAAAATCAGTACGTATTTGAAACTCGGATTTGTTAACGATAAAACTGATCGTGATATCCGCAAATTAATTAGAAAATACGAGTTACCGATAAATCTTGTTAGCTCCCCTAATAAAACTTTATATAATGCCTTGAAATTCAAACAAAAAGTAGAAAAACACGAAAGTTGCCTTGTTTGTGAGAGTTTGCCTAATAAGATGAAGTGTACAGATCGGTTTTTGGTATACAAATTTACATGCCATCATTGTAAAGATTTCTATATTGGTCAAACCTCGCGTCCTTTTAAGCATCGTTTTAATGAACACAAGCGTGCTGTAGATAAAGGTAATGTTGATTCGAGTGCTATGGCAGAACATTGTCTGAAATGTAGATCAAAACGTTTGACTGATTTTGACCTTGAAATTCTTGATAAGTGCAAAGATGCATTGGACACTAGACTGACTGAAGCTCGTTACATTAAACAGTTGATTCCAAAAATCAATCGAAGAAAAGAGTTGACGGTATTTTAAACACCTCTCGACCGTTAGCATTGTACGTATATAAGCAGCCCACATGAGCGGCCAGATCAGTTGGTTTTTAGCGAATTACCCCCTGAGGAAGAGCGAACGCTCGAAACGCGTAGGGGTTGTACATATCTTTTAATTAACTATTTTAATCTGGCCAATAAATTTCAAGGAGAGACGAAAGCTGTTTTTAACATCTACTGAAGTAACCTAAGATTGTAGCAAATTTTATATTCTTGCACTCACAAGTTGAACATGCATATTTTGTTTAAATTATTAAATAATTATTTATACTTCTTTTTTATCTTTTCGATGCTGACGAAAAATTGTCTTTCGCCAGCTATTATTTTTAGTTGACGCAATCTAAACTTCTACTTGAAAATGAAGAGTAATCCATGTTAGCAACGAATTACCTCACTTGAAATGATATTTTTAATTGACCTGTAATAAATTTCATTTAACTTGTGTGGTTTCTTTAATTATTTAAAGAAAACGTCAGTTCTGAGCATCTGGTCCTTTCATCTGACACACAATCACAACTTCCTATCTGGCGAATTAATGGAGATCCGGTTAACCGTTCATTGGAAGTGACTATATGTTAGACAATCTTCCTTTTGGAGATAGTTGTTGGTGGTAGGCAATGCATAAAATGTGTTATTTTAACTTTTATTAGCTTAAGTTACATGTATCTAAGGGTCTTTGTATTATCAGCTAAATGCATTCAAAATTGGTATATTTACAGCACGTGTGATATGTCATAATTAGCATGCTACATTGTTACTGCATGCAAATGTTGCTGCTTTTGTATGAATTATAATTTTTACAATTGATGTGTCTTTTCCTGTAATTGTTTTGCAAGTTGTTCACAGTTTAGTATTGCATGATTTTAAATTCAGTTTGAGATAAGTAAAATGATGTCCAGTTACAAAACGAATCATTTTGGTAAGCACGTGCCACTTAATTCAGCTTCTACTAATACGAGGCATGCACATACAGTTTTCCTAGGCATTTGATTAACACTTACCAAATTTTTACCAGTCTAGTTTAACTTGGTAAACTGCTAAATGCTGAGCAACTATTTCCAAATTCTTAAATAATTCACAAATTTATTAAGCAATTGGCAAATTTTTGCAAAATGCAAGTCTTTTACCAATTTTTTACCAAATTTGCCAAGTTTTGTCGACCCGGGTGGAGGATCTCGTCTTCCAAGACGACAACGCAAGACCACATCGCTCCTCGGCTGTCATTGCCACTGTTAGGAGATTGAACATTCAAACCCTTGACTGGCCTGCACGCTCACCTGACTTGTCACCCATTGAACAAGTCTGGGACGAGCTTGGCCGGCGAGTTAGAGACCGCTATTCACTTCCACCAGTGTCCCTGAAGATTCTCTCTGAAAGACTGACAGAGCAGTGGCTTCTCCTTGAAGTATCCTTCACTCAGAAACTTTGTGAATCCATGCCATCTCGGATTGCTGAATGTATTGGAGTTAGAGGGGGGCACACGCGCTATTACAGTTGAATCTGCTACATGCGTTGTTTTTCTGTGCTAGCGACTTGGTGGAGATTGTGACTAAATTATCAAGGTATCATACATGCATGTATATATACCAGTCAAAAAGAAGGAAGTTGAAGAAGTAAGTGTTTCAAAAATTTTGTCAATGAGTATATTTCAACAATCGGCATTGCACTGACTCCTTATTCTTCATTTCTGAACTGATTTCCGCTACACCCTTATTGAAGCCCACCTACGCCCATGGCAGTTTTTAGGTGGTGTTGCATCAAAGCAAAACTTGTCTGACATTTTCTATTCCAACTTTATAGTCCACAATATTTTAGAATTATTCTATAATGGCAGAGGTGTTAGCATTTCATGCCAAAGTATAGAATAAAAGATTCCTGTCTTAACCTCTTCCCGCGCGAAGTCGACATATGTCGACAGTCACTGCTGATCGCTCTATAGAACAATAGACTTGATGAGGTCGAATAGGGACGATAGAAACTTGCATCACTGGTCAATGACAAATGGTGACAATTGCCTATCATATATATTGTATATTGCCTATATATCACTGCTAGCGATTAGCACTCTGGTCGTGCTGCAAACAAGGTCCCCAGAGATGTTTCCATATGATGAAGACGAAAGCAAGTTTGATGTTGATTAATTGCAAAACAACTGCCTTATTTGCATTCGTATGTAATTGCATCTTGAATAGGAAGTTCAAAATAAGATGTTCAGCATGAAATAAAACCGCTCAATTCATTCACTAGGTCACAGGATTCTTTTGAATATCTGTGTCGACATATGTCGACAGCGCGCATTAGGCAATATAATTGCAAATATCTGTTGAAAAATTAATGAACAATGTATACATCAAGAAACACTGGAAATCATTTGAACTCAAAGCAAAGTAATATACGAATGCATCCTTGCATGATCTGCCAAGTAAATACAATGCACGTTGTGTTCGAATACCTACTATTCTTATACGTAGGTTACGTCGAATACCTACTTATAGTAATAATAATAATAAAGACGTATATTTGAAAAAGTTACAAAAGTCCCAATAATGGCAATCGTGGGACCCCAAGTTAAAAGTACAGAATAAGTATTCAAGAAAAATCATAACAAAGTAAAAGAAATACGGAACAATACTCAAATGGTGAATCCGGAGTTGTACAATCTCGACATGCATATGATGAAGGATCTGTCACGAAGTGATGTCGTCAAAGGTGGCAGACGAAAATGCCCTGAGTGTCTCATTACAGGGAGCAAAAGATGTTGCAGAGGATGATGATCGTCGTTCACAATACATAGAAATAAGCGATAACCATGAATCCGTCGACGACATGATAACGGCAAAAAATCAACGCATTCGCAATGCCAGGAGTCACAAATTATGCGGTGTGCTCGACGTTGAACTCTTTCAAGCTCGTTAGATTGTCCAACATTTAAGCTCACAAATATTGGAGCACCATACTCGAGTATATTGCGTACACAATTCTGATAAATAACAATCAGTTGATCTCTAGTCAGGAAATTTCTTAGCTGACGTAGGACATGGAGCCTTGATGAAGCTTTCTTACAAATTATATTGACATGTGAACACCAGCTCAAAGATCTTTCAAATTTTATGCCTAGAACCTGCTTCTCCTGACGAACCGGTATTCCAGACATATGAAATGGAGCTGAGTCAAACGAAGATAGGGTTGAGAAGAATATTTGTTCACTTTTTTCACTCTTGATGAGCATGTGATTAGAGTCGGCCCATAAATTTACGCAAGCAAACATGTTCGTAACAGGAGAAGAAGTAAAATGATAGTTTAGTTTAAAATCTTAGTTTTAGAAGTAGGCCTACAAAAGACATAAGGCCTTCTTTTGCATGACATGCACCAGATATCGCTACAGATTGCTACAATAATGTCAGAGGATGTTTTCACAAGATAAAAATTAACTAAAATAAAAATTTATTAAAAATAATTTACTTCATCTGCCCAATCGTCGGGACCGCGTCCACGAGAGAGAATGCGATTTCGAAGTTATCGATGATGTAGTTGAGGCAGTCATGAAAGTTTCAGATACATAGATGATTAGGGAGATGATGATCAATTTGAGACCGATATGTTAGGCCTACCGACTGATAATGCAATTCAGTCAAATTCTGACGAAGAATCTGATAATGCAGCCATATTGCCCCGATTAAGGCCAGTAGAAGAAAGCATGATAGCTTTATTTGGCATAAACAAGATTTTATCCTAACTGCATAATAGCTTGCATAATGGTTCAAACGATTTGGTCGATGAACTAATTGTTGATATGAGTCCATTTCAACTTAAGGACATTAGTTACATTACTTACATTTGTGACACGAGGGGAAGACTGCTATTTGGCTTAACTTGTCAGCAAGTCTTATACGTTGCATTGCATTCATGACATGGTTCTCAATCCAGTTACTGTATTCTTCACATTATGGAAAATTCAATGTGTGGAAAATAGTGATAAGAAGATCGTGGGTATCATAATCGAGCGCGTGACTCATGTCAAACGTTGCAATGCGTACCGCCCCAACATCAGGATCATCTAAAAATCGTACAATATTTTCATGAATGGTAATTAGAGCACATGCAGTGGAAGAATTGCCCTCGTATGGAAACTGTGTACTGTCATAATTAGGGTGACCATAAGCTAATAAGGTTAAAATCGGTTAAAATAAGGTTATAAAAGTGACGTTAGGTCAAAATTTAGGAAACTTTAGCTTCTGTATTTATGTAATGAATGCTTGATTAGCCGATAAAGCGAGTAACTTGCTCTTCTCAAATGTGCAGTCGATCATATATCGCATTAGGCCTTGCACTATCCTTACGACTAAGACGAAGGGTTGAGTCTACAATGACTTTTTTATTACAGCCTACAAACGTTGTAAGATGTCAAATTTATGAATGTCAGTCTTCAGGTACAACATCCCAAATGAAAAACCTCATCGTCGACCGAAGCAGTTGTTCTGGAATGCAATGAACAACCACATTGTTCACTCTTTCTCAGCTTCATATTTTTCTATTTATTGCTGCTGTTAAACAATAACCTGTATTATAGAGGAAAGTACAGGGTGGCGCACGTAAACCGCCGGATTTTAAACTTTTATTACTCCTCAAATATTCATCCGATCGTCATGAAATTTCGACTCATACTAGTTTGGAGTATAGGATTTATGATGAATATACCTGTTGTACTGAGAATTGTCAGAAAATTCTGATTCTATTGACCGAATGACATGTCGTAAAATTGACATACCAACAATGCATCTTAGCATGTAAAATTTAATGATAAACTTTTCCCTTTATTTCCCCCACGTCTTTATCAATAATGACCAAAAAGAATTAAGGTAAATGTCATAGAAAACATTTATTAAATGAAAAACATAAGAAAAAAGTGTTAGTAGTCATCGAACTTCAACGTGTCCTCCTCCATTCTCGAGGACGGATTCGAGTCGCTTTTGGTAGGCCAGAGCAGTTTCTCGATACATCTCAGTTGTCACTTCTTGAAATGCTTGTATGATGCGGTCCTTCAGGTCTTGCATGGATGCTGGCCGTGTATGGTAAACCTTGGACTTGACAAAACCCCACAAGAAGAAATCGCAAGGCGTCAGGTCAGGTGAACGCGGTGGCCAGGGCATGTTAGGAGATCTACGTCCCATCCATCTGTTAGGCATCTTCTTGTTCAACCACTCACGCACAGGAAGTCCTCAGTGTGGAGGTGCACCATTCTTCATGAATATGATGCTCCTGCCTCTTCTGTCCGACTGCACCGCTGGCCAAAATTCCTCCTGTAGCATCTTGAGATACCGATCCTTGTTGACGGAGGTGTCGAAGAAGAACGGTCCGTGGATACCTGATTGGCTGATTGCCGCCCAGACGGTGGTGCGTGGCGAGTGCATAGACTCTTGCTTGATCCAGTGAGGGTTCTGGTTGGCCCAATAACGACAATTGTGGCGATTCACACCACCATCCAGCTGGAAGTGAGCTTCATCGGACCAGGTTAGTTCCACTAAATGGCTCGGGTTGGCTCGGATGCGCTGTAGCTCCTGTTCTGCGAACTCCATTTGGTTTTCCAGATCTTCTTCGTGTAATCGCTGCACCACCTGGACCTTGTACGGATGCCATCCATAGTCATGGAGGATGCGCTGGATAGTGCGGCGACTCACTTGAAGGCATTAGATGCACGACGGGTAGATGTGTTTGGGTCCTCCTCGAAGTGCTGCACAGCTCGTTCCACATTCTGCTCCGTTCGTTCAGAAGATGACCGGTCCCGCTTGACAGTCACCACTCTACCACTGGTCAACAGGTTTGTGTGCCATCGCTTTATGGTACGGGCATCCGGTGCTCTCACGTTCTTGCCATACTCTGAATGATAAAGCCTTTGTACCTCCACTGGACTCTTGAGCCATTCGTACCAAGCCGCGCATTTTGCTCATTCTGCAACCGAATAATTATTCATTCTTCTATGTTCGATTCTTTTCAGATAGTGATTTAATCGTCGAATGGTATTTTACATGACATGGAAGTAACTGAACAATATTCACTTCAAGACTACGCACAATTCGTTGTGCAGAATACGTTTCATGTTAAGTTAATTTTACTTGATCTAGATTTTCGATGTCAACAAAATGAGTACATGTCATTCGGTCAATAGAATCAGAATTTTCTGACAATTCTCAGTACAACAGGTATATTCATCATAAATCCTATACTCCAAACTAGTATGAGTCGAAATTTCATGACGATCGGATGAATATTTGAGGAGTAATAAAAGTTTAAAATCCGGCGGTTTACGTGCGCCACCCTGTATAATAAAAATATATATAAATAAATAACATATATGTGCATATATAATTCCATATATATATGAATTACATGGAAATCAAGTCTAACTTGATT
Source organism: Prostheceraeus crozeri (assembly GCA_907163375.1). Lineage (NCBI taxonomy): Eukaryota > Metazoa > Platyhelminthes > Polycladida > Euryleptidae > Prostheceraeus > Prostheceraeus crozeri. The sequence continues at coordinate 977,970 of CAJQUW010014466.1, forward strand.
GACATCAATCATATCCATTGACTTTTCAATATTTTCAATCTTTGTGACAACGCTTGCTATAGCCTATTTGTGTCGACCACCTCTCCTCGAGCTGCTTAAACAACACCGATCCATATCTATTTCTCGTGTTCATGCAGTGATGCGCTCGACTGAAAAAAGGTGGGCAGGCACTAATCTGTGACTACGCTGAGTAAGTCATCAGCTTTGAATCGTGTTTTTAATTTCCCAATGCGATATGTGATCGACTGTATATTTGAGAAGAGCGAATTAATCGCTTTATCGGTTAATCAAGCACTCATTACATAAATGCAGAAGCGTTCGTGAGATGTTCGCATAGTCTAGTAAGCGAAGAATATAAATTAAGTAAGCTAAGATATTTTTCACCTCGATTTCAGGGATGACCGATTGATAAAAGAATGACCATTTATTCATTTAATAAATTATCTTCGGAATACTGAATCCCAGATTCATCGAAAAAATAGTAAATGTCTCGATATTCTAGAATATTTTAATTCAGAATATTCTGCACTGCGAAATACAATCTCACTCTGAGTCATGGGTCGGTATTATCTCATGTTTTTAGCCTACATTAAGAGAATCACAGCTAGTCAATAGTTTAAAAAATGTGTTGTATACTAATGAGCTATCTGAAATATCCTCGTCCCCAATGATATTTGATAGTTGATTAAAATTGGTTTTAACTTAAGATATATGTATGGATTAGGCATATCAAAAAACTATCTAATAAAATCCGCATAATGATATGAATACAACTCGGACTGCCAGATCTGACTGCAATCTAAATCTGCAAAAATGTTCATATATCTGTATCGATGTCTTTCTCACCAACACAGAAGAAGATTCTAGCAACGTCTAACAATTTATATCTCTAAGACTTTTCAAAGAAATTCTAGAAAACCTTTTTGTCAGCAGATAAGACTCTAACAATGCAAATCTGTAAAATGCCTAAAATATTTTTTACAAAAACGTTGTTAATATCAAACACAAGATTCTAACAAAATCCATCTATATAGGATTTGAAACCCAGATGTGAACAGCTGTAAATCCAAATGTGACATTGCAAAAGCAAATGCGACATAGCCAGACTGATGTGAAATGTGAAGGAGTGTTCACATCAGTCTGGCTATGTCGCATTTGCTTTTGCAATGTCACATTTGGATTTACAGGTGTTCACATTTGGGTCTCAAATCATTAACTGATTTTCTTTCACCATGATCCAGAGTTCTAGTTCGGTCACATGTCAGATTTGGTTTGGAATTGTCGTACTTGGGTTAGAATTATAAGTGTCAGATTTGGATTGGAATAGTTACGCTAGGTTTGGAATGAAGATATTTGTCTTTGCTATGTCGCATTTGGATTTGCAAGTTTCACGTTTGGGTCTCAAATCCTGTATAGATCTGTAAAGCATTTCCTGAACAGCAGGACTTTAACGCTAACAATATGAATCTATAAGATGTCCCAAATATAAACTATCTCAACACCACACAAAACTTTAGCAATATACAAGTATATCTGTAAAATGTCTCAAATTCCTCTTCGTCTGATTGCTGCTGCAGCTCAAGTGTTGTGTGTGCCGCTGAGTTTTATATATAATAGCTCATTGCAGACAAGAGTTTATCCTCAATGCTTCAAGCAGGCATATGTGTATCCAATTCCAAAGAAGATCAAACCAACGATAAAAGATTTCCGCCCCATATCCATATCTTCTGCTTTCGGCAAGGTTTTTGAGAGACTTGTTTTACATGATATGAAAAGTGAATTGATCAAGTGTAATGGTTTGAATCAACACGCCTACAGACCTCATGGTTCAACTACGAGTACTTTAGTGGCAATGCAGGACCATAAATCGTCGTCTTTGGATAGTGGAACTACTCTTGCAGTTCGAGTTTTATGTTTTGACATATCAAAAGCGTTTGATCACCGACAGCATAACCGATTGAAGAATTTTTTTAACTCTATGGGACTCAATCATGGATTTCTGAAGTGGTTGTTGTCTTTTTTTCTTCTTGATCGTATTATGTGCAAATCAAATTAATGGGAGTTGCGGTCCATTGATCGAGGTTCCGTCAGGCGTTCCTCAGGGATCAGTGTCGGATCCGTGTCTATTTGCAGCTTTCATGGGGTCAATTAACTTCAATTGACCTTTCATAGAATATGTCAAGTATGCGGACGATGTAGCGATTGTCGAAACTATAGAACACACTACCCAAACTTTATTGTGCATGTCAGATATTGAAGTGGTATTCTCGAGAACAGGACTTTCCTTGAACATACACAAATGTAAAGAAATGACTCTACCTAGTTCTTTTTTGTATTCTGCTCCTTTTTCTGTTGGTTTCGAAAGAGTTGACATTCTCCGTATTCTTGGTTTTTCTCTCACAACAACTCTTAGTTGCGAGGTGCAAATCAAGGACGTTTTGAAGAAGGCTTCTCATAGATTGTACATTATTCGGTGCTTGCGACGAGATTCATTATGTAAAAGTGATTTGATATCTGTTTATCATGCCATCATTACAGTTTTGCATATTTATGCGCCAGTATATGGAAATCTGTCGCATGGTTTGTTGAAAAAATTGAACCGATTTCAAAAGAGAGCGCATCGTTTAATTTGTGATCAAAATTGTGCATGCAATAGGTTTGACGATCTATCATGTAAGCTTTTGCAGTGTGGTTTAAACAATTGTTCAACAGCAAATAAATTGTAAACAACAGCAAATGTTCATTTGCTGTAGGCATTCATTGAAATTTAACATGACATTGTAATTCGAGAATTACATGTGTTTTTGATTTAGATCGCCCCTTTATTCAATTTCATTGATTAGTATAATAAGTTAGATGTTAAGTGGCTAGAATATGGGAATCAATTTATACTCTTTAAAATTCAGTGCTCAATACAAAGGAAATTTTAATGATTTATCGAAACATATTAACAATTTTAACCACTCACACATAAATCCCAGCGTGTATACTACATGCCGAAAACAGAAAATTGCATGTATCTTGAATTATGTTGATTTTCTGATTGACTAAAATATTGCGTTACTAAAAACTCACCCTGTATATCTAAGACGACTAGGTTCGAAAGCATGAAGTGGGTGACATGGGCTCTAGCAGTTGAGCAAAAAGTTTAAACCACACTGCAAAAGCTTACATGATAGATCGTCAAACCTATTGCATGCACAATTTTGATCACAAATTAAACGATGCGCTCTCTTTTGAAATCGGTTCAATTTTTTCAACAAACCATGCGACAGATTTCCATATACTGGCGCATAAATATGCAAAACTGTAATGATGGCATGATAAACAGATATCAAATCACTTTTACATAATGAATCTCGTCGCAAGCACCGAATAATGTACAATCTATGAGAAGCCTTCTTCAAAACGTCCTTGATTTGCACCTCGCAACTAAGAGTTGTTGTGAGAGAAAAACCAAGAATACGGAGAATGTCAACTCTTTCGAAACCAACAGAAAAAGGAGCAGAATACAAAAAAGAACAAGGTAGAGTCATTTCTTTACATTTGTGTATGTTCAAGGAAAGTCCTGTTCTCGAGAATACCACTTCAATATCTGACATGCACAATAAAGTTTGGGTAGTGTGTTCTATAGTTTCGACAATCGCTACATCGTCCGCATACTTGACATATTCTATGAAAGGTCAATTGAAGTTAATTGACCCCATGAAAGCTGCAAATAGACACGGATCCGACACTGATCCCTGAGGAACGCCTGACGGAACCTCGATCAATGGACCGCAACTCCCATTAATTTGATTTGCACATAATACGATCAAGAAGAAAAAAAGACAACAACCACTTCAGAAATCCATGATTGAGTCCCATAGAGTTAAAAAAATTCTTCAATCGGTTATGCTGTCGGTGATCAAACGCTTTTGATATGTCAAAACATAAAACTCGAACTGCAAGAGTAGTTCCACTATCCAAAGACGACGATTTATGGTCCTGCATTGCCACTAAAGTACTCGTAGTTGAACCATGAGGTCTGTAGGCGTGTTGATTCAAACCATTACACTTGATCAATTCACTTTTCATATCATGTAAAACAAGTCTCTCAAAAACCTTGCCGAAAGCAGAAGATATGGATATGGGGCGGAAATCTTTTATCGTTGGTTTGATCTTCTTTGGAATTGGATACACATATGCCTGCTTGAAGCATTGAGGATAAACTCTTGTCTGCAATGAGCTATTATATATAAAACTCAGCGGCACACACAACACTTGAGCTGCAGCAGCAATCAGACGAAGAGGAATTTGAGACATTTTACAGATATACTTGTATATTGCTAAAGTTTTGTGTGGTGTTGAGATAGTTTATATTTGGGACATCTTATAGATTCATATTGTTAGCGTTAAAGTCCTGCTGTTCAGGAAATGCTTTACAGATCTATACAGGATTTGAGACCCAAACGTGAAACTTGCAAATCCAAATGCGACATAGCAAAGACAAATATCTTCATTCCAAACCTAGCGTAACTATTCCAATCCAAATCTGACACTTATAATTCTAACCCAAGTACGACAATTCCAAACCAAATCTGACATGTGACCGAACTAGAACTCTGGATCATGGCGAAAGAAAATCAGTTAATGATTTGAGACCCAAATGTGAACACCTGTAAATCCAAATGTGACATTGCAAAAGCAAATGCGACATAGCCAGACTGATGTGAACACTCCTTCACATTTCACATCAGTCTGGCTATGTCGCATTTGCTTTTGCAATGTCACATTTGGATTTACAGCTGTTCACATCTGGGTTTCAAATCCTATATAGATGGATTTTGTTAGAATCTTGTGTTTGATATTAACAACGTTTTTGTAAAAAATATTTTAGGCATTTTACAGATTTGCATTGTTAGAGTCTTATCTGCTGACAAAAAGGTTTTCTAGAATTTCTTTGAAAAGTCTTAGAGATATAAATTGTTAGACGTTGCTAGAATCTTCTTCTGTGTTGGTGAGAAAGACATCGATACAGATATATGAACATTTTTGCAGATTTAGATTGCAGTCAGATCTGGCAGTCCGAGTTGTATTCATATCATTATGCGGATTTTATTAGATAGTTTTTTGATATGCCTAATCCATACATATATCTTAAGTTAAAACCAATTTTAATCAACTATCAAATATCATTGGGGACGAGGATATTTCAGATAGCTCATTAGTATACAACACATTTTTTAAACTATTGACTAGCTGTGATTCTCTTAATGTAGGCTAAAAACATGAGATAAAACCGACCCATGACTCAGAGTGAGATTGTATTTCGCAGTGCAGAATATTCTGAATTAAAATATTCTAGAATATCGAGACATTTACTATTTTTTCGATGAATCTGGGATTCAGTATTCCGAAGATAATTTATTAAATGAATAAATGGTCATTCTTTTATCAATCGGTCATCCCTGAAATCGAGGTGAAAAATATCTTAGCTTACTTAATTTATATTCTTCGCTTACTAGACTATGCGAACATCTCACGAACGCTTCTGCATTTATGTAATGAGTGCTTGATTAACCGATAAAGCGATTAATTCGCTCTTCTCAAATATACAGTCGATCACATATCGCATTGGGAAATTAAAAACACGATTCAAAGCTGATGACTTACTCAGCGTAGTCACAGATTAGTGCCTGCCCACCTTTTTTCAGTCGAGCGCATCACTGCATGAACACGAGAAATAGATATGGATCGGTGTTGTTTAAGCAGCTCGAGGAGAGGTGGTCGACACAAATAGGCTATAGCAAGCGTTGTCACAAAGATTGAAAATATTGAAAAGTCAATGGATATGATTGATGTCAATCAAGTTAGACTTGATTTCCATGTAATTCATATATATATGGAATTATATATGCACATATATGTTATTTATTTATATATATTTTTATTATACAGGGTGGCGCACGTAAACCGCCGGATTTTAAACTTTTATTACTCCTCAAATATTCATCCGATCGTCATGAAATTTCGACTCATACTAGTTTGGAGTATAGGATTTATGATGAATATACCTGTTGTACTGAGAATTGTCAGAAAATTCTGATTCTATTGACCGAATGACATGTACTCATTTTGTTGACATCGAAAATCTAGATCAAGTAAAATTAACTTAACATGAAACGTATTCTGCACAACGAATTGTGCGTAGTCTTGAAGTGAATATTGTTCAGTTACTTCCATGTCATGTAAAATACCATTCGACGATTAAATCACTATCTGAAAAGAATCGAACATAGAAGAATGAATAATTATTCGGTTGCAGAATGAGCAAAATGCGCGGCTTGGTACGAATGGCTCAAGAGTCCAGTGGAGGTACAAAGGCTTTATCATTCAGAGTATGGCAAGAACGTGAGAGCACCGGATGCCCGTACCATAAAGCGATGGCACACAAACCTGTTGACCAGTGGTAGAGTGGTGACTGTCAAGCGGGACCGGTCATCTTCTGAACGAACGGAGCAGAATGTGGAACGAGCTGTGCAGCACTTCGAGGAGGACCCAAACACATCTACCCGTCGTGCATCTAATGCCTTCAAGTGAGTCGCCGCACTATCCAGCGCATCCTCCATGACTATGGATGGCATCCGTACAAGGTCCAGGTGGTGCAGCGATTACACGAAGAAGATCTGGAAAACCAAATGGAGTTCGCAGAACAGGAGCTACAGCGCATCCGAGCCAACCCGAGCCATTTAGTGGAACTAACCTGGTCCGATGAAGCTCACTTCCAGCTGGATGGTGGTGTGAATCGCCACAATTGTCGTTATTGGGCCAACCAGAACCCTCACTGGATCAAGCAAGAGTCTATGCACTCGCCACGCACCACCGTCTGGGCGGCAATCAGCCAATCAGGTATCCACGGACCGTTCTTCTTCGACACCTCCGTCAACAAGGATCGGTATCTCAAGATGCTACAGGAGGAATTTTGGCCAGCGGTGCAGTCGGACAGAAGAGGCAGGAGCATCATATTCATGAAGAATGGTGCACCTCCACACTGAGGACTTCCTGTGCGTGAGTGGTTGAACAAGAAGATGCCTAACAGATGGATGGGACGTAGATCTCCTAACATGCCCTGGCCACCGCGTTCACCTGACCTGACGCCTTGCGATTTCTTCTTGTGGGGTTTTGTCAAGTCCAAGGTTTACCATACACGGCCAGCATCCATGCAAGACCTGAAGGACCGCATCATACAAGCATTTCAAGAAGTGACAACTGAGATGTGTCGAGAAACTGCTCTGGCCTACCAAAAGCCAAACTCGAATCCGTCCTCGAGAATGGAGGAGGACACGTTGAAGTTCGATGACTACTAACACTTTTTTCTTATGTTTTTCATTTAATAAATGTTTTCTATGACATTTACCTTAATTCTTTTTGGTCATTATTGATAAAGACGTGGGGGAAATAAAGGGAAAAGTTTATCATTAAATTTTACATGCTAAGATGCATTGTTGGTATGTCAATTTTACGACATGTCATTCGGTCAATAGAATCAGAATTTTCTGACAATTCTCAGTACAACAGGTATATTCATCATAAATCCTATACTCCAAACTAGTATGAGTCGAAATTTCATGACGATCGGATGAATATTTGAGGAGTAATAAAAGTTTAAAATCCGGCGGTTTACGTGCGCCACCCTGTACTTTCCTCTATAATACAGGTTATTGTTTAACAGCAGCAATGAATAGAAAAATATGAAGCTGAGAAAGAGTGAACAATGTGGTTGTTCATTGCATTCCAGAACAACTGCTTCGGTCGACGATGAAAGTTTTTCATTTGGGATGTTGTACCTGAAGACTGACATTCATTCATAAATTTGACATCTTACAACGTTTGTAGGCTGTAATAAAAAAGTCATTGTAGACTCAACCCTTCGTCTTAGTCGTAAGGATAGTGCAAGGCCTAATGCGATATATGATCGACTGCACATTTGAGAAGAGCAAGTTACTCGCTTTATCGGCTAATCAAGCATTCATTACATAAATACAGAATAGTCCGGGAGCCAGCGTGAAGTTGTGCAGGGAACGAGGTAGTACATAAAACTTTCACATAGCATAGTACACCTCTAACCTACTGCAAAACTTCGCGTCTGCCGGATCAGATCATTTGCTTTTCAGAAATAGAGAGGATAACACAATCCTATGTATTTCCAATGGTGAAATTGTGACATTTAAGGTGTTGATTCCATTTTTTCGAATTTTTGCTCATAAAAGTTACACAAATTGGTATTTTGTTGAACTGGTTATTATAGAAATCATCTACAGATCATGATCTTTCAAATGAGTTATCATTCAGTGACAGAGGATGAAGTAAAGTGTACAAACAGACACTTTTCGTTAAAGTATATCAACAATTTTCCTGAAATTTCTATGTTAAAATTTGCAGTTACACCAACGAAAAGTGTCTGTTTGTACACTTTACTTCATCCTCTGTCACTGAATGATGACTCATTTGAAAGATCATGATCTGTAGATGATTTCTATAATAACCAGTTTAACAAAATACCAATTTGTGTAACTTTTATGAGCAAAAATTCGAAAAAATGGAGTCAACACCTTAAATGTCACAATTTCACCATTGGAAATACATAGGATTGTGTTATCCTCTCTATTTCTGAAAAGCAAATGATCTGAACCGGCAGACGCGAAGTTTTGCAGTGGGTTAGAGGTGTACTATGCTATGTGAAAGTTTTATGTACTACCTCGTTCCCTGCACAACTTCACGCTGGCTCCCGGACTAAAGCTAAAGTTTCCTAAATTTTGACCTAACGTCACTTTTATAACCTTATTTTAACCGATTTTAACCTTATTAGCTTATGGTCACCCTAATTATGACAGTACACAGTTTCCATACGAGGGCAATTCTTCCACTGCATGTGCTCTAATTACCATTCATGAAAATATTGTACGATTTTTAGATGATCCTGATGTTGGGGCGGTACGCATTGCAACGTTTGACATGAGTCACGCGTTCGATTATGTTACCCACGATCTTCTTATCACTATTTTCCACACATTGAATTTTCCATAATGTGAAGAATACAGTAACTGGATTGAGAACCATGTCATGAATGCAATGCAACGTATAAGACTTGCTGACAAGTTAAGCCAAATAGCAGTCTTCCCCTCGTGTCACAAATGTAAGTAATGTAACTAATGTCCTTAAGTTGAAATGGACTCATATCAACAATTAGTTCATCGACCAAATCGTTTGAACCATTATGCAAGCTATTATGCAGTTAGGATAAAATCTTGTTTATGCCAAATAAAGCTATCATGCTTTCTTCTACTGGCCTTAATCGGGGCAATATGGCTGCATTATCAGATTCTTCGTCAGAATTTGACTGAATTGCATTATCAGTCGGTAGGCCTAACATATCGGTCTCAAATTGATCATCATCTCCCTAATCATCTATGTATCTGAAACTTTCATGACTGCCTCAACTACATCATCGATAACTTCGGAATCGCATTCTCTCTCGTGGACGCGGTCTCGACGATTGGGCAGATGAAGTAAATTATTTTTAATAAATTTTTATTTTAGTAAATTTTTATCTTGTGAAAACATCCTCTGACATTATTGTAGCAATCTGTAGCGATATCTGGTGCATGTCATGCAAAAGAAGGCCTTATGTCTTTTATAGGCCTACTTCTAAAACTAAGATTTTAAACTAAACTATCATTTTACTTCTTGCTCTCTCTTATTTTGGATCATTTTACTTCTTCTCCTGTTACGAACATGTTTGCTTGCGTAAATTTATGGGCCGACTCTAATCACATGCTCATCAAGAGTGAAAAAAGTGAACAAATATTCTTCTCAACCCTATCTTCGTTTGACTCAGCTCCATTTCATGTGTCTGGAATACCGGTTCGTCAGGAGAAGCAGGTTCTAGGCACAAAATTTGAAAGATCTTTGAGCTGGTATTCACATGTCAATATAATTTGTAAGAAAGCTTCATCAAGGCTCCATGTCCTACGTCAGCTAAGAAATTTCCTGACTAGAGATCAACTGATTGTTATTTATCAGAATTGTGTACGCAATATACTCGAGTATGGTGCTCCAATATTTGTGAGCTTAAATGTTGGACAATCTAACGAGCTTGAAAGAGTTCAACGTCGAGCACACCGCATAATTTGTGACTCCTGGCATTGCGAATGCGTTGATTTTTTGCCGTTATCATGTCGTCGACGGATTCATGGTTATCGCTTATTTCTATGTATTGTGAACGAAGATCATCATCCTCTGCAACATCTTTTGCTCCCTGTAATGAGACACTCCGGGCATTTTCGTCTGCCACCTTTGACGACATCACTTCATGACAGATCCTTCATCATATGCATGTCGAGATTGTACAACTCCGGATTCACCATTTGAGTATTGTTCCGTATTTCTTTTACTTTGTTATGATTTTTCTTGAATACTTATTCTGTACTTTTAACTTGGGGTCCCACGATTGCCATTATTGGGACTTTTGTAACTTTTTCAAATATACGTCTTTATTATTATTATTACTATAAGTAGGTATTCGACGTAACCTACGTATAAGAATAGTAGGTATTCGAACACAACGTGCATTGTATTTACTTGGCAGATCATGCAAGGATGCATTCGTAATTGCAATTATATTGCCTAATGCGCGCTGTCAACATATGTCGACACAGATATTCAAAAAAATCCTGTGACCTAGTGAATGAATTGAGCGGTTTTATTTCATGCTGAACATCTTATTTTGAACTTCCTATTCAAGATGCAATTACATACGAATGCAAATAAGGCAGTTGTTTTGCAATTAATCAACATCAAACTTGCTTTCGTCTTCATCATATGGAAACATCTCTGGAGACCTTGTTTGCAGCACGACCAGAGTGCTTGCTAATCGCTAGCAGTGATATATAGGCAATATACAATATATATGATAGGCAATTGTCACCATTTGTCATTGACCAGTGATGCAAGTTTCTATCGTCCCTATTCGACCTCATCAAGTCTATTGTTCTATAGAGCGATCAGCAGTGACTGTCGACATATGTCGACTTCGCGCGGGAAGAGGTTAAGACAGGAATCTTTTATTCTATACTTTGGCATGAAATGCTAACACCTCTGCCATTATAGAATAATTCTAAAATATTGTGGACTATAAAGTTGGAATAGAAAATGTCAGACAAGTTTTGCTTTGATGCAACACCACCTAAAAACTGCCATGGGCGTAGGTGGGCTTCAATAAGGGTGTAGCGGAAATCAGTTCAGAAATGAAGAATAAGGAGTCAGTGCAATGCCGATTGTTGAAATATACTCATTGACAAAATTTTTGAAACACTTACTTCTTCAACTTCTTTCTTTTTGACTGGTATATATACATGCATGTATGATACCTTGATAATTTAGTCACAATCTCCACCAAGTCGCTAGCACAGAAAAACAACGCATGTAGCAGATTCAACTGTAATAGCGCGTGTGCCCCCTCTAACTCCAATACATTCAGCAATCCGAGATGGCATGGATTCACAAAGTTTCTGAGTGAAGGATACTTCAAGGAGAAGCCACTGCTCTGTCAGTCTTTCAGAGAGAATCTTCAGGGACACTGGTGGAAGTGAATAGCGGTCTCTAACTCGCCGGCCAAGCTCGTCCCAGACTTGTTCAATGGGTGACAAGTCAGGTGAGCGTGCAGGCCAGTAAAGGGTTTGAATGTTCAATCTCCTAACAGTGGCAATGACAGCCGAGGAGCGATGTGGTCTTGCGTTGTCGTCTTGGAAGACGAGATCCTCCACCCGGGTCGACAAAACTTGGCAAGTTTGGTAAAAAATTGGTAAAAGACTTGCATTTTGCAAAAATTTGCCAATTGCTTAATAAATTTGTGAATTATTTAAGAATTTGGAAATAGTTGCTCAGCATTTAGCAGTTTACCAAGTTAAACTATACTGGTAAAAATTTGGTAAGTGTTAATCAAATGCCTAGGAAAACTGTATGTGCATGCCTCGTATTAGTAGAAGCTGAATTAAGTGGCACGTGCTTACCAAAATGATTCGTTTTGTAACTGGACATCATTTTACTTATCTCAAACTGAATTTAAAATCATGCAATACTAAACTGTGAACAACTTGCAAAACAATTACAGGAAAAGACACATCAATTGTAAAAATTATAATTCATACAAAAGCAGCAACATTTGCATGCAGTAGCAATGTAGCATGCTAATTATGACATATCACACGTGTTGTAAATATACCAATTTTGAATGCATTTAGCTGATAATACAAAGACCCTTAGATACATGTAACTTAAGCTAATAAAAGTTAAAATAACACATTTTATGCATTGCCTACCACCAACAACTATCTCCAAAAGGAAGATTGTCTAACATACACGTATAGTCACTTCCAATGAACGGTTAACCGGATCTCCATTAATTCGCCAGATAGGAAGTTGTGATTGTGTGTCAGATGAAAGGACCAGATGCTCAGAACTGACGTTTTCTTTAAATAATTAAAGAAATCACACAAGTTAAATGAAATTTATTACAGGTCAATTAAAAATATCATTTCAAGTGAGGTAATTCGTTGCTAACATGGATTACTCTTCATTTTCAAGTAGAAGTTTAGATTGCGTCAACTAAAAATAACAGCTGGCGAAAGACAATTTTTCGTCAGCATCGAAAAGATAAAAAAGAAGTATAAATAATTATTTAATAATTTAAACAAAATATGCATGTTCAACTTGTGAGTGCAAGAATATAAAATTTGCTACAATCTTAGGTTACCTTTGCTCATAGAATACTCAGTAAAATTATATTGGTGAATAGAAGATTTTTTACCTGTACCATATGGTGCGTGACACCTACAAAGTTTCAAAAACTTTCATACAGTTCTTGATTTGTCTTAGTTGTACACCTAAAAATCAATGTGGCACTGCATCTCAACCATGGAGTGCATGTTGACATCTAGAGTTCCATGCGATAAAATATGAAAAAATGTCACCATTGATATCAAAGACTATGTAAATTTGAAAGACGAAAACTTCCTTATCTCTTCATGTTGGAATGTTGGAAGTAACTTATTTGTCCTAAATGTAGATATCGGATCTTATTAATGCATTGTTCATATTTTGTACTTATCATAGATATATTTAGTTTCCAAAGTTCAATCGAGTTTGCAGTCTTTATAATTTACGTAGCCTGTCTGCGCTTAATATAAATACATGAATTAGTATTTACGATGATAACAACAGCAATAATATTTGCAATACTAATGTTGTTTCCTATTTTTGTACATTTTGGTCAACAGATCATTGGAAATAGATGCATTTTTTAATAATTGTGGTAGAAGCATTCATGTTATTTTAATCAAAAGAATAAAATTTTAAGATTCAATTGTTTGACTGTTTCAATAGATCTTTAATAAGAGCTGAATCTTAAATTGAATTGTGTTTCATTTTCTGCATGCGTCCTACTGTGAACTTTCTCTTCAAATTAACTTCGAGATATAAGTTGAAAGATAACTCTCATTAACAAATATAACAAACCCTGACTAATGTTTGTTGACATAAATAATCACAAATTTATGAGAAACTATCATTTACAAATGGAGAAGCGTTGCTGAGTTGTGCATCGTTTCTATCGATTTCTTTATTAACCTCTAAGGTACGGGCGATTCAGTTGTCTTAAGATTGAACTGCAATACAGCAACAGACCTTACAGCATGAAGTATAATATATTACGAGATTTTGAAAATATTTTCTGGAATGATTCTAGAATTTCTGATTGATTTTCTAATTTGATTTTAGATTTTCTAGAATCATCTATCATAGATTGACTTCTGAAAATATCTCCGACAGACTGAATCAGGCCCAAAATTTGAAACGCAAAATGCCAGAAGTTTTACTTGTGAAATGACGGTCAGCTTATGTTAGTTTTTGTTTTGCGCCATACCCTCCTTCAATCAAATAACAGATGCACTCTAAAGTGTATTGAAATAACTAATCAAAAAGACTTCACATGTACATGAATTTTCATATATTCTCATGATGTGTAGGCCTATATTTTTGACATATTATAGATTGTTCCATAAGTTTGTGTACATTACATGTAATCGTTGACTTCTGAATTTTATCGACTCATCAACTAGCATAATTGATTTTACCATCGAAAATCTACGTCGCATTAAATTTACATAGAGCTCTTAGCTTACATGTAGATGATATTTCTTTGTAAACGAAAACATTCCGATGGGTAATCGAAGGTTCATCAACTAAAAATTGTTCAAAGAATTATCTCAGTAACACTTAATAATATGAATACCTTGGTAATTCAAATTATGCAGCTTTTCATCAGATGTGGTTTCGTTTATTATTACCATTCATTAATTTGATTTATGACTGGAAGAGACACCTTATTAAATTAAATTGGAATTTGCTTGTAAGTAAAAAGTTACTAAATGAATTTCTAATTTTGCTGATGCAATTTAAATGATCTTAGCGGCTCCAATGAATAACTCGGAAATTCATTTGTTTGGTCATGACCCATAAACTTCCATGCAACACAATATATTTGGCATTAATTGAACTAACATATTTATGGTAGAACTAACATATTTCTGGATAAATTTGTTTATCAGGACATTATTGGTATTAAGCTAGCATCATTGGTAATTATATTTGAATCAACCGCAGCCGGCAAACTGTCAGGTTTACTTCTTCAAAGTGCGATGGACAGTGGTGTTAGCAACTCTAAATGCTTTGGAGAAGGAGTTGATTATAGAATTTGAACAGAGTGGCTATTTACACGTCTCGTCACGTGGATATAAAGAATTACATACAATATTACTAAATCCACGTGAATTCACGTGGATTTAGCGATATTGTATGTAATTCTTCATATCCACGTGACGATACGTGTCAGTGTATCTGGCCGAAATTGAAAAAGCAGAAAGAGTATGGAACACTGAAAAAGCTAAAATAATATAAATAAAATCAAGGCAACATGTCGGAAAGCTACTCTCTAATGATTTACTTCTGCAGTAAATGTCGAAAATGAGACCCAACGTGTTCAGAAATGTCAGTTATGACAAAGCGCTCCATTCAGAATGCGTTCAAGTAGTGCTGTAGGGATTTGCGGCTGATAATGTAGATACTTACAAGACTTACCAACTTTTTGTGACTTATTTTAGACGTTTTCATGAGCGTTAGGATTTCTTCGAATGGTTCGTGTGCGTAAATAGCTATCTTGCAATGTACAGTGTGCTGACATGCATGAGCAGTTAATTCTGTGCACGATTCATATGTCGTACATTAACATAATTTTCTATATTCATGTTCGTCATGATTATGTTTCACACGATGAATATTATAACTATTTTCTATAGTGGAAATAAATACTAAGGATAATTTTGAGCCAGATGAAGTATTTACCATGATATCCATCAAAATTGTCCAGTTATATTTTGTTATTTTATGGGAAGGCCCGAACTTTGAGATTTTAGGCGCTAGGAACTCTGTAGTAATTTTATAATTTCGCACTTTTATCGAATAATCTTAGAAATAAATTCAAATGCCGTCAAAGTCTACGACTGCCAATTTCTTTTCCCAGGATGTTTAAATTTAAATCATACAAAACTTACAAAATTGATAATTTTCTAATTTCTTTTTCAGGTATTTACATTAAAGGTAGAATTTTTAATATGATGTCGAGCGGCTTGGATAGCTAGTACTATACAGCAATCTGAATATCGATATTTCTTAAAATGGTATCGAAAGGTATCTTTGTACATATCATGTGATCAAAATTGATCTACTTCTGATATCCTATGACAGTGAAAACTCTTATAGATATTTCTTATATTTAATATCGAAAACTGCATCGCTAAATTGCAGAGTTCGTTAGCTAAGCACATGCTTTGAGTTATAGATGTCATGTAACTACTCGTAAGCCTGTTGGATATGAAATCATACAGACTGCCAACCATCTGAAGGGATGGTGTGTAAATGTTTAGAAGTAGTTCTTCCAAGCAAGAAAATGTTGTTGCCAAATTGCTCACATGATGTTCAAAAAATGTCTTAATTACACTTAAAATGGCCCAGATTTAGCGTGGTAGTCATGCGTGACTGGCAGTGCCACCGTTATTCGTGGTGATATTGATTTTACATTATTTGAGATAATAAACTTCATTTCATACATTTTCAGTAGGCCTATTCGTCTTTAATAGTATTTCTTCTAATGATAACTTGAATTTTTTCGTTTAGCCATATGAATTCCAAGCCCATGGTACAGCATCACCTATTTTCAGTTTATGCTGAAGCGATTTAAGTCAAAAATGGAATCACTATTCATCGGTAAATCAGTAAATAGAATTTTATCGCGTCATAGCATTTAGCCAGCTGTATCTGGTCATTCATTTTCTTATAATACAAGTGCATTGATGATTTATTTTTGTCGGTTTTCTTGCGAATAATTAAAATGAATAGATTTCATTATTGGCACGAGTAAATTCGCATGAGTAATCACTGTTGACTGGCAGATGTTTTAACTTTCAAATATTATTGAACATCTTGAAAATATCATTACAGACCTATTACTCGAATCTATTCAACATTTTTATACACATTCGTCTTATTTCAGATGAAACGACGCATTTCTCCCCCAAGAGATGAATTCGTACAGTCTGCGTTCGTGTTATTGTATATTCCAAAGGAAGAAAAGTACACAATTCTTTCGTCGAACTCAACGCTGTTACCGAAATCCTTTAACCACAATAAAATATAGAAATTAGGGAGTGTAGAGTTGAAAGGCAATATAGGCGCGCTTTTTATGTGCCATGCCCCTTCAGTCGATCTTCTTAAACACAAACAGTCATTACTCAATGATCATCTGGACGATCGAAACGCAATTGATATTGACTCATCACTCGGATTCCTTAATGACAGTCAATCTTCTAATGTGAAATGTGAAGACCGACCTCGGCAATTTGAAAATCAACCTAGTCATTCTAGAGTAGAGGAGGAACAGATAACTGAGCACTTCTCTCATTCGGCATCAGTTCTTGACGAATCAATTTTGGTTATGAAAGACAATAGTAGAGATGATGGTCAAGGTGAGATTATAGAGCGATTATTAGCCGCAACGAAAGAAAATACGCGAATAAATCGATCTGTATTAGACGAAGTTATCAAATTCAGACGGCAGTCCGTACGACTAAGCAACAGGTTGTTGGCTGCTCTAAAGAGAGATGGTACTGTAGCTGTCCCATTGGAACAGAATACCGAGTCCTTTGAGGAAGAAATATTCAACGGCAAAAACTTGGTTAATTTGAAGCCAAAAAATATGGATGTTTCTCAATACGGCATCAAACTGACTCGATTTCTGTGGACTGATAAAGAGATGGTGGATGGACGCTTGCTACCACGACGTTCAACAGGTCGAAAAGAATCGCTTGATGAAGAACGATCACAGATTTTTATACGTGCTCTAATGAAGAGATTCAAAATACAGGAAGAAGATGAAGACGAAATTAACCGGGCTATCGCCGCAGTGAATCAACTTGGCAGCGATATGTCGAGAGGGAAGCGACTTCGAACAAAACAGAAATTAGTTATGGAGCCGTCAGATCATGCAAGCACCAGTTAAGTTCATGAAGGTTTATGTAGTTAACTGCAGAAGAAATCAATGAACGTGTGTAATGAGTTTATGACATAAGAAACTCTTCGTGCTACTTCCAAAATCTAATTGTAATACTCACCGATTTGGTCTATTTTTGTGTTGATTTTTCCTGAATTACTGTCATCAGTGATGTGCATTAAATTCGAATATAATCTAACTTAAGTTATGGGTTGGATTAGATATTCTGGTTCAACAATTTTGTGGAACCATCATTATCCAGCACTTAAATTTCGCAGTGCATATATCCACTCAATCAAAGCATCTTGCTGGTAATATTTTCGTTTACCTTGACGTTGGTGCACATCACATCGGCTGTATATATACATATATTTTGAACATTTTATAATCATTGATTCATATTTCCATGTATTTCAGAAAGTTTTTTGCTTGATTGGTTATCCTTTTTTACATTGTAGTACACAAATTTTTAGTGTTTGACATATAATCTTATCGAGTATTTTGTGTGAATTTTGTGTGTTTGTGTTTTGTGTGAATACCTACATTTCATAGAATTATTGAAACTATTCGGTCCAGCATACCAGAGAAACTACTCATGACTAACTTATCATGATGAATGGATATTTTATATGTTCTCCGTTGTGTTTATTATCAGAGGATCACAAGTGTACAGATAGTTATAACAATTTCAGTTTGTACCTTAATTGAAAAACTATATCGGCATGTAAATAACTTTCCCAGGAAGCTGACATCAACTCATTCGCAGCCTATAGACTTCATTTTTGATATTTCGTTCATTGTTTTAAAGGCATACACTTCGTAGTTGACAATTATGATAACCGCACATGTAGTAGTGATAGTGTGTTTTTATTTTCACGAATAAATGATATGTAGGAGGAAAAGATCGTTTTCTTTCATCTCATGTACATAACGCGTGTTTAAAAACTGTTTAACATGAATCAATGAGGCGCGGTCATTTCATATAAAATTGCAGAGCCTCTAAAGCAAATGCGGTCTGATTGTAGATGGAAAGTTAGGAATAAATTTCGTAAGATTAACTGCATCAGCTTCTGAAAAACGAATTAGTTGTTCAATGATTAGTTTTCTTAAAGAAAATCTGGTTCTTTGGCCTTATATGTTGTTCTTTAATAAGAATTTGAATTTACTCTGGCTTCACAGGGGAAATATTAGTAACCCTAAAACATATTTAACCCAATCTAATGTTTCGATAATTTTCAATAAGTATTATTGTTTAGTGTGTCCGACTGTGTGATAACTCAGTAGTCAGAACTGGTGAGTTTTGCGCTTCATGTAGACGCTATCTGAATAAGTAGGTTTTGGGGGAAATTGAAGGAACGTCTGCTTTCATTCTCTCTGAGTGATAAATGAATGACAGTGATTGTTCATCGAAATAGTTTCGTGTCTCCCATATCTTTAATTATATTGCTATATTCTCCCAACACTTTCCATCCCCCAAAGAAGCCGACAAGTAACTCCATTCTATCATGGAATGAAAAAGAACAGAATCAACCGAAAAGTCTAAAATGATAACGTAAAAAAATTATATTCAGCCTGAACAATGGCCTAACGTGTAATCAAAGAACGTCTACCGCCACCAGGGTATTTCCCGGCGGCATTCTCAAATCTTTAAGCGGCATTTACACTTGCTAACACGGTTTCCACTGAAAGCTATAACTGCATGTATCATGTACAACAGCCGTCATGCTTTTTATGATATCACAATGCGTGTATTGCAGACGAATATATGTATATGACCGGAGAGTATCGTCTACAAACAGCAAATTCTCATCATGCCTTACTGTCGATACATGTAGGCTACATATAGGGCTGTAAACAAACGATACGATGTGCTATAATCGACGTTTTCAATATCATTCACGCACAACAGTAATGCTGTGCTTCTCTGTAACGACATTTTTTTGGAACACCGATGACACCAAATACCAGCACGATGAATTAAGACAGTCATGGAAAGTAACAGTTGATTGAGTCGCTTATGTCATACTTAGTAGGCTAAGTGTTTTTGCAACCCTAAATATTTCATATTTAAATTTTGTAACTTATAATCATTAGGCGACGCCTAAGATGGCCTTAAAAAATCGTGACCGCCACCCACTTAGCAATCAGATTATTGAAGTGACATCAATTAAAGCAAAATAATAAAATGTTAAGATTTGATTTAAACTGCTAGTAAACTGTGTACAATAAAATTACTGAGCGAGATCACAGCAGAATTCGTTTGGGAATCGCGTTTCGTCCCCTGTCCTCGACGGAGGGGGAAAATTTATCTTTAAGTTAAGAAATACTGTATATTCTCTGTTCAATCTTGCTCGATGTTTCATTTCTGGCAAAAATCGAGATGATTGATGATTGTTTTTTGTTGAGAAGAGAATATTATTTTTGAAGTCGAATTGCATCAGAGTGATGGTGCGTCACAGAAATAGAAGGGATAGAACGCTAATTTTCCCTCACAAAGCGTGTCATGTTTGCAGTCCGTCTCTACAGACAGGTAGGGGCAAGAAGAGCGCAATGAAGGATAATGTTATCTGTCAGTGACAAGAATGACTGTCAAAACAAGAATTGACAACAAGAATTGGTGTCAAAACACCGGCATCATTCTATGCCTTCCATTTCTGTGTAGTGCGTTCACAAATTAGTTGTTCATTATTCAATTCATATAGATGTGTCGAACATGTGAACTTCCCGAATGCGTAATTCCTTATTCACCGACTTTATTCCTTATATTACGCACTGTTATTGTCGGTGATTCTGTGTTCAACTTCGAGACTTCAATCCGGAAGAAGTTTAGATTCTTCCGGACAAAAAAATGTTTTAAATACTAGAACAGACAAAATGTTTTAGAGATAACGCTAATCTATAGCGTATTGTTACGCAATATCTTCAAAAAGCTTTATTCTTTTTCCGATGCTGTAAGATACCGATAAAGGAAACTGGGAAGTGCAGGGCAGGTGTACAGTAAAACAATTGTCTACGAACGCTATTTATTGACATCAAAAAGGCCGGAAAGTTTGCATACAGTTTAACAAGACTATTTCATCATGGATGCATACCTGTGTACGATTGTCACTTTCACGTCTATTCCTATAAGGTCACTATTTCCGCGTCAATACTCGGGTGTCAAGGATTTGTTGCATGATAAATATTATTGAAATATTATTAAAAGTATTGTACATCAATACTGATATGAATTTTGTTGTTGTTCCATTATCACCTATTTGTACATACCGGCGCATCGCGCACGAATCGTAGTATATTGAATTGAGAAATTCTGCTTTAGCTAATTTGTCTAAATTGCGCATGGTTATCATAATCAGACATTTTACATTTCAGGTGTTGGTATGAGCCGATCTTCGAATTTGGATGACGAAGCTGGTTCGTCTCATGCAAAGTACAGTCGAAAGAGACGGTTTCTGAATGAGGTCGATATCTCTGATTCTGAATTAGAACTGTTAGCATCCTTGTCAAATGACACTGAGCTGCAATGTAATTCGAGTGAATTCCCCATGGTATCCTACAATGATTTTTTTTGTTAGAATGGATAAAACAAGGACGTCCTCTCCGGTATTTTTCTTAAATGAAAACTTAGTTAGGGACGAGGAAAGTGATGTCTCGTCCGACTCCGAATCGAGCTTCTCAGATTTTATCTGTGAGGGTTCAGATAAGTCAGTGGAGAAGTTCTCGACCCAGTTCATGTCTGTGAAAACTTCACACGGGATTTCTGATGAAGCAGCTAAAGATCTATTGGAGCTTTTCGCTGACTCTCTTCCTACACCAAATAAATGCCCTATTCTTTCGAAAATGACATTTTCAATCGAAAGATTGTACAATGTGGAATCTGATGACAAAGGTAACCGTTACATAACAGTTGATATTGAAGTACAGTTAAGGAAACTAATCGCTGAAAACAATGGTTTTTTCTTTTTTCGCAGTGATTTAACCGATATTTCTAATAGCAGGTCGTTCAAGAACATGGATACCGACGAAGTGAAATATGTATACTTGGTTGTCAGCACTGATGGAGTCTCATCAGTTTTTTTCCTCCAAAAGTTATCAGTTGTGGCCAATTATGGCTTCTATCATTAATTTGCATCCTATGAAGCGACGGAAGTTTGATAATGCACTTCTCTGTATGTTATATTATGGAAGTTCCGCTCCCGATTTCACAAAATTTCTCAATTTTTTCGTTAGACACGCAGAAGGAGTACATGGATATCTTAGTGAAATTGAAGGTGTTGACCCTGTGCGCAGACTTGCCAGCTAAGGCAAAGTGTTTGAATATGGTGAGCTTCAATGGTTATTACGGCTGCACCAATTGTCTAATCAAAGGTGAATATAAGTCTGAATACAAGAAGTTGATCTTTCCTGTAAATGACGCATGTCCTAATCGCGATGAGCAGTCACATCTTTTACACGTTGTTGCCAGTGAAAACTCTGTTTTTTTGGCGTGAAAGGATCGACGCCTTTAGCACAGTTGATGGCTGTCCCAATTGTTCCTTACGATTGCATGCATCTTCTATATCTTGGAATAACCCGCACATTAATAACCTCGATTTTGAAAAGGTTCCCCTGTATCGAGCCGTCTTTAGATAATATTTTTTCATCAATTCGTGTTCCGGCTTCGTTTAAAAGAAAGCCAAGGTCTTTAAAGTTTATGTTAAAGTTCAAAGCAACCGAATGGAGAAATTTTATTTTATATTTTTATCCTGTTTTCTTCGATTGTAAAAACGATGTACTTAAGAAAATTGTACTGTTTTTGTCACTATTCATTAGGATTTTATTGAAACCATACATTTCTGCTGCTGATGTAATATCAGCGAAATTGATATTAAACGAATTCCGTAGTCGGTGTATTGATGTTTTGGGTGAGTCTGTGCAAACAATGACATTTCATGCTCTTCAGCATTTACCTGAACAAGTTGAAATGTTTGGTGCTTTGTGGAGCGTTTCTGCAACTATGTTTGAAAACGCTTACCGACATTTGAAGAAGCATGTAACCGGTACAAAAAATCCTGATATACTTATAATTAAAAGGTTTTTGAGATCCAAACTGAGCAAGATAAGTGATAATAAGAAAGGTAGTAATGAGCAGTTGTTGAAGCCGTTAGGTCGACGAACAGTTGTTTTACAGAACGATTTGTCGAATTATGATTTTAACTTTTCTAACGATGATATTTTCTTTTACCGTTTTGTGATTAATCATCTTATTTTTCATTCTTTGGATTATGACCGGAGACAGTCTTCCGCTTCATATTTTGCAGTAGTCGATGATGGCAAATTTGTTAGAATAAATCACATTGTATTAAGTTCTGTAGGACTATGTTGTTTATGTACCATTTTAGAAAAACGTTGTAAAATCTCCGATGAAATTGGAGTATTGCAGGAAATCTGCAGTGCAAATACCGCTACCTATGAAATTGTATTCGGAAACTTTTGTGTATATCCTGCTCGCTTGTTTCGACAACATCTTGTTGTTGTATTTTTATCAGAAAGAATATTCGCCACCGAAGTTTTAACAAAATTTGAAATAGACTAACGCTATATCAATGATCTGACTGCTTTTGTGTATCAAATTCTCATTCTTTTTATATTTAACTGGTCTTTTAAATAGCCGATAGCTCAAAATGGTCTCGATATTTGCTAGGCTATCTGAAATGACCTCATGTTTTTGACCTACCCTTTTCAAATGCCGACATGCAATGAGTTTTGTATCATTCATCTTCATTCAGACATTTATATTTTGATTGATCTCAGAGATCAACAGTCAAGATCATCTTAATCACCCTTCCGCCCGAGGGTTAAAAGCTTTGAGTCATATTAAAAACTACATTCCTACTCAGATCATTTAAATCGAGTATCGTCTGTTGATCACGATATCATATGTGCAGAAAATTCGAGACACTTGACATTTTCAGAAATGATGTATGCCAGTAACTTGTGCCAGTAAAATAGACAGACCATTTCGACGGATTTCAAACAATTCATGTACATAAAATGTATGTTAATGCATGTGTAGATTTTTGCGAGTTTCTGTCAATTTTGTCGATTTTCTGTATAAACTTAATTATCTACCACTTTTTAGCTCTTTGTTTGCCGTTAACAATGGGACCTAGAATTTAAGTATTGACCTAACGTTCACCAGTTTGACTACTTTTAAAATTATGTTAGGGTTTCGTTAGATACATGGGAATACTTTGCTAGGAATTAGTTAAATAATTGAAAATTTGCTAAGAGTTAGCTATATCCTTGCGAAATTTGCTTGGAGTTAGCTATATGCTTGAGAAATTTGCCAGGAGTTAGTTAAATATTAAACAAAATTTCCTAAATAGTTGACAAGGTTTTGCTTAATATTTGCCAAATTTATCAATATTTGCCGACCCGGGCACCTTGACCACTGGGCAACCACAGGAAGCACAATTTCATTGAGATACCTCTCTCCAGTCAACGTGCCTTTGATGATGACTGCTGTCGTTCGTCCGCCATGCCAAATGCCACCCACAGCATAACACCTCCACCTCCATATCTGTCGTGTTCTTTAACCCTTAAAGGGACAAAATTTTCAATTTCCATTTTTTTCTGCGATATTATTATTTTTTGTTAATTGCGATGTAGTTTAGCTCAGAATCACGTTAAATTATCAAATTCAAACTTACACTGTGATTTAGGACCACTTTTATTCTTGGGACATATATGTCCCATTATCCCATTAGGCAGTTTTAAGGGATGGGACATATGTGTCCCATTATCCCATTAGTTAGTTATTAAGATCGGGTTTATTGTAACCAGTATCTGTTGCACAGCTAAGACAAAATGTTCTTGCAATAGGTAAGGACCGTAAGGTGCACAATCATTGATCAATCATCGTATTAACTACCGCATTGATATCAATGGCCTCAACTATCAACAGCTGCAAACAGTAAGTGAACTGGAGTAGAGTGTGGATTGACTTGCTTCTGCCAATTATTTGCTTTTGTTCATCTCTATGACGGAAGCAAGCTGAAATCATGAAATCGAATGTATCTTTTTATTGTCGAATCAAATCAAAATGACGTCACGCAATACGTACCGTCATCTCACCCCAATACAATGAATTTCAATGAAAGCGAATGAATTTCACAGCATTCTTCTTCCTCGTATCTTGGATGTGATGGCGACTAAACGAAAATGCACATATATGAAAGGCAGACATTTTAATCTTAAACCTGAGGAAGTTTTGGAACTATTGTTTGCGGATGACTCGGATGACGAGGTTGATGAATTAGACAGAGATGATATTGAAGTTCTAGCAAACGCCGATAACAGTGAAGAAACCAATGTTTTGATACAAACAGGTGAAGAGAGCCGAACAGAAATGGATGTTCAACCATTAGAAAGCAGCTCTTATACAATGACTGAAAGACCTACATTTGTTTGGGATGCCAAGTGTGAGCCAGTTTGCAAACCAGAATTCGATCGTCCAATTGACTATGATTGTATAAATATTACTAATGGAGTACCATATGATGTCTTCTGTCGCACATCTAATTTTGATGCCTTGGTGGACCTTATCGTACATGAATCGAACAGATGTGCAATACAGAACGGTGAGACTTTCGAAACTTCTGCTGACGAAATGAAAGCGTTTATAGGAATTCTTCTTGTCATGGGGTATCACAAATTGCCTTGCACTCGCTTCTACTGGTCAACAGACAGTGATTTCCGCGTGACATTTATTTCTAGTGTGATGACTCTCAAAAGATTTGAACTTATCAAGCGCATGCTTCACTTCAATGACAACACATCTGCTCTTCCAAAGAATCATCCAAACTTTGACAGAGCTTCAAAAGTACGATGCATTTTGAACCACCTGAATAGTGCATTCCAAAATGCTCGTACCGCCGAACAATGTCAAAGTATAGATGAACGTATGATAAAATACAAAGGTCACAATGCTATGCGACAATACGTGAAAACAAAGCCAATAAAATGGGGATTCAAGATGTGGATGAGGTGCGGTTCACGTTCAGGATATACTTATCAAATGGAAGTTTACAGTGGAAGAAAAGGAACTGTGGAACTTGGGCTTGGAGAAAATGTTGTTCTTCGTATGACTGAAAGTCTCATTGGCTCCGGTTGCCGAGTATTTATGGATGACTTTTTCTCCTCTCCATACCTTTTCCACACCTACATGGACTGGAGGCGACGGGAACAGTTCGTAACAGGAGAGGACTGCCGAAACCAAAGCCAGATAAAGAAATGATGAAAGAGGAAGTGCAGTCATTTCAAACAACGGACAGGAAATTAAATTTTGTGAAGTGGATCGATACGAGAAGTGTTCATTTATTATCAAACGCAGAGGACTCCTGTGCGAAACAAATTACTGAAAGGAAGGTAAAAGGCAGCGCTAATAAAATCTGCCTTGAAGTGCCAAGCATAGTTAAAATATATAATCGCTTCATGGGAGGCGTCGATCTTGCTGATCAACTGAAATCTAACTACACTATTGATTTGCGTAGCAAGTACAAATATTATCTCAGAATATTCTTTGATTGTCTTGACACAGCAGTTGTCAATGGCTATCTGAATTACAAGAAATTGAATTGCAACATCAACGTAACGCATCTTGAATTTCGACAACATATTGTGAATGGACTTATTGGCTCATATTGCTCACGAAAGAATTCGTTCCTTCTCTCTGCTATCAACAGAAAATCAAGTGCGATTGCTGTATCTCAACATATGCCAAAATTAAATGATGGACGAAGGCGTTGCAAACTGTATCAAAGGAAAAATAAACAAGAAAATCGTACAAGCATTTCGTGCTCTACATGCGAAGCGTTTTTGTGCTTGCAAAAGGACCGCAACTGTTTTGCTGAATTCCATGGCGGCAACTAATTTTCTAGCGTTACTTCTATATTTTATAAGACATTTTGTCCAATTGTATCCTAGTTGTATTGAAAAATGTGGTTAAAACAAGTTATATATGTAAAGCAAGTTGTCTTTTACACCAGTCAACAACTTAGTAATAATAACACTGCAAACAATACAAAACTTCGCTTGATATAATTTGAAAAAAATGAAATAATGAAATTTCACTAGAATTAACCTAATGGGATAATGGGACATATGTGTCCCACGAGGAAATATCACTCAAAGTCCGGTAAAATCGTATCTCTTATAGATAGGCGAAACTCTACCGATATATAAAGACAGTATCATGAATTTGGTTGAATATTTGGTTTTCAAAAAAACATATCTCTCGATAAAATTTTGAATTGAATATTTGAATTTAAATTTCATTTTCTTAAAAATTCAAATCAAATTAATAATACGTAGGACGGTTGCTACTTACCTCAAATTGTTACAAAATTGAATCACTATTTATGAATTTCTAATGTGTCACAATTAGATAACATAAAAAAATTCGTGCAGGGTAGTAGCGTATGATTTAGGTCATGGGACACATATGTCCCATATCTCTTTAAGGGTTAATACAGCATGGGGCAAAGCGTTCACCTGGAAGACGATACACCACCACCTCCAAACAACGACTCTCGATAGTTGCAGCTCTTCGGCAACACTCGCACAACTTCTACCACGACAAATCATTCCAATAGTACTATAATATTTCCAATACTAAATACCTCTGGTAAACTGATCGTGTGCCATTTTATTTTACAAAAGCTGGATTTCAGTTCACGTTTATGTTCAATTTGTAAAAGCAGTTGTGACAGTTGTATCGATATCAAAATTTGACCACCATAGATCTTTCTCCATTCTCTAATGTGTTGAATGGCAATACATAGAAAGCGAGATATGCATCACACCTGAGAAAAAAATGAGACAAACTTCAATTCAAGCCAATGATAGTTTGTTTCATTAATTATATCAATGAGTATATAATTTGGTAGCCGAATTGAGACATTTGTAATGTGTTTGGTCTATTGGATTTAAAACGAGCGTCTTTCCAGCTCCAGATGCTTTATTCAGTCATCATTACAGAAGTTCAACTCAATCTATGTAATGCAAGATATTAACATTCATATTTACATTAAATTCAAATCATAGCAATTCAGCTAACTCACTAAGGTCATCGAACTGGTCAAAGTTCATGGATATCAACTCACGTTACATCCTTCTCTTTTTTTTAAAAAAAAATAAAAAAAAATTGAGACAAAATTAATGGGATATTGAATTCCCATAAAAATCTGGTTACCTCCTTTCCCTTCCAGAGCGTCTTACTATAAAAGGCAGTTCTGTGCTGTTTTGGCGCAAATCGTATTCATCGATGTCGATGTACGGTCCTAGAGGGAGTTCATTGGTTTTCAGCAGGTGTCTTCGGTTTCTCCGGTACTTCTTGCCTTCAACCTCAACTTCATAAGATCTCCTATTGACCTTCTTTACGCAAATCCCTTTTGACCATGTTTCTTTTCCAGGTAGTTTCATTCTGATTGTTTGTCCGGGTTGTAAATCTTGTAAAGGCTTCGTTTGTCTGTTATAATATTTCGCTTGTCTTACTTTACTCTCAGTAAGCTTTCTCTTGCATTCATTATCTTGTATATGCTCGTGCATATAATTGCTTGATTTTGTTGGTATAAGTGTTCGTGTCCGTCTACACTGTAAACCAGCACCTCCTAAAGCGAGCTGAATCACCTCCTAAAGCAAGACACTATTCGTAACTAATAAAAAAATCCTAAAGCATGCGCCTTTTAGAAGGCTAGTCTCTCACCTCCTAAAACATGTTTTCAATGCCATATTCTACTTTTCCCTTATGACAATGGATACTACTATCTTTATTCAGCAATAGACGGGTTACGCATTGAGATTTATTGCAGACAAAGCTCTCATTATATTCATTCAATATTTATCTCTTGCTTTACAAACAACCCTCTGAAGAAATAAGAACCCTTTGACCCGTGTAGTACTGTTATGCAAGAGAACATGATATTAGTGCTGTACAATTCGAATACATAAAACAAAGTTTACTGAAATTCACTTGAAATTTATAAAATTGACACCCAGTACCAAAATGAATACAATCACAGGTCTATTTATGTAACAGATGCAACGAAATCTCATGTATACATGTATAATGAAAATTTTAGTCTGACCACGCAATTTTCGGTGAAAAGAATATAAATGCTACATAATATAATCAGTGTCGGGACAGTAAAAAATGTCAGAAACATGCAGGATATTTATTACAGAATTATGTAGATAAAAGCATGTGTGAAATCGTAGATCAACAGTTGCAATAAAGATAAAGTAACAAATAGCGTCTCAAGATGCGAATATCGAATAACAATCAAGTGCTACACTGTAAACCAGCACCTCCTAAAGCGAGCTGAATCACCTCCTAAAGCAAGACACTATTCGTAACTAATAAAAAAATCCTAAAGCATGCGCCTTTTAGAAGGCTAGCCTCTCACCTCCTAAAACATGTTTTCAATGCCATATTCTACTTTTCCCTTATGACAATGCATACTGCTATCTTTATTCAGCAATAGACGGGTTACGCATTGAGATTTATTGCAGACAAAGCTCTCATTAATTCATTCAATATTTATCTCTTGCTTTACAAATAACCCTCTGAAGAAATAAGAACCCTTTAACCCCTGTAGTACTGTTATACAAGAGAACAGGATATTAGTGTTGTACAATTCGAATACATAAAACAAACTTTACTGAAATTCACTTGAAATTTATAAAATTGACACCCAGTACCAAATTGAATACAATCACAGGTCTATTTATGTAACAGATGCAGCGAAATCTCATGTATACATGTACAATGAAAATTTTGGCCTGACCACGCAATTTTCGGTGAAATAAATACAAATGCTACATAATATAATCAGTGTCGGGACAGTAAAAAATGTCAGAAACATGCAGGATATTTATTACAGAATTATGTAGATAAAAGCATGTGTGAAATCGTAGATCAACAGTTGCAATAAAGATAAAGTAACAAATAGAGTCTCAAGATGCGAATATCGAATAACAATCAAGTGCTAGATATGCAAATCAATCTCTATTATTGTTCAAGTAAATTAC
Organism: Prostheceraeus crozeri; assembly: GCA_907163375.1. Lineage (NCBI taxonomy): Eukaryota > Metazoa > Platyhelminthes > Polycladida > Euryleptidae > Prostheceraeus > Prostheceraeus crozeri. Next base: position 1,007,686 of record CAJQUW010014466.1, read on the forward strand.
GATTTAAACTAGCGGATATTGCAGCTCTAAAACATCATGGAAATCATCAAGGAATTATTATAGAAAGATGGAGACTAAGGAATTCAAAGTAATTTATGGCACCAAAAAAATTCACAGAGTTTTGCACTGATCTTGGTGAAGATGTGACGCACACGAAGAAGTCCTTCCAGCAGTTTCTACGGTGGCCAAACTGTCGATTGCGTTGGAGATTATACGTTAGAAACAAAACTGCATGTACCGTGATGGCATAGATGCTGCATCCGTCAAAGCACATATATAATATTTGGACACCATATATTAGTATTCACTGATATTCCAGTCGAGATGATTGCTGAAAAGAAAAAGGAATTTTAGTTACGAACTATGGAGTGAAAGGAAGAAAATAATTAATTTTAAGATACAAGGATCTACATGCTACATGCAGCAGGCTGAACAAATTAATATTTCTTCAAAAATTCGAAGTTTTTGATTTGACAGATAACTGAAAAAAATAGAATTTCTTATAATCATGCATACACAGAGCATATCGTATTTTTTAATTATTTTTATTACGCTATCTTTTTTGATATACGCCTAGATAATATAATTTATCAATGCTGAATTGAATACATGCACATGTATTTGATAAAATGATTGAAACCTCTTGTTGCAGAAAATTGGCTCCTTTGTTAGTTATTCGATGTTCTACAGATTATGGAAATTCACTAGCTTCAGATCTCCAAAAAATAGCACATATTATGCTAATAATCCATATTCACAGGAACTAACTTTCGTTTGAAAGTTCTAATGCAATACTGCACATGTTTCTTATTGACTCTCCCACTTCAGACAGCATGCACTGTCTTGCAAACTGCTATGTGTCGACAACAAGTGGCCGTACTTATTAATCAGATGAAAACAATATGAGCGTCACAGGTCTCTACCAAACGCATGAGCCAAGTTGACTTCAGAAATAATAACTGGTGTGGCTTATATGGCCTAAGATCGTCGTTAGAAATTTTATAAAAAATTAAAAATGGAATTTCTCCTTTTCTACGGTGATTTAATAGCCATTTTGAAGGCGTCTGAAATTGTTCAACGTCAGAGGTCTTGGTTTTATGTGAGTATAGTTCGTTTGAGGAAACCAGCATGATATGCTGATCATGAGATGATTTTATTAAAAAAAAAAGTTCCATTCAATAGGCGGACATTTTTTTGCCATCAGAATTACCTTATCATGTATTTTTACAGAATAGAAACATTCTATATTAATTAATTAATCTTCTCTTTTTGTGTTGATGACTGTTTAGTCTTTCTTATTTGTGCTGGAGTATATTTTTGCCTTGATATCATGCTACGTTGAGAACTTAATAATAATGACTAATATGAATAGAGTATGAAAGAGACTTTCATTGCCAAAATGGATTTACTTTTAAAAGTAGCCAACAGGATGGACTGAATATTTATAGAAGTCGAACACTTAACGCCGTGCATTAAAAATACGTTTGCATCCAATAGTGTCTGGACATTGCAGAAAAACCGCGGATATTTGAATACTGAGAAGAAGGATATTTATTGGCAGAAGATTTTATACAGAAGTATAGAAGTTCTAATTTGTCAGTAGTCCGTTGGCCCATATTTCAACATCCGGAATTTCACATATTTTGATGAGTATTTATTAAACGAATTCACAACTACGAGTATATAGCAGCAGAATTTTAATAGATTAGATAAAAACGTTTAAAAGATTGAATGAGAAATTTTAAGCATATGTTTACAAAGATGTTTGTTTCTTCTTAAATGTATGAATCAGTAAAGACTGAAGACAATATTTCTACTACATCCTTAAGTGTCGTCAATTGCATTTTTTCGATGTCTATACTATTATCTGACTAAAGATTATCATGACAGTTAGTGATAAATGGCTACATTAGCAGGTTACAGTCAACTAATTTGTGCCTCCAATAAACTAAATACAGAATTGATTGTTGTATTTCTCTTAAAATTCATTGAAATATACGAATTTTCGAATATTCTGAATATAATTGACCACACATAAATGATACATGTGTACATCAAAGCATTTAAAACTTTGCATTGAATCCTAAACTTGATATGCTAATTCAATTAACCCTTCACATGCGTGCATCTACTATTTTTCTACCTTCGTTCGGAAACCTTATTGGACACGCCACTTATAACAGATGAGTACTTTGCGCAGTTTCTAAGAATGCGCATTTGCTTCTCAGAGGCTTCACCGAGCACAGATAACGCGAATGAATGCATGAAATTGACAAATACAATGTATGCCTACTTCAAAAATTTTCAGCTTTTTGAAATTTATAATTTGCATTATTCGCAAGAATTAATTTAGTCCCGTTATGAAAAGTGGCATTTTAACTACAGAAGTCGCAGACTCGATTTAAATTAGTGCTATACAGCATGCATGCATTACAGAACTTTCGAATAGGCTATCAGAGCAACAGGAAACTCACCTCATTTTTCAGAGCTGACGTTAATTGATGAACCAGATTGATCAGTATATCTGTCACGATTGACTATCACGAGAAAATGTAGAATGCAGATTTTTGACCATTTGGTTTCAAGTCATTATATTTCTTTTCCATTTATCCAGCATTTCGATCGACGTTGATGGGAAAGATGGTATGACATCATGATACCCATATATTTGCAATTTACTGCTGCACAACTTCAACAGATAATTTCAATGAACAATTTAATTGCAATATCACTGACGGAAAGTCAACTTGCCACTCGAAGTCAAAGCTAGCTACATAACCTCGATGAGATGAAGCGGAGAATGATTCACGTATACATACAGCAACGTGAACTTATGATGTCCTCAATAGCAGCTATTGTTATGCGACAGCGTTCCTGCTGTCTGGCAAGCAGTGACTCACGCTCTCCTCTATGCAGATGCTTACGTCTAAGGGTTATTGTTCTCTTCAGTATGCTAGCCTACTAATTCAACTTAGCCTTCTGAAATTTTAGTGTGTGGCGCTTTAGGATGCAGATTTCTTCCGCTTTAGGAGGTGCCAGATTACAGTGTAGATATGCAAATCAATCTCTTTTATTGTTCAAGTAAATTACGATCTAAACTAGCAGATATTGCAGCTCTAAAACATCATGGAAATCATCAAGGAATTATTATAGAAAGATGGAAACTAAAGAATTCAAAATAATTTATGGCACCAAAAAAATTCACTGAGTTTTGCACTGATCTCGGTGAAGATGTGACGCACACGAAGAAGTCCTTCCAGCAGTTTCTACGGTGGCCAAATACTGTCGATTGCGTTGGAGATTATACGTTAGAAACAAGACTGCATGTACCGTGATAGCATAGATGCTGCATCCGTCAAAGCACATATATAATATTTGGACACCATATATTAGTATTCACTGATATTCCAGTCGAGATGATTGCTGAAAAGAAAAAGGAATTTTAGTTACGAACTATGGAGTGAAAGGAAGAAAATAATTAATTTTAAGATACAAGGACGTCAGATCTACATGTTACATGCAGCAGGTTGAACAAATTATGATTTCTTCAAAAATTCGAAGTTTTTGATTTGACAGATAACTGAAAAAAATAGAATTTCTTATAATCATGCATACATAGAGCATATCGTATTTTTTAATTATTTTTATTACGCTATCTTTTTTGATATACGCCTAGATAATATAATTTATCAATGCTGAATTGAATACATGCACATGTACTTTGATGAAATGATTGAAACCTCTTGTTGCAGAAAATTGGCTGCTTTGTTAGTTATTCGATGTTCTACAGATTATGGAAATTCACTAGTTTCAGATCTCCAAAAAACAGCACATATTATGCTAGTAATCCATATTTACAGGTACTAACTTTCGTTTGAAAGTTCTAATGCAATACTGAATCTCCCGCTTCAGACAGCATGCACTGTCTTCAAACTGCTATGTTTCGACAACAAGTGGCCGTACTTATTAATCAGATGAAAACACTATGAGCGTCACAGGTCTCTACCAAACATGCATGAGTTAAGTTGACTTCAGAAATAATAACTGGTGTGGCTTATATGGCCCAAGATCGTCGTTAGAAATTTTATAAAAATTAAAAAATGGAATTTCTCCTTTTCTACGGTGATTTAATAGCCACTGTGAAGGCGTCTGAAACCGTTCAACGTCAGAGTATAGTTCGTTTGAGGAAACCAGCATGATATGCTGATCATGAGATGATTTTATGAAAAAGAATAAAAAAACTTCCATTCAATAGGCGGACATTTTCTTGCTATCACAATTACCTTATAATGTATTTTTACAGAATAGAAACATTCTATATTAATTAATTAATCTTCTCTTTTTGTGTTGATGACTGTTTAGTCTTTCTTATTTGTGCTGGAGTATATTTTTGCCTTGATATCATGCTACGTTGAGAACTTAATAATAATGACTAATATGAATAGAGTATGAAAGAGACTTTCATTGCCAAAATGGATTTACTTTTGAAAGTAGTCAACAGGATGGACTGAATATTTTAGAAGTCGAACACTTAACGCCGTGCATTAAAAATACGTTTGCATCCAATATTGTCTGGACATTGTAGAAAAACCGCGGATATTTGAATACTGACAAGAAGGATATTTATTGGCAGAAGATTTAAAACAGAAGTATAGAAGTTCTAATTTGTCAGTAGTCTGTTGGCCCATAGTTCAACATCCGGAATTTCATATATTTTGATGAGTATTTATTAAATGAATTCACAACTATATAGCAGCAGAATTTTAATAGATTAGATAAAAACGTTTAAAAGATTGAATGCGAAATTTTAAGCATATGTTTACAAAGATGTTTCTTCTTAAATGTATGAATCAGGAAAGACTGAAGACAATATTTCTACTACATAATGAAAACGAATGTCCTTCAGTGTCGTCAATTGCATTTTTCGATGTCTATACTATTATCTGACTAAAGATTATCATGACAGTTAGTGATAAATGGCTACATTAGCAGGTTACAGTCAGCTAATTTGTGCCTCCAATAAACTAAATACAGAATTGATTGTTGTATTTCTCTTAAAATTCATTGAAATATACGAATTTTCGAATATTCTGAATATAATTGACCACACATAAATGTGTACATCAAAGCATTTAGAACTTTGCATTGAATCCTAAACTTGATATGCTAATTCAATTAACCCTTCACATGCGTGCATCTACTATTTTTCTACCTTCGTTCGGAAACCTTATTGGACACGCCACTTATAACAGATGAGTACTTTGCGCAGTTTCCATGAATGCGCATTTGCTTCTCAGAGGCTTCACCGAGCACAGATAACGCGAATGAATGCATGAAATTGACAAATACAATGTATGCCTACCTCGAAAATTTTCAGCTTTTTGAAATTTATAATTTGCATTATTCGCAAGAATTAATTTAGTCCCGTTATGAAAAGTGGCATTTTAACTGCAGAAGTAGCAGACTCGATTTACATTAGTGCTATACAGCATGCATGCATTACAGAACTTTCGAATAGGCTATCAGAGCAACAGGAAACTCACCTCATTTTTCAGAGCTGCCGTTAGTTGATGAACCAGATTGATCAGTATATCTGTCACGATTGACTATCACGTGAAAATGTAGAATACAGATTTTTGGCCATTTGGTTTCAAGTCTTATGATATTTCTTTTCCATTCATCCAGCATTTCGATCGACGTTGATGGGAAAGATGTAGTCTCCTGGTATGACATCATGATACCCATATATTTGCAATTTGCTACTGCTCAACTTCAACAGATAATTTCAATGAACAATTTAATTGCAATATCACTGACGGAAAGTCAACTTGCCACTCGAAGTGAGTCAGCTACATAAGCCAGCTACATAACCTCGATGAGATGAAGCGACGAATGATTCGCGCATACGTGAACTTTTGATGTCCTCAATAGCAGCTATTGTTATGCGACAGCGTTCCTGCTGTCTGGCAAGCAGTGACTCACGCTCTCCTCTATGCAGATGCTAACGTCTAAGGGTTATTGTTCTCTTCAGTATGCTAGCCTACTAATTCAACTTAGCCTTCTGAAATTTTAGTGTGTGGCGCTTTAGGATGCAGATTTCTTCCGCTTTAGGAGGTGCCAGATTACAGTGTACCAAATAGTCTTTGTGCTGGACTGGTACCAATGCCTTCTGTTGGCGTATTTCTCGAATCAAGAAGAGCTAAATATATATCATGATTCGCGTCTTGATTCTTATTGAATATGCTTTTGATAGTTTTCACAGCATTTTCCGCTTTGCCGTTTGATTGGCTATATGTTGGACTTGATGTTGTATATCGAAATTTCCATTCTTTTGAGAAGTTTGCAAAATCTTGACTGGCAAACTGTGGACCATTATCGGTAATTAACTTTTCTGGTATTCCATGTCTAGCAAAAATAGACTTTATGTGTTGTATTACATTCTTACTGGATAGTTGTTTAGAAAGTGTAGCGATTTCCACAAAATTAGAAAAATGATCAACCATAACAATATAATGTTGATTTCGATACTGAAAGAGATCTGCGCTCACTGTTGCCCATGCTCGATCGGGTAATTGCTCTTGGATAATAGGTTCTTTTTGTTGGTGTGCTCGATATTTGAGACATATGTGACATCTTGAAATGAGATCTTTGACTTCAGCGTTCATTCCAGGCCAAAATATCAACTCTCTTGCTCGTCGTAAGCATCCTTCTATCCCAATGTGTGATGAATGTATTTCTGCCAAATACTTTTTTCGAAGGATTGCTGGTATTAGAATTCTTTGCTCTTTGAATATTATTCCATCTTCGCAAACTAATTCATCACGATACTGAAAATATATTCTAGTCACGTTATCTGCTAGTTCTGATATATAATTAGGCCACCCTAAACCCTGTGGGAAAAAATTTATCCGATGCGAACGTCGTTTAGACATCGGCAACGGGCAGTGCTTTTTAACATCGGATAGATGTGCAACTTATGAGTACATCAATCCGATGTCTATCCGATATACATATACTACCTAAATATGATACAAAGGCGATCACTTTCCGACGTCAATCCGACATTACTAGGCTCCTTTAGATGATTACCAAAAGATAAAATTCCCCGTGACTATCTTCACCTAAGCATGCTTGTCTGAAAAACGCACAAATTGAAAACAATTTGAAATCTGAAGACGACTGTGTATTAAAAATAAATGTACAATGTAAAAGGAAGGGCATAGAAAAATACATTTATCGCGGAAAACCGTGTTTTTAACAATAGGCTTCTTTCAAATCTTCTGATTCCAAATTTTATAATTTCAAAGACATAAGAGGCTCCGAGGCATGTAAACTGTACCGAAAAATTAATACAATAAGTTACTCACAACTTTTAAGATATTTGAAAAGAACCGGTATTAATGTTTAATAAGATACGCGTCATAAGCAGCTTTGTTGTTCATAAGCAAGTTTGTCTGTACGAGTGTTGACAGAAAGCTTGATCAAGGTTCATGTGATTATGTAGCGATATTTCAGATGGTACAGGGCGACTTGACGTTTGCAGATATCTGGTTGTCTTTCCGATGAAACACTTGCTAGTGTTCAAAGTGCTTGTCAACAGTCTTCGAGAGGAAAAAATTGGATTCTGAATGATAAAACCGGTAATCAGAAATTTATTAAAACGTGTAAAAACGAAGTTTCAATAGAAATCTGATTAGTAATATCATGCATGTATTCAATACCATAAAGACTTAATTTTCTTCACCTCAAAGTTTGGGTGTCTGATGTTCACGCCTCGAACCTGATGCACAAATTAACTTCTAAATACTGTGATAAGTGCTACATCGACAAGACATCTCTAAATGCGCATTTAGATAGCCTTTATCAAGTCGCCCCGCCCCGTACCATCTGAAATATCGCTTCACAATTACATGAACTTTAACTAAACTTTCTCTGTCAGCGCTCGTTCTAACGAAACTTCCATTGCAGAATCGGTCCTAAAACCTGCTTATGACTCTTGTTCAATATTATCACCAGTTCTTTTCCAGGATCTTTAACGTTGAGAGTTTGAATTTTTTGACTTAAACTTCACTTATTGTCTTAATTTGTTCTGTCTAGTTACAGCCTAGGATCCTCTTAAGTTTTAGAAATTGTGAAATAAATTAAGTAAATGTGTCGAATTGGAAGAAGTCTGTTTTTACCAAGACATGGCGCATGATGTAAACAATTTGCAATTTGAAAATCGAAAAGAATTGAAAACAATCCGTGTTCAGGCGCACGACATGTTTCAGCTTTACAAAGCCAGCCTCAGGTGAACAAAGATATGTACAGGATAAAATTCTCTTAAATATAGAATTCGTGGTTACATCGGATGGTATGATCACATTTCAACGCTAAAATCAAGGTCATTCACAACAGTCAAAGATACAAAGAATAATGAAATAAAATCAATTCTATTTACAGTTCTACAAATTTAGGCATAGATTCATGGAGCTTTCCCGTTCATTCATCAGGTTATTGTTCGATTTCTTTAATAGAATAGATTCCAGATGTCTTGGGTACCTCGTCTGAGAAACGACCTTGAAATTATCTTTGTGAGGAGAGTGAACATGCAAGCTCATTTCAGAGGGCGTTGGGTAGCCTTTCAAGTGTTCATTCATCCTAGTAATGAAATGCCTGACCGAGCTGCCGATGTAGCACTTGTCACAGTGCTCACAAGAATACTTGTAGACAATGTTTGACTTGAGCTCGGCAGGCACTTTGTCTTTGTTAGCAAAGAACATACTGGTCTTGAGAGTCTGGAATACAGGGCGAATTTTCACACTAGGAGAAATAATTTTGTTGATATCTTTTATATGTTTTCTTAAAGTATTTTCTCCTTCAGCAATGAAGGGAAAGCTCCAATTAATTGTGCGGGTGTCACTTCTATCATTCTCAGTGTGGTTGGGAGTCCGGTTTTCATGTCTCGCCTCAACTTCTTTGCGAATACGAATTATCTCATTAGTCGTGAAGCCATTTTTTTGAAAAACAGTAATGATAGTACTGGCAGACTTGTGATAATTGCTGATATTAGAATTAATTCTCAAAGCGCGGCTGAAAAGTGATCTCATGGCAGTCAAGCGATATCGCTTTGGAGAGTATGTCGAATTTGGGGTATAAACACCGGTGTTGGTTTCTTTGAAGTACCAGGTAGTGTCGAAGGCTTCATCATTTTTCGAAACTACGACATCCAAGAAAGTCAGACGACCATCGACTTCCTCTTCGTAGGTAAAGTCGATCTGAGGATGCAGTTCATTCAAAAAGGAATGAAAAGAGAAAATATCAGCATTCATCTCAAATATGCAAAAAATCGTCC